>CM038470.1:43641107-43745621 GCA_021464415.1 Lonicera japonica
CAAATATTAGTCATTGAATCAACAACATTTTATGTTTAAAGTTCCTCGTGCTCGTATATAACGCGTATAAATGCATCGTGTGGTGTTTTAACCCCTCCCCTACTTTTTCTAGAGTAATGTAATATCTACAATTTAAACGTATACTTAAAAGAAATCATATATAAAATTATAGGAGAATGTTCAAATTATATTATGTAAAACTAAGAAATTTTACACCCATATAAAACTAAGAATGTTCAAATTCATAATCCATTAATTCTCCCATTAGATAAGGTATTTTTACTGTATTTATCGAGCATGCAAAGTTTTTAATCAATTAGATACTTACAATCATTCAATCACTATGCTGAGTTTTATTTAATTTTTATAAAACTCATAATTTAATATATATATATATATATATAAGCGATTATGATAAGGGATTTATATATATTTGATTAATTTAAATTTTTACATGTATCTTTGATACATAATAATTATATAATTTTACAGTTGGAATGATGAATTGCAAATTAAGAAAAAAATTATTAACAAATATAATTTTTTTATTTTATACCATGTGTAAATTAAGCGCTCCTTGTATAATTTAGTTGGACTCAAGCATAATTTTTAATTTCATTTTCATCGAAAACAGAGAATTTTGAAGATTAGTAACAATGCACTCCTAAATTAACGAAGGGGCCACAACCTTCAAAAATAATAAGGGCAGATTACTTTTAAGTTTCTTATTTTTTTTTTCTTTTTCAAAAGAGGGGGGGAGATTTGATCATGGACGGATTTACAAATTTTTGACAGAGTAGGTTGAACTAAGAAAAAATCTCATATAATTTTTTATCTAGAAAACTAGGAATCCCTAAAACATATCTTTATTATTGGTGAGGAATATAGGATATTGCAAATTAGTGGAACACCCTCTTTTTCCCTAGCTACCAGAAATATATATTTTTTGAAAATTATGTAGTTGTAATAGTTGTTTAAAAAGACGAGAATTCCCTTTATTAGTTTTTTGGGTAATGTTATAGGATTGTTTGATGATAGTAATTTACAAGTATAAAAGCCAATTATAAGGGTTCACTAATTTTTTTTCAAGTTAAGGATTCATATAATTAAGCGCTAGGGATAATTTTTGTAGGTCGGAAAAATACCCTAGAGGGGGAGAAGTGACGCGATCCCGGATCGTCTTTCCTAGCCAAACTAATGGATCCTTGACCCGTAGTCTATAAATAGACTAGAACCTTGGAATTCGTTGAAAGATAGAAGGTGAAAACTTCAACCCAACGCTTAAAGAAGCGTGAACCTTGGTATGCTCAAAGACACCACAATCAATTGGTGGAGAATTGATTGATAATTCAAGAAGAGTTTGAATGATTAATTCAAACAATTCAACAAGTTCTAACAAGAACTAAAGGTGTAAAACACTCAATTTGATTAATGATAATTATTCGTTATAATAACAATAATGGGCCTCCTTTAAATAGGAGTAAACAAAGCCTTAAAATCCTAATTCAAAAAGAAAACTAATTCCTAATTAGAAAAGGAAAATAACTTCTAGAATAATCCTAATACAATAAGGAAATTAATAATAAAATAATAAGGAAACTACTAATTCTAATTCCTAATTGAATAATGAGACTCAAGAAGCCCAATTAATTTAAAAACAACTTAAATTAATATCTTTTAGATTATTCCAATGGGCCTCATTGCGGTTCTAACCTCTTGAACTTCCACGCCTAATCTTTAGGAACCCCATGGAATGCATTATCATCGTTTAAGTTTCTTGCATCAAGCATGTAAAATTCTATGGAATTCCTTTTGAATTTCCATGCTTTATCCTTGTAATTCATCAAGTGTGGATCATCATTTAGAATGCCACGAACCACCATGGTTGAATAGAAACTAGAGCTCAGCTAGATCATATCAAGAGGGGAGGGGGTTAAATAGGGTTTTTGAAACTTAATTGTATTTTAAAATTAGTTTCAAATAAAGTTTAAATAATAAAACTTTAATACAATGTAAATCAAGGAAGCAAGTATATAAATCAATCACAGAAGCAATCAATAAATAAGTACAAGAGAATAAGGAGCCTGAGTTTAGAGAGATTGAACCTAATGAGCCAATGATGTTTTGTTTATGCGGTTCGGTTGTTGAGACCATACTTCTGCGCCCGAGTAGGTGCCTCGGAGAAATTCTACTAAAATTGATTTTCTTCAGGGTGAAAGTCAAACCTGTACAATTGTAATTTTTCTCACTACACTCTACAAGTATTATTCTTCTCACAACACTTAACAAGTGTAATTCTTCTCAACACAAGAAACACTCTTACTATATTATGAGAAAAATCTCTCACAATTTGAATAATAAATTGTTTTGGTGATAAACACCAATGTACAAATAACTCTCAAATGTATTTGAAGATTATAAATAATGCTCATAATAGAGTTATCAAGATTGATCAAAATATATAGCTCAAGAATTAAAAATATGATCAATGCATAAGCCTAAAAACTTGAATATTGTAGATATATGAAAAATAAGATTGTATGATGATTCAAGTTATTGAAATTGTGTCGAAGACCTCATATTTATAGCTGGAAAAAGTTTATAGCCGTTGGGAGCAATTATCAAAAGTTATGGGACAAAAGTACATTTTTCATATCTCCAACGGTTAGTTTCTGAGCCATCAGTCGACTGAGCAAGCTTATTAGTTGACTGAGGCTCAGTTCATCAATCGACTGACGAGCACTGTCTTAGCCTGCCAAAATCCCAAATTTTGGACTTTTGTATTTTAGTTCCAAAATCAATTCTAATGCTTTATAGACCTTAAGAATATGTCCCTAAGACACCTAGTTTCGGGAAAACTCAAAATAAGCTCATTTGAATTTAATATGAATTTATTTTGAAATAAGCTTTTGTAAGAATGATGTTTTCATAGGGATTTTGTTTCAAACTTGTTTTCAATCAATCAAACAATAATGTATGATGTATTTGAGCTATATATAATCATCAAAACAAGAAACTTTAAATTTATCTAAGATGCTCACTCAATTTGAAAATAAACGAGTTTTTGAGGCTTAGAAAACTTCTTTGGTTCCTCACTTGCTTTGCGCTTTTGATCCTCATTAATATGGCATTGCAAAAATGCTATGATCATGTTTTTGTGAGTGAAGAAGACTAATGTATTTTGGATTACATTTGTAGAGGATTGAATTTACCATCAGTTTAGTTGGTTTTGTACCACGTAAAATAAATATTTTGATTGTGGCTATACGTGAAAAACATTTCACAAGTTAAATTACACATTATAAATTTTATTCTTATTATTAAAACAAGATTAGTGAGTTTTGGGTCAACAAT
The DNA here is from genome assembly GCA_021464415.1 of Lonicera japonica. Classification (NCBI taxonomy): domain Eukaryota; kingdom Viridiplantae; phylum Streptophyta; class Magnoliopsida; order Dipsacales; family Caprifoliaceae; genus Lonicera; species Lonicera japonica. The sequence continues at coordinate 43,644,462 of CM038470.1, forward strand.
TTTCACATTGTTAATAAACAAACTAATGAATTTAACTCTATTTGATGTGGAAAAAAATGGTTATTAAAATTATTGATTTTAAATTATTTTAAAAATGAAGTTTGCTTGTTACCATAATGCACATTTTTGTGATTTTGATCCACCTGACACCTGTCCGTAAACGAAGGAGATTAGGAAAGAAATCAACAGGCGCTACAAGAATTATTTTATTTTTGTGGTAGTTTAAAGTTAAAAAAGTAACGTAAATAGAATTTCTGAGAAAAAAAAGCAAGCTAGGTTAAAATGTAAGTTGTAATACAATTTTTTTTTCCGTATATACATAATCAAAAAGAGTATATCTATATAACTTTTTTCCTGGGTTACCGCCCTTAAATTCATAATCTTTAATTTCTTACTTTTATAAAATAATAAAACATTAAACTTATCATATCATATAACTAATATATATATATATAATAAAAAATTTAACCACAATACGACATAAGTCATCTATAAAATTTTCCAATTTTTACATGTGATTGTCGACCTCTCTCATAAAATACCCTCCCCTTCTCTTTCTCCCTCCATCCCTCTTATTATGGGTGTTCTTAAATGTACTCATAAAATCAATCTTCCAGCTCAACAAAGATTCATAACTATGTCAAACCTAATCTAAAAAATAGAATAAAAAACTTTCTTCTCACCTGTGACGCCCCGAATCCCCTTATGAGATTTTCACCTCCGGGACCTGGTTAATCATGGATGCCGTGCGTGACGGTAGGTTTTAATACATAAAAACACACTTTCAAAATACTTTTATACAAGTCTAGAAAGAATATTGTTTATACATAAAAACCAATGCTCATTTACAATATAGCAAATAAAATGGATGTACAAAGTTGTCCTTCTCCTAAAGGATTACAAAATGGTCCGTGGCAATCAGAGGCTTCTATACACGAGTACCACACTCCAATCCCTGAAGTCTATCTTGCAAAACTCTTAGAAAAGGGGAATGAGCCAAATTCGGGCTCAGTGGGAACTAATACACGTATTATATAGAAAATAAACGTTGGAAGGAACATGTGGGTGCAATTTTATACAAAGTAGGACTTTAGATATTAGTAGTGTTCCATATATATAAATAATACAATGCAAGACACCCATAGCAAGTCGAACCTAACTGCTTGGATACCCATCCTAGTATTTGGATGCTACCCGAACGAGTTAAGTTAGTCCTACCTCTTCGGCCCGCCTATGAGTTGTATCTATAAAGCTCATGGTTTAATGAGGTAGTGTAGTCTATTTGTATCCTGTAACTAAGGTCATTAGCTTCATAAGGTTCATTATGCTATGGCAATTATTACTTCAATATCATTGATGATTCATTATGAACATCGTCAACTCGTACATGGCTACATGACTTCTCATTAATACTTTACTCAAGTTCTCTTGTATAACATAGCCACTTAAATCTTTCGTTCTTTTTGTATGTCATGGAATCCCGCCATGTACCTCAAAAGGCTATACTAGTCCATTGAGAATCACATAGGTCAACAATAATATCATATAAGAACCATATACTAACAACTAGAGATATGATGGCGACAATAATCATAATAATAATCACATAAGAGTTTACATCCTCATATCTCTAGTATAAAGCCTCAAGCTTACACTCCACGGTCACTAGGCTTAGAGCATTGGTTCCCAAGGGACCCTAAGCTTTAAACTAATCATGTCTCCTCCAAGTGAAGGAACTACCAAGGGACTTGGTCTTTACTTGTAATTCATTTGGAGATAAACCCACGCAAGACATTTTTCCGGGGACAACACTCCAAATACTTAACAAGAAGAACACTCGTACAAGCACGTTCCTCCAAGGATGGAACTACCTTAAGATCTTCCACCTAAGTGTAGGGCTGCTACTTTTCGGAACACATAGTCCCGTTGATAGAGACACATGATCTAATTTGCAAGCCTGGGAAGCTATAAAACGCAGGACTACGAAACTCATCCACGGGAAGGCTATATACATCAATACGATAATATAACAGGTAGCTACCACCGCACTGTACTGGGTAGCCCTTTCCCTTGTTCGCTTTGGGTGGCTCCACTCCAGCATACTAGGTAGCCCTTTCCCTTATTCGCTTTGGGTGGTTCCACTCCAGCTATAACTTTTGGTATTTATATCCTGGTACCCCCGGCTTTAGTATTATGAAACTGCAATTATATCAACAATGCACAAAAATGCCAACACAATCCATTATACATATATATATAACCAATATACAATCCTTATAGCGTCAAGAGGGCTCCGACCTTCAATTAGTATCGGTACTCGGACTCTAACCTATAAGTAATCAACCGGTTACAACTGCTACGGCTCCAACCGCATGTATGGGCTCTAACCCAAAATCATAGGTAAGGCTACAACCTTGCTATATTCACTTAGGTAGATAATTGTGCCAAATGAGGAAATACCATAAACAACAATACACATGTATATATATATACCAAAATCATAAGTAGCCAACACAATCATTGAGTTCTAAAAACTCATACATTTATTTCCATCATCTCTAAGTACAAGCCTGACAAAATCATCAATCATTCCACCAAGTTATGTATACCCATGGTTCATGTCAAAATTCATAAGCTTTATCTCATTCTTAGTGGGTTTTTTGGGCAAAACACCATAAATTGATACATACATGCTTGAACTACAGTAAAATCAAGTGTTCGATGTGATATCAAGCATTAATATAAGGGTAATCAAAGTTTTATAACTCCAAACCAAAGTGCAAATATAACTCGACTTAGGGTTGTATAAATTTGGGGAAAATACTGATACAACAATAATCAAATTCACATATTAATAAATCAATCTCAACAATAAATAACAAGAAATATCAACACAAACCCAAGTCACATGATGAAACTCGGATTTGTATGAAAAACCCCCAATTTCTAGTTTAACCAAAGCATGCAACACATAAAACTTTAGAAAAGAGTTTTGTATTATTGTTCCCACCTCTATTGTTGATATTCCTCGCAATTGAAGTGCTTCGAGAAGTGTAGGCACCATAATCCCAAAGCCTTAGCTTCCCCCTTGAGCTCCAATGGTGGAAATTAATGAAGGAGATGATGAATAGTGATAAGGGTGTAGGTTTAGCGCTCAATCTTGGTTTATGATGAATAATTCATCAAAGCCCTCAAGAATCTTTCACTTTTTCTCACTAGAACTCTCTTGAGGAGTTGAGGGGGTGTATGGGTCGAATTGGGTTTGTTGGGGTAATAAATGGTGAGAAAATGGGGTTAAAAGGGGTTAAAATTCGACACACAGGGCACCCAGATAGATCTTGGACCTTCCAAGATCGATCTTAGGAGCTCTCAACCAAGGCTTAATTCTCACAGCACTAACCACTGTTGGTATTTTTGTCATAACTCCTTGCTTGAACTCGGATTGTGGTGATCTTTTATGTCCACAGAAAGCTAATTCAAAGATCTACAACTTCCTAAGAGGAAGTCTCCCCAAATTCCGGATGGATAATTCCCAGAAATCCTCCGAATACAGCGTTCTGCCGAAGCGCTACCGAATGACCAGATTATACTAACTGGCCTACTTCGGATGCTGTTTTGACCAATGAGGAGTGCGAATTGGCTTTCAGTGAAAACAAGAAAGTTGTAAAATGGTATGAAACCTAAAAATAGGCCCAAACGGAGACTAAATCGGATAAGAAACAGAAAAGTTACGTAGCTCCAAAGTTGGCTAAAAAACATAAATCGCGTATGACCGAAACTCGCCATTTATAACCCGAAATCGATTTGGGCCACCCGAATCGCTAAACGATTACCCACACAAGTGTAAGTAGACTTATAAGACTGGTGCAAGGTGCCAGAGCACTACAAAACTCTATAAACTGATATTTCACCATCCGAGGTGAAATAATTGCCCGAATGAAGGCTGCTGCGGTGGAATAAATAAATGGGGTATTACAATCCCCACTCCTTAAACAATTTCATCCTCGAAATTCCAATAGGAGGAGTACAAGAAAAAAGAATGCATAGGTACGGATTCCCACTTGGTCTCCCCTCCTTAAAAGAGGAACCACGGCTACAAAAGAAGCAAAACTCAATCCAATAATCAAAATGAAAGGAATGATAATGAGATAGACAATGTGGACTACCAGCCAAGAAATTGTATGTACTGAATCTACAATCTTCAATCCATAAATCCAAAGTAACAAGTCTCACAATCAAGTTCATACGAATCCCACGTAACAGTGCTCGGGAAAACAGATACAATCATGCTAAACCAAGTCTTCCAAAATCCAAAAGTTACCAAATTCGGGATTCACCCATTAGAATCAAATAAACATACAAGGTGAATACAAGGAATCGGGATTGGCCACTAACACTAGTAAGCCATATTTCACTTCCCGTTGGCGACAAAAGACCGTTGATTTATAAATTAGTCATTCGTTGATCAGACGGATGACTAAAATATAACTCGACAGTCGCCCATTGCTAACATGGTAGCAAAACTCATCTCGAGTAAAAAACACATTTATAAGAAAAATATTGGATTCATAAGGAGACAACACAATTATAACATGATCGACATATATAGAAAAAAAAATGAAGGGAACACCTCTTCCCAAAGCAAACACTCACCGAAGGCACGCTCACGCATTGGTCGCTAACATTTAGATCAATGGCTCCACTACGCTCTCGCTATGCTACCTGATTAAACAACTATCCTCTCGTTTAGAATAATAACTATGGTAATGATTACAGATAGGAGAACCTCCTCGGTCCCCACGATTAAATCTCGATGATAATAATTAATAGACGGCTTCCCGCCGCTCAGAACCCAATCAAAACCACTTGTCCTAAGAGGACAATACTCCATCTCGTACTCAGGATAGAAGGAATTGCAACACTCCCAATGCTGAAATGAATCCTTCCGAAGGAATTTAATACAAAATGAACAAGAAGCAAGGGTTTACTACGTAATCGGCGATCTCCAATGCAGAACAAGACGAGATTCAATTGGGATCAACTCGCAACACTCGCCGAAAACTCATAATTACCCATGAACCCCGCGAAGAAAATCGAACCTATCATTTGATACCAACTTGTGACGCCTCGAATCCCGTTATGAGATTTTCACCTCTTAGACCGGGTTAATCACGAATGCCATGTGCGACGGCAGGTTTTAATACATAAAAACACACTGTCAAATTACTTTAATACAAGTCTAGAAAGAATATTGTTTATACATAAAAACCAATGCTCATTTACAATATAGCAAATAAAATGGCTGTACAAAGTTGTCCTTCTATTAAAGGACTACAAAATGGTCCGTGGCAATCAGAGGCTTCTATACACGAGTACCACACTCCAATCCCTGAAGTCTATCATGCAAAACTGTTAAAAAAGGGGAATGAGCCAAATTCGGGTACAGTGGGAACTAATACACGTATTATATAGAAAATACACGTTGGAAAGAACATGTGCGTGCATTTTTATAAAAAGTAGGACTTTAGATATTAGTAGTGTTCCATATATATAAATAATGCAATGCAAGACACCCATAGCTTGTCGAACCTAACCGCTAGGATTCCCATCCTAGTATTTGGATGCTACCCGAACAAGCTAAGTTAGTCCTACCTCTTCGGCCCGCCTATAAGTTATATCCATAAAGCTCATGGTTTAACGAGGTAGTATAGTCTATGTGTATCCTGTAACTAAGGTCATTAGCTTCTTAAAGTTCGTTATGCTATGGCAATTATAACTTCAATATCAATTCTGTTTCATTATGAACATCGTCAACTCATACATGGCTACAAGACTTCTCATTAATACTTTACTCAAGTTCTCTTGTATAACATAGCCACTTAAATCTTTCATTCTTTTTGTATGTCATGCAATCCCACCATTTACCTCAAAAGGCTATACTAGTCCATTGACAATAACATAGGTCAACAATAATATCATATAAGAACCGTATACTAACAACTAGAGATATGATGGCCACAATAATTATAATAAAAATCACATAAAAGTTCACATCTTCATATCTCTAGTATAAAGCCTTAAGCTTAAACCCCGCGGTCACTAGGCTTAGAGCATCGGTTCCTAAGGGACCCTAAGCTCTAAACTAATCATGTATCCTCCAAGTGAACGAGCTGCCAAGGGATTCGGTCCTTACTTGTAATTCATTTGGAGATAAACCCACGCAAGACATTTTCCCGGGGACAACACTCTAAATACTTAATCTGAAGAACACCCGTACAAACACGTTCCTCCGAGGATGGAACTACCTTAAGAGCTTCCACCTAAGTGTAGGGCTACTACTTCCCGGAACACACAGTCCCGTTGATAGAGCCACATGATCTAATCCGCAAGCCAGGGAAGCTATAAAACCCAGGACTACGAAACTCATTAGCGGGAAGGCTATATACATCAATATGATAATATAACAGGCGGCTACCACCGCACTATACTGGATAGCCCTTTCCTTTGTTCGCTTTGGGTGGCTCCACTCCAGCATACTGGGTAGCCCTTTCCCTTATTTGCTTTGGGTGGCTCCACTCTAGCTATAACTTTTGGTATTTATATCCTGGTACCCCCGGCTTTAGTATTATGAAACTGCAATTATATCAACAATGCACAAAAATGCCAACACAATCCATTATACATGTATATATAACCAATATACAATCCTTATAGCGTCAAGAGGGCTCCGACCTTCAATTAGTATCAGTACTCGGACTCTAAGCTATAAGTAATCAACCGGTTACAACTGCTACGGCTCCAACCGCATGTGTGGGCTCTAACCCAAAATCATAGGTAAGGCTACAACCTTGCTATATTCACCTAGGTAGATAATTGTGCCAAATGAGGAAATACCATAAACAACAATACACATGTATATATATACCAAAATCATAAGTAGCCAACACAATCATTGATTTCCAAATCAACTAATACATTTATTTCCATCATCTCTAAGTACGAGCGTGACAAAATCATCAATCATTCCACCAAGTTATGTATAGCCCTGGTTCATGTCAAAATTCATAAGCTTTATCTCATTCTTGGTGGGTTTTTTGGGGGAAAACACCATAAATTGATACATACATGCTTGAATACATACATGCTTGAACTATAGTAAAATCAAGTGTTCGATGTGATATCAAGCATTAATATAAGGGTAATCAAAGTTTTATAACTCCAAACCCAAGTGCTAGTATAACTCTACCTAGGGTTGTATGAATTTGGGGAAAATGCTAATACAACAACAATCAAATTCACATATTAATAAATCAATCTCAACAATAAATAACAAGAAATATTAACCCAAACCCAATGCACATGATGAAACTCGGATTTGTATGAAAACTCCCCAATTTCTAGTTTAATCAAAGCATGCAACACTTAAAACTTTAGAAAAGAGTTTTATATTATTGTTTCCACCTTAATTGTTGATATTCCTTGTAATTAAAATGCTTCGAGAAGTGTAGGAGCCACAATCCCAAAGCCCTAGCTTCTCCCTTGAGCTCCAATGGTGGAAATTGATGAAAGAGATGATGAATAGTGATAAGGGTGTAGATTTAGGGGTCAATCTTGGTTTATGATGAATAATTCATCAAAGCCCTCAAGAATCTTTCACTTTTTCTCACTATAACTCTCTTGAGGAGTTAAGGGGGTGTATGGGTCAAATTGGGTTTGTTGGGGTGATAAATGGTGAGAAAATGGGGTTAAAAGGATTAAAATTCGACACACAGGGCACCAAGATCGATCTTGGACCTTCCAAGATCGATCTTGGGAGCTCTCAACCAAGGCTTAATTCTCACAACACTGACCACTATTGGTATTTTGGTCATAACTCCTTACTCGGAACTCGGATTGGGGTGATCTTTTATGTCCACGGAAAGCTAATTCAAAGATCTACAACTTCCTAAGAGGAAGTCTTCCCAAATTCCGGATGGATAATTCCCAAAAATCCTCCGAATACAGCGTTCTGCCGAAGTGCTACCGAATGACCAGATTATACTAACCGGCCTACTTCGGACGCTATTTTGAGCAACGAGAAGTGTGAATTGGCTTTCGGTCAAAACATGAAAGTTGTAGAATGGTGTGAAACCTAAAAATAGGCCCAAACAGAGACTAAATTGGATAAGAAACAGAAAAGTTACGAAGCTCCAAAGTTGGCTAAAAATCATAAATCGCGTAAGACCGTAACTCGCCATTTATAACCCGTAATCAATTTGGGCCACCCGAAACACTGAACGATTACCCACACGAGTGTAAGTAGACTAATATGACTAGTGCAAGGTGCCAGAGCACTAAAAAACTCTATAAACTGATATTTCACCATCCAAGGTGAAATAATCGCCCGAATGAAAGCTACTACAGTGGAATAAATAAACGGGGTATTACATCACCTTAATTTTTATCCTAGAAAAAAATCATCACTGCTCTCGATCTTTTTTTTTGATAGCTTTTTTTCTTCTCCATCATATTTTTTTTACAACAAAATATCAACATAACTATGAAACAATCATCTTATAAAAAAAAACCGAAAAACAAAGAAAGGGCAGAGCCAACCAATTACGAGAGAAAGAGCCATTGCAAGCAAATTTTTATATCTCGTAAGATTTTTGGTTTTTATTTTTGAGTTGAAATAATTATTCTTTTGATCTTGTTTTTGTAGTGTACCCAATTTTAATTTTTCAGATCTTGTATGCCTTAGGATTTTAGGGTTTTTTTTATCGTGTATATATATATATCCTTTTAAATGTAACATTAATTAGCCTATTATATTTGTTAAGATTCTCAAAATTGTTACTTTTAATTTTATGTGATTTTGGTTGTTATGTGCTTCAGATTATAATTATATTGTTTTTTATTTTATTTTATTTTAAAGTGTTTACTATTAAATTTTTCTTTAATGATATTTTTTTGTTCAACTAATTGCTCATGGAGATAATTTTTATATTCACTACCACTCAAATTTTTTATTTATATTATATATATATATGGATGAGTTTTCAATGTTTACCTTGTCTCTCTACCCATCAATGGGTACTGAATATAATTAATGCACATTGCTGAGGTGACAAATTCTTTAATTTGTTATTGCTGGTTAAGGTGACATGTTCCATTTTTTTTTAAATTAAACTTTCAGATTCCTTAAAGATTTTATTTTCCAAATAGACTTAGAATAACTCAATTATGGATTAGGATAAGTGTTTATGCGCGTTTTGGTCATTTTAGTTTTACATTTAATTAATAAAGTAAGTTTATAGGAAATAACACTTTCAAAATATATTTGACTTTGAATTTTCATCTCTATATATTAGCTTTACAAATTACATATGATGGGGTTAAATACTAATTTTACCATTGACCTACAAAGATAATTCAACACTTTTACCTCCACTAAAACTCCACTCGATCACTTCCAATAAAATTCCACTTACATCCACTAACCTTTGCCAAATTACCTTTTCCCCCTCATCTTCATCAAATTTATTTTTTTTACCATTCTCCATTTACCTATAAATACCTCATCTCATTCATGCATTGAACACACCAAAAACAAGCCAAAAAGTCAATAAGCCAACAAAAACACACAGTTCTTCTCATCCAAGATATACAATTTCTCTCCTACACATTTTATTATTCATCCTCTTGAAATATTTGTATCCTAATTTTATACTTATAAATAGAATTAGTGAAATTATAGAGAGAAAAGTGGTAGCTTGTATTATCGTCCAAGTTGATTGCCTTTGAGTTAATACAAAGCAAACACACACAAAAAGAGAACGTATTACTAGAATAGCATAAGCGCTATCAGCGGAACCTATCTTAATAAAAAATGTCATGTGTTCATCATTGCGCCGCATTTAGTTTTTATTCACCGATATTCGCTTATTGATTGGTTAATTATCTACTTCTATATTTTGACACTATCAACATACAACTCAACTCTTTCAGTAACACTTTCAATTTAGTCATTTTATTATCTTTCGTGACAAATTATATCACAATAAAAATCCGAAAATTAATTGAAGCATCTCATATAGCCCGTGCTACTGGTTCGATTAGTCGTTGTTCAACTAAATAATAATTTTAACATAACATAAAATAATATAAAAAAACTTATTTTCTTAATTTAAGGTGTTCCAAACAAACTCAAATTTCAATAATTGATCAGATACGGAAGTATGCGTACAACTTCTTAAATAACACTCAAAATATATCTTATGTAGTATTAAACAATTAATTATTTGGTTCAATAATAAATATGTGGTGTTTGACAAACAAATTTTGAGATGGTTATATTTATAAGAGTGATTTTGTTTCTATCCACAATATCTTACAATTAATCCACACTTAATTTATGAAATTTTGAATAAATTTTAATAATGTTACCCTTTTCAAATTGTGAAGTATATCCACCAATTAAAATTAATTTATAATTGTATTAATTTAGATTCCTAATCGAAATCTACTTCCATTTTAATTTATTTCCTATTTTCTTTTATGGTGCATTTGGATTATCGAATTGAATTTAGCTTTAAAATTCATAAATCTAAGATTCAAAAATTACATATTTGAAAATACAGGAGTTTAAAATTTTGTATTTACTTAAGAAATACAAGAAAATTGATTTCTAAATCCAAATATTATTCCGCTAAAATTTATATTTAGTTGATTAGTAGGCTACTTTTATTTTTAACACATGGTGAAAGTCGAGTTTGCACAAAATTAACCCGTTTGACTCGACCCGCTCGTACTATAGTATTTTATTTCTTATAATATAGCGTAATTACCACGGGACGGGAGTGGATTTATACATACACTATTCGCGATGGATTTAGATTTAAAAAAATAAAGCCTGCACAGGTTGGGATGAGTTTATAAGTGTAAGGGTATTTTCGGTTTTAGTCGAGGTAGAAATTGGGGTACTCCAAACCCTCTCCAAACTTTATAATTCGGTTTTGGTTCAGTTCGGTTTCGGTTTTTGTACCTATGGAACCCAAACCCTCCCTAAATTATTCAGTTTTAGTCTGGTTCGGTCTCACTCGGGGCCTTTTTTTTTATTGTTAAGACTTTAGTTAAAAATTGTACTAAAAATAAAAAAAAACACTAAAAGGTAGTACAAAACTTGTGTTACATACTGTATACTAATCCTTCTAATTTAGAAGCTAATGAAATTGACTTTCATTTTGATGAGACTTCTATGATAATAATATAGATTCACTCAAAAGGCACTACAAAAGAAATATATAATGTTATATATATTTATTTTAATAATTACCTTAAGTAATTATCTGTAAATATAAATAGTCCACATGCTTGGGTCATTTATAACATAAATGTTATAAGAAAGCGTCATTTTTTTCCTCAACGTGTTGTAAGACATCTTAAGTAATTACCTTAAGGTAGCAATTTTATTTTATTTTAAAAGATTCGGTTTTTTCAGTCCAATTCAGGTACCTTGAACCCCTAACCCATACCGACCCAAATCAATCGGTTTCCCTTTTTTTTTGGGTTCAAAAACTTTCAGATCGGAATGGATCGATTCGGTTCGTTCGTTCGGTTTTCGAATTTCTGATAACACCCTTATATAAGCGTGTTGGGTTTCGGATTTGGACAACACATGACCCTTTGCCATCCCTAGTATTATTGATATAATTAATATTACAAGTATAATTATGATAATAACAAATAATAATTTGTTTAAAAATTAATTATAATTTTTTTTCAAATCCGCGAGTTTGGGATTTAGAAAGAACAGCCATACCTCTAAAATTTTAAAATTACAACTTTTAGATAAGTATCAAATCTCATTATTAGAATATATTGATAAATCTCAAATCACAATTTCACACCAAACAAAATTTTCATATTTGAGATTCCAAATCCAAATCTCGTATCCAAATCTTTTCTCAAATCTACATTCCAAACACACCCTTAAAGAACTTTTACAAGGTTTTATTAAAAAATATTTTCAATTAACTATATTATTAATACTTCCACCCGTTTCTTTCACCTAATAATAGTAGTAGTAGTAGTAGTAGTAGTAGTAGTAGTAGTAGTAGTAGTAGTAGTAGTAATAATAAAGATTTAAAAATCAAGTATATATATTCTTCTATGTTGGCAAGCATAGTAAATCTATTTCATATTTATCAAATTTTCAATATATAGTCATATAAAGTATGTATGATCATGTAATTAATTAGTTAGCATGACATTTGGTACTGTAATTTATAATAGGAATAATATTTTTTTTTCATTGGAATGGTTTAATTTGTGAGAGGATAATTATGCAAACAACATACCATAAACCTTTAAGATTTATTTTGTGCTTCAAAAAAAATATTTTTTATGAAATTATGTGAAATAAATGAGCCTACAAACAAGTCAAAAAAAATTCATCAAAATTTTAATTTTTTAGAAAGGATCACCATTCTCAAGTATTTTTATTTTTATTATTAAAATATATATATATTTAATACTTATATTCTTGGTTGACCTTTATGATAATATTTCGATTACATGTTGTTCAAATTTGAAATATTTGTTTGAGATGTTTAGTTTGAATTTGAGTTTTTGTTATTTATATATATTTTTTATTTTAATTTTAGCAGTTGTTGTTATCTTTAATAAGGGGTAGTTTTGGAAATGACTATATTTTATTTTTAATAAATTAAAATTTATTTTGTCCTTGATTAAAAAGTTGTCCTTGAAACTAATTTTAAAAAGAGAATGTCCTTTATTTGAATGAGACTAAGATATTTGTCCTTTAAAAAACAAGCCCCATATTTTTATTTATTCAATTAAAGTAGATGTACCTATTAATCTAGTTTATTTTTTAATATTAAATCAATAATAAAATAATATTTATAAAATTAAATAAGTATATTTTTTTGTTAGTTTATTCACACTCATGGATTAATTTAGCAGGCAATGCTAATTAACTTAACAATGTAGATTAACTGCAAAATATCATGGATATAAATAAAATCACCCATTTTATAAGGTTAAGGAATATAGATATCCTGTACTAGAATTATAAAATCATGGAATGAATATCTAATTATTTATGATTCCTTAAAATTAAATAGAAAAAAAAATGCCTTGACATAAGGTAACAACAAGTTACCCATTTAACCTTGTATTTAATACTATGTATTTATCCAATGTGCATTAATTATGTTAGTCAATTATTCACTTAATTTTTGCCTTTGATTTTTCATCAAATGGTTACTATTATAATAATCATCCATGGGTAGAGAGATAAGGTGACCATTAAAACAACACCCATATATATATATATATTTACGTATTACAAATTGATCTTTTAATGTTTTTGGTGTAGTAAATTAAGACATATATTTATTTACTTGCTAAAAATAATATAGAAAAATAGGAGTTAGTCCTAAATATTCCAAGACAATGTACTGAAGGACACAAATTTTGGGACTATTGCTTACGATCCTTTCTTTTGTTCTCAGGACAAAAATTTGTGAAAAATCCAGTCGATTTATTTTTTATTCCACTTTATTTTATTCCAAATTAATTTGATTATTTGTAGTATATTGACTTTTTTGCCCTGTGTTGTGCTCTTATTGTGTTCGTGATTTGTAGAGACCGTTTGAGTTTGTTTTGGGTTCGTGAATGCTGGTTGTTAATCCGTTATTCATTAGTACCTTGTTTCTAGGTGATTAAGTTGCTATATTGTAGCAACTTAAAAGATATTTCGCGTTTACTTGTCGGATCTCATATATATCCTTATCACAAGGTTGTTTGCTTATTTTATGGTAACTTGTATTATCTAGCATTGTCGTTTAGGGTTTTTTGGTTGTCTTGTTTTGGTCTATTGGAATCATACCTGTCCAGATTTATTCTATCAACGTTGTAGTTCACAGTATTCCATTACAGCAAGTTTTGTTCATCGTTTTTTTGACGTTTTTGATGGTTTTTAGTTCTTTACTTGTTATACATGCTTATAGTTCGAATCTTTGTCTGCTTTGTGTTTATCAGGTGGCTGCATATTATTTTTATGCCGGTTTTCAGTTGGCCTGACTTGCATTTCAATTTTGTTGGCCTTTAGTTTTACATCATTCAAAGTTTACATCTGTGTGCATAGGTCGATCTTCACAGATTTTTTACCATGCTTTAGTGTTTTCCTTCATTGTTCTTTTAAGACATTTGTATAGAGATTGTAAAATATCTGACTTTTACACGGATGTTCTACACTTTTTGATACATTGTATTATCTAGGCATTTTTGGGATTTCATAGGAACCCCAGGCATTTTGTGATTTTTAAACTTTAAGTAAACATCATCCGTAGCATACCCAAGCATTTTATTATTAAACATCTAAATCATTGTGTCAACGTTTACTTCACACGCATTTAAGTCAAACACATACACTGAATAGTATTGTACATGCATTTACTAGGTATACCCAGGCTTTTTATTGTTCAAACCTAAGGCATTTCCTGCGTATACCTAGGCATTTTGAATTCAAAGCTCAGGCATTTCTATAGATATACCCAAGCAGTTTTTAATTATTAAACCACATCCATTCTTTGTTTTTTCACTTTAGTTGTACATCATTTGAAGTACACCAAGGCATTTTATTTTTTAAACGTCAGGCATATATTTATTTTTTTGTGTTTTACACTTTAGTTATATAGCATTCGAAGTACACATAGGCATTTTATCGGTAAAACTCAGGCATTCCTGCTCACACCAGCAATGTGTCGACGTTTACTCTGGAGGCATTTGAGACAAATCCATGAACTGAAATGTCATCTGGCACTTTCCCCTGTTAATTTATGTTGTGTTTGGCTTGTAATTCATGCAAGCAGTGCAGGTGCAAAACAGTTTTTGCACCAAAACAGTGTACTTGGATTTGGATGCAAAACTTTTTTTGCACTAAAACAGTGCACTCGGATTTGGGTGCAATATGCATATTGCACCTGGGTGCAAAAGCAGTTTTCCACCAGGCAGAACACCCATAATGGGTGCAATATGCATATTGAACCTGGGCGGGTAAAAGGTAAATTTTCTTGTTTTTTCACTTGGTATAAATAGAAAGGCTTATTTCTATTTTTGTGAGACTTGAAAGAGTGTCGCTTTGTTAGAATGAAAAAGAGAAAGACTTGTGCTTAGCTAGGGTTTAGCTAAGGTGAGAGGTGATCTTTGGAGGTATGTTCCATTGATCTAGAGTAAGGATTATTGTGAGAGAATTCTTGTAAGTTCTTGGTTATCAATAAAGTTGTTCCCTCTTGGTGGAAGAACCAAAGGGTTCCACAAAATACGGTGTGTTCTTTCTTGCTTTGTTTTGCTTTTGATTGTCATTTCTATTTATCTTTCATCTATATTTGCTTGAGTTTGTGTTGGCCATACTTGGTTTGAGCAAAGATCCTATTGCTTGACGGTTTTCGCCCGCCAAGTGTTTGTGGAAATTCCCGAAAGGGATTTCTTGGGTTTATTGGTGGATTTAGGACTTGGTTATTGTTCCCACATTCACAACAAGTGGTATCAAAGGATTTGGTTGGTGCCTAGTGTTTGGTATCAATGTTTGGCTATTGGGTGCAAGGTTTGTACGCCAAGTGTTCGATAAATGGCCGAAGGGACTCAAACCGGAGTTGTTGCAACACAAGCTAGTTCTTCTACCATTGTAGGTGTTGGGAGCACTATGGAGGTTAAGATAAAGCCTTATGACGAGGTTATCAATTTCGGTATTTGGCAAAGGCGGATGCGGGGGGTACTCGTCCAATCAAATTTACAAGTTGCATTGCTTGGACTTGAGAAAAAGCCGCAAGATGTGTCTGAAGACCAATGGAATGAGATTGATAAGAAAGTTGTGTCTGTTATAGAGATGCATGTTACCGACGAAGTGTTGAGAAACTTGATGTCGGAGAAGAATGCAAAGGATATGTGGACTAGGATGGAGGAGATGTACATAGGGAAGTCTATGTCCAACAAGTTAAATCTCAAGAAGCAACTTTTCAAGTTGGAAATGAAGGAGGGGCAAGATTTGAACAAGCACATCAATATTTTCAAGGCAATAGTGCATGACCTTGAGAGAATTGATGTTGTATTTGATGAGGAAGACCGCGCCTTATTGTTACTTGCTTCATTGCCGGATTCTTATGATCACTTCGTTACCACGTTGATATTTGGAAAGATAATGCTCAAGTTTAATGAGGTTGTCAAAGACCTCCAATCGCATGTGGCCATGAAAAAGGGAGGTAACGGGGCAAGCTCTTCATCAAGTGAGGGCTTAGTTGCCAAGAGTGGTGGTGGTGAACGAAGTGGGCGGTCAAGGTCATGAGGTGCCAAGAATAGAGGCACGGGTCGGTCTTAATCACGAGATCGAAGTAATTGGGAGTGCTTTAAGTGTCACAAGGTAGGCCACATCAAGAAGAATTGCCCAGAGCTAAAAGGTAAGAAGGCGAACGCGCTAAGAGAGGTTGCGGGAGTTACGACCCAAGTGGTTAACACCGATGTTCTTACTTGTTTTTAGCGGATCAAAGTAGTGGGTGGATTCTTGATTCCGGATGCTCCTATCACATGTGCCCGAATCGTAATTGGTTCGTTGATTACACGGAATGCAATGGATGGAAAATCTTCATGGGCAATGATGCTACATGCAAAGTTGTCGGTATTGGCACAGTAAAAATAAAGATGTGGGATGGCGTGATCCGTACGCTAAGTGATGTTAGACACGTGCTCGCTCTCAAAAAGAATTTGATCTCCTTAAGCACACTCGATTCAAAAGGGTGTGTGATTCAAGCCGAAGACGGGGCTATGAAGGTGAAGAAGGGATCAATGGTGATTTTGCGCGGCACAAACTCACCGAACAACCTTTATAGGTTGAAAGGAAACACAGTATTTGGTGGAGCGGCGGTTTCCACGGAAGCGAAAGGTGATGAACTTTTGTTATGGCACATGAGGCTTGGCCACATGAGCCAATGGGGCATAGAGGAGCTTTATCGACGAAAATTGTTGAAGGGGGTCCATGGGTGTAAGCTCGATTTCTGAAAGTATTGTGTGATGGGCAAGAAAACTAGAGTTCGATTTGATACCGCAAAACACAAAAGCCGAGATATGCTTGATTATATTCACTACGATTTGTGTGGGCCTTTAGAGGTAGTTTCTTTAGGCGGTTTCAAATATTTTATGACATTTGTTGATGATTATTCACGACGAGTCTGGGTTTATTACTTGAGGGAAAAATTCAAGGTTTTCGGAAAATTCAAGGAGTGGAAGGTTATGATGGAAAATCAAACGGGTCAGAAAGTAAAGTATTTGAGAAGTGACAATGGAGGGGAGTATAAGAATGGAGAATTCTTGAAGTTTTGCAAGAATGCCGGCATCAAAATGCACTTTACCGTGAAGAAAACTCCACAACAAAATGGAGTTGCGGAGAGAATGAACCGCACCATTATGGATAGGGCGAGAAGTACGAGGATTCATGCAGGTTTACCAAAAACATTTTGGGCGGCTTGTGTTGATCATGCCGTTTACTTGGTCAATAGGTCACCGAATGTGAATCTTGGTTTGAAATGTCAGGAAGAAGTATGGTCGAGGCAAGAAGTGGACTACTCTAAGTTAAGAGTGTTTGGGTGCTCGGTATATGCTCATATTCCTAGCGATGAGAGATCAAAAAATGACCCGAAGGCTCACCGATGTATCTTTCTCGATTTTGGGGGAGAGGTTAAAGGGTTCAAGCTTTGGGATCCGATAGCGAGAAAGCTTTTATTTAGCCGGGATGTGACATTTGATGAGGGGGCTATGCTTAAGGAACAGGAATACCAAAAGATCAATGATAACGGTGGGGTTAATACGGTCAAGATTCCAATTCTAGTTCCAAGTCCGTCGGTTACCGAAAATGGTGGAGCATCTTCAAGCGGTAGTAGAGATGATTCTCATGAAATTCAACTGAATGACAATGCGATTGAGGTGGAATAGACGAGGAGGAATCCGAGGAAAGACCGGGTGAGGTGGAACCGGAACCATTGATAGCACAGGATAGACAACGACGGGCAATCAAACCACCCTCAAGGTTTGGTTGGGAAAACGAGGTCAACTATGCCCTTATTACAAGTGAGGGTGATCTAACTAGTTATAAAGAAGCCATCAGTGTCGAAGACAAGGATAGTTGGATGGGTGCTATGGTAGAAGAGATGGAGGCTTTACGAATGAATTCCGTTTGGGATTTAGTTCCTAAGCTTAAGGACCGAAGTATTATCGGTTCCAAATGGGTATTTAGGAAGAAAAAAGCAATCAACAAAGATGAAGCACCAAAATTCAAGGCACGGTTAGTAGCGAAGGGGTTTTCTCAAAAGGAAGGGGTTGATTATGATGAGATTTTTTTTTCGGTTATGAGACACACTTCGATACGGGTTTTGCTTGTTATGGTAGCTCAGTTTGACTTGGAGCTTGAGCAAATGGATGTAAAGACGGCTTTTCTTCATGGTGATTTGAAGGAGATGATTTACATGGCACAACCGGAAGGGTTCAAGGAAGTAGGTAAGGAAAAATTTGTTTGTCGGCTTAAAAAATCCTTGTATGGACTAAAGCAATCGCCAAGACAATGGTACCTACGGTTTGACTCATTCATGTTGCGGATTGGTTATCGTCGGTGTGATGGTGATCATTGTGCCTATGTTCGAAACTTTGATGATGACTCGTTTATCTTGTTGATGCTTTATGTGGACGATATGCTTATAGCATGTCGAGATATGTCAAAGGTGAAGGAGCTCAAGGTGCAATTGGGCAGGAAATTTGACATGAAGGATCTTGGGACCGCACAAAAGATCCTTGGTATGGAGATTCAGAGAGATATAAAGGTTGGCAAGTTGTGGTTTTCGCAAAAGAAATATATTTTTCATGTCATTGAAAAATTTAATATGTCGAGTGCGAAGCCGGTTTCTACTCCGTTAGCTCCTCATTTTGCTTTGTCTGCAAAGCAATGTCCTTCCTCTCTTGATGAATGTGCCGAGATGTCAACAACACCGTATGCTTGTGCGGTTGGTTGTCTTATGTATGCCATGGTGTGTACAAGGCCAGATCTAGCTCACGCGGTTGGAATGGTTAGTAGGTATATGTCGAATCCGGGTAAAGAGCATTGGAATGCGATTAAATGGGTTCTTTGATATCTATAAGGTACCAAGTCCTTGGTTATAGTGTTTGAGCGAAAAGATGGGGCTAATAGTGTTGCGGGATTCGTAGACTCCGATTATGTGGGGGACCTTGATAAAAGAAGGTCAACCACGAGTTATGTGTTCACTTTGGCAAGTGGGCCGGTTTCATGGAGATCTATGCTACAAGCAACGAGTGCTTTGTCTACGACAGAAGCAGAGTATATGGCACTCACGGAGGCGTCGAAGGAGGCGGTATGGTTGAAAGGCTTAGTGAGCGAGTTGTGCTAGAAGCATGAGAGTATTTTGCTACGGTGTGATAGTCAAAGTGCGCTTTACTTGGCTAAAAATCAAGTGTATCATGCTCGTACGAAGCACATTGATGTACAGTATCACCGAGTTCGGGATTGGGTTAATTCTGAGAAAGTCGTCCTAGAGAAGGTGAATACGGATGAGAATGCGGCCGATATGCTCACGAAACCGGTAACCTCAGAGAAGTTTAGGCATTGCCTAAAGATTCTTAATCTTACTTCATGTTGAAGGAAGAGGGTGTGACCTTGGAGGTGTCGGGATATTCTCTAGGGGGATGCACGGTTCTTATCCCGAGGTGAAGCAATCAAGGTTGGCTTGAGATTACTCACCAAGGTGGAGATTGTTGTGTTTGGCTTGTAATTCATGCAAGTAGTGAAAGTGCAAAATAGTTTTTGCACCAAAACAGTGTACTAGGATTTGGGTGCAAAACTGTTTTTGCACCAAGCAGTGTACATGCAGATTGGGTGCAAAACAGTTTTTGCACCAAAACAGTGCACTCGGATTTGGGTGCAATATACATATTGTACCTAGGTGCAAAAACAGTTTTGCACCAGGCAGAACACCCAGAATGGGTGCAATATGCATATTGCACCTGCGCGGGTAAAAGGTAAATTGTCTTGTTTTTTCACTTGGTATAAATAGAAAGGCTTATTTCTATTTTTGTGAGACTTGAAAGAGTGTTGCTTTGTTAGAGTGAAAAAGAGAAAGACTTGTGCTTAGCTAGGGTTTAGCTAAGGTGAGAGGTGATCTTTGGAGGTTTGTTCCATTGATCTAGAGTAAGGATTATTGTGAGAGAATTCTTGTAAGTTCTTGGTTATCAATAAAGTTGCTCCCTCTTGGTGGAAGACCCAAAGGGTTCCACAAAATACGGTGTGTTCTTTCTTGCTTTGTTTTGCTCTTGATTGTCATTGCTATTTATCTTTCATCTATATTTGCTTGAGTTTGTGTTGGCCATACTTGGTTTGAGCAAAGATCCTATTGCTTGACGATTTCCGCCCGCCAAGTGTTTGTGGAAATTCCCGAAAGGGATTTCTCGGGTTTATTGGTGGATTTAGGACTTGGTTATTGTTCCCACATTCACAATAAGTTACACTAGTACATATCTTAGCACAAATTCTAATCTATATTTGTTTATGTATTATTCCTACTATCTTTTCCAGATGGATTCCTCTACGTTTGAGACAAAGTATGTAATGCCTAGGTTGGACCCTTGTATATTTTATAATGATCATGACATGGGTTTCATGTTTGCATACCTCCAAATTTCTGGTGCTAGCCATGTTGATGTAATGGTTACTTCCACTGGTGTTAGTTATGTTTATCGGACATTGAAATCCCTATTGCCGAGCCTGAGGTTAAACCCATACTAGAGTATGAAATGGAAGACATCCTGGGTTGAAAGGTTTTTCTGTCAGATGAGTGGAGGAACGCTATAAGGTATGTAAACTAGCATTTTCCAGGTGGTGTATCTGACTTTAGATTAATGCTACGAAGGTATGCAGTTGCTATTGGATTTGAAGTCTGGCTCAAGAAGAATGACGCCCGTCGGGTTACTACTTACTGTGCCAAGAGGGACTCGGATGGCTGTGGGTGGTTTGTTCATGCTATTCTGTCTCGTACTAATGGTTGTTTTTACATCAAGAAGATTATTAACAACCATTCTTGCATTAGAAGGATGAGGTGCAAGAGGTCTAAGATGTTGACCTCGAAGGTTGTGGCATCTGTAATTGAGGACAAAGTCCGAGCTGAACCATGGGTGACTCCTAAACAAGTAATGAAGACGATGAAGCTTAATTACGGTATCAATGTTTCGTATTATAATGCTTGGTATGGGAGGGAAATTGTTCATCATGATGTTCTTGGTGACGATGAGAAGTCCTACAAGATACTTACAAAGTATGTAGAGTTACTTTAAGAGACCAATCCTGAAACCCGGTGTTGCCTTAAGGTTGAAAGGGAAACGTTCAAGTTCTCAAGGTTATTCATTGCAACGGGTGGTCCCATTCATGGGTTTCAAAGGTGTAGGCCTATGTTGTCATTGGACGCGACGTTTCTAAAAAGAAAATTTAAAGGCACATTGATGGTTGCTGTGGGCAAAGATGGGGATGATGGTATTTTATGATACGTTGCTGTCTGCGTTACATATATTTCCTTTTCGTCCATTTTACGTCTTATAGCTTTCATTAGTTTAGTTTCCAGGTTGTTTGATCTAGTTAGTATGTTTTGATGTGTGACAGGGATGTACCCTCTTTCTTTTGCTGTCGTGAACTCTGAGAACTCAAAGAACTAATCGTGGTTCATGGGTAAACTTGCAGAAATTCTTAGACCACAGTCAAGGGTTGTTACCAAAATTTCTGATGGTCCTAAGGGTGTAGTTTGCAGGACATTCCCCACATGGCCACATCCATTTTGTTTGTATCATTTAAAAAACAATATTAGATCGTTGTCTTCGGGTACAAAGAATCATGATACTCGGGAGAAGGTATTGGTCATTTTCACTAAAGCTGAATATATGTGCAAGGTTGCTTCTTTCAATAGTTACATCACTGAACTTGAGATGATTGGGGGTGATGAAATCAAGGATTTCGTAAGAAACTTACCGACTAAATATTATGCCAATGCTCATTTGCCAGGGAATCGGTATGGGGAGTTATGTTCAAATGTTGTCGAATCGTTTAACTCGTGGATCTTAAAGGAGAGGACTTTGCCTATAACACAGCTGGTTGATGCCATTCATACTAAAGTGATGACTCTTATTGGTGATAGATGTTCAAAATCAATTAGGTGGGCTTCAGTTCATTGCCCAAAGCATGAGAAGACGTACTATGTGACAAGAGTACTCTGGCATGGTTTGTGCGACAAGCTAATACCATGTTATTCAAAGTTGAAGAAAAGAGAAAGTTTTCTGTCGACTAAGCAAGTTGCACATGCTCGTGTGGGAAGTGGCAAGTTAAGGGTTTTGTTTGCCCCCATACTTTTGTAGCCATATGGCAGATGGGGTGGAATGTTTACTATTACATTGATCCTTATTTCAAAACCAATGTCTACCGTGAATGTCATTCTTTCCCAATTTATCCCGTGCCATCTATTGATGAAGATGAAACTAAAGACAACAACGATGCATATACTAGGCCCCCTAACACAAAGAAGCAGCTAGGCAGACCTAGGAAATCACATTTTAAGTCAATGGGAGAGAAGCCTCAGGGTACTATGATGTGTGGAAGGTGTGGCCAAATGGGTACGCATAATTGCAGGACTTGCACCATCCCGATCTGAGTTTGTTTGGTTGGTTTTTTAATTAGAGTCCAGTAAGTTATGGATTTTTTTACTTCAATCCTTTTTATGTTTGACAGTGGTGTTTTAGGAGTTAAATAATGCAACTTATCACTTATTCGGTGTAATAATCCAACTTCCTATGGTGCTTTAGTTTCCATTATTGAACAGTAGTATGGAGATTATTATATGGCCCTGATTTCACGTTGACTGGTTGCAATTTATTCCACTATCCATTTTTTTATGTTGTTTCTAACTTATGGCACTCAATTCCTGCGCCCAAATGTCTCTCCATTTTGTTTTACTACCTTATCACTTTTCGCTTTCACGCGTGAACTTTTACGAAATTCAAATTTGTTTTTGTGAGGCGTTCATCGAACATAGTTTGTAATAAAACATTTTCAATTTACACTAATTTGCGTTGTTATTTGTTTTGCATACATTTGTGATAGTCGACGTTGTCCCATCTACTATTAACAATACATGTCATTCAAAAAAAAAAACCATGTTAAATGGATTTTCCAGAGGAATCACTGTGATTTTTTGTACTCGTTGGGCTCCCATTGTCTGTGTCAGCACTGCTAGGCGTGAGTTCACCATCAAATATTTCAGGGCTAAGTGGGGTGTTCATTCCAGACTTCCCTTTATTGGTCCAGAAATTGAGTCTATCCAAACGTCTCCATCTGATGTACGTTGCTTCTTTTTTTCTTTTTGGTTTTGATGGGCTGTTGTCAGAATTGTACTGGCCACTTTCGATGGCAGTTTGTTCCTCCTCTGCCAAAAGATCCATTGCCTCTTTGATGCGGTTTTCCCTTTTCATGTTGCGGCATTGAAATCCACACATTTTTTCTGGAGTTGGGTTTCATTGCTGCCTGCGGACCTTTGGATTGGGGAACCCCAACATCAAGTACTATCGCCAATGGGGGTTCCTTATTCATGCTAGAGGAGCCTTTATTTGTGTCATCAAAATCTTTGTTATGCTTGCCCATTGATCCCTCGTCTTTTTATAATGAAGGGTCTGTGGGGGTTGGTTTAGGAAGAGATAGGGGTAGGATGTGACCGTTAGTCGGGGTGTATGTGGTCTTTTCACTTTTTTAAAACTGCCCGTCCAAAATTCCAACTGTAAGCCAACCGTGTGCAAACCTTATAGTTCTCTAACCATTATTACGCTACTTTGAACCCTTATTTGTTTATAATCATACGTCTCCCAATTTTCAGACACTATTCAGTTAATTCTCGGATACTTTACTATTTCTTCTTTTTTTTTTACTTACGTTTGCCATTAATACTTCAATGGTTCTAATTTTCAAAATTTTTTTAATTTCACGCTTACTCCCGAAAATTTGAGAACACCTCTTTATTTGCAAATATTGCTTCATCATATATACGTGTCTACTAATCTGTTATCTATTACATATAAATGGAATTATCAACATAATAAGCATCTATCTCAAAAGCGTTAACATTTAATAACTTTAAGTTGTACTAATACTAATAGAAATCTGATTTTAAATCACGGCCAACAAAGTATTGTAATAGCATATTGTCCGAATAAGAAAAAACAAAAAAGTGAAGACGACATCGTTAGAACAAGCGTAGTATTCTAGTGTGATTGGAGGGGAATAAACATTTAAGATGTTTTCCCCATCACTTATTTTACTATATTCCACACTCGTAACCAACTATTTCATCGACAAACTCAAAAGCTAACTTAAACCGGATCTGGAAGTGTGTTCGGGTCCAAGCTGTTGTTGCCCATGATAAACACCTCTTCAATATGTGCCCTCATTTGCAGTGTTGTTGTACCTTGCTTGAAATTCCTCTCCAGTTTTTCTCAAAAGGATAACTGCCGCATGAAGTACATCACAGCAACTCCGCAATCCACGCTATAGAATTACTTTACATTCATTATGTTAATACAGATTGTTTTCAGGTTGCTATCAATCCTATAGAGGTTAGTGATGTACCTATTTGGTGATTGCTGGGGGAAATTTTCAAATGGGAGCAATTCGAAACTTCCAAGGCTGTCTATTATCCATTCAATTGTTATCCTCTCAGCTTCTGTCAAGTTCTTTTTTACAATCACTTCCTTCCGTGCCTATTGCACCTGGTCTCGATTGTCCCCTTTTACAGCATCTTTGGTCCATTTTCCTTTATGTCCTTGAAAAATCCCTCAAGTGTATTGTGCTGCCAAACAGTTTCATTACATTGTAAGTTTCTATTGTCTAAATCAATTGCTATTTGAACTTTTGAAGTGAATTTTTTTTTATTTGAGTTACCATTTTCTTGGCATCGCTGAAACAAATGTTAGGACCCGAACGTCTTGGATTGTAGGGGTTGAGATGATACCATTTACATTCATTCATGTCCATGTACATCAGAGTGAAGTGAAATTTCTTTTCATGAGCTATGAGGATGAAAATCTTTTCTGCCACATTCAAACTGCATGGCAATGGGGATGGATATCCGATACTTTCTGCATGCATATGTACGTCTATATTTTTTATAAGAAAATGACATGTTAGTTGCAGACTATAAGAAAAATATAATTGAAGAACAATTTCCTTTATACATGACCCAAATTTTGGGTTGATTTTTACAATGACTAGTCACAGTGTGTTGCAACTTACCAATGCAAACGACGACAGCACAACTGAAGGAGTGGAGGTCATTATCATTCCATAGCAATCAATGATCTGCAATTTATAATAAACAATTTACTAATTTGATACACATTCCATAGGCAGTGTAATTGCAATTTGACGCCCCGTACCTTGGTTGTCATTGGACCTTCAGTTAGTAGGGCATAGATGTCATTCCGAGTTACCTTTTCTGGTCATCTATCCCACACAGTAGCACTATAGACACAATGTTCAGATAGTTATTAGTTTAGATTTTTTTACTCTAACATTAAAGTGAATGATAGAATCAAGAATTCAGTTGCTTTTATTTAAAACTTACTGTGGTGAAGTCTTCTCCCACAAAGCTTTGATCTGTTTCTTCACGTCCTCCGGTAAATATCGGCTTATTTTAAGCTTATAGATATTTGCATCCCTTATTGGGTCCTCCATTTGCGACTCATCACATTGGTGTCGCTGTCGTCCCTTATGTAGATTGGGCCATCTATCACATTCTGCCCCCTTTTTGTGCACGCTTCTACTGGTTTCTTCTGGCCCCTAGTGCCCATCTGTTTTACTCCTGCATTGTTCACTGACTTTGAATGATCTTTAATTTTTGAGGTTTTGGTCGCATGTCACGTTCTTACGGTCTTCACCACTGATATTGGAGAGAATACTACATCATCCTTCAGCAACCTTGGTTCAAGCTCCTCCAATCTCGCCTGCATTGTCCTATTCGTCAAGATTGGCTCATTGTTCTCAACCTCTAATTTTGAAATTCTTTCCTAGTACGCTTGCTCCTTAGCCCGTAATTCACCAGCTTCTGAGCTTAGTTCCTCTACCTTTGTTGATAGCAATGAGTTTGCTTTGTTCAGTCCATCCCATGTTCATTTAACAGAATTAATGTCATTTTCTAGGCCGTAGTTTCAGCCTCGAGTTCTTCAACTTCTTTAACTTTCTCCTGTCGCAACATTTCCAATTGGGCCTCACAGACTGCCAAGGCTCCCTGTGCCTTTGCTAATTTTGCTTCCAATGATGCGAATCTTTGTGGGCTGAAATCTCTTACCACTGGTTCGGTAGACTGTGCTGGTCCCCTACCAATGCCTCCCCCTGGATCCTGGCATTGTTCACCCAGGCACTCTAAAGTTCCTTGTGAGAGGATGTCAAATGATGGCACGTTTGGCTTTAGTTGCACTTGGGGACTGTTTTGCTTCAGATGCAGCTTGTAATGCTGTATTTGGGATTGCGAGGCTGTTAGTTCTCTTTCTTTTGCTGCAACATCTTTCTCTAACCATCCTATCTTTCGACGTAGCCGCTGGTTTTTGGTATACAACTTTTTATCCTTTCCTTTCTCTCTGTTTATTTCAAACCTCTGTTGTTCAACACTGAGTTTGCTTGATTCCAATCTTCTCTCAAGGTTTGTGCACCAGATACGCTTATGGTGGTTCTCAAACCACAGCAGTGACAACACATCATTATGTCTTACATCTCTACAGCTCAGATCAGCACGGTTATACTCAAGACGTCTTTACATATGCACGTCAAATGTTGGGTGCCATGTAATTTGACGTATAGGAGTCTTCTCCCCAACTCCTTCGCGCGAAGATATACTCGTTTCCGATTCTATCCCTCCAACTCCGCCTGTTGAACCCGAGATGTGATTCATATCACGTGCCGTGCTGGGTTCGTTCAGTTGTGTGGACTCATCTTCCTTGATTGGTTCCTTCGTCATTTCCTTATGTTTCTTCGTGCTTGTGAGGTTGGATCTTTCGATGCTAACGTCATCATGGATCCCAGTATGGTCATCGTAATCATTGTAGCCATGCACGCAACTTCCCACTGGAATCATCACATCTGTCTTCTCCTCATCACTATCATCCATCCCACTACTACTGCTGCGTTCTATTGAATATCTTGCGATTGGTAATCAGAGTCTCCGATGCTTCTTTGCAATCATTTTAACTCGTCTTGGATGATGCTCTGTTGGAAAATAATGTACTGCTGAATCTAAAATAGATAAGGTAGAGAGTACACCGGGTTGAGTCGCGGACTAAGTCGCTCTCTTTAAGACGTTTCGCGGCTCTGCCCGGAATTGTGCTAGCAGTTCAGATTATGCCACGCCGTCCCCAGGATGAAACAGCCCAGATACCCTCTGTACGATTGATTTGCACTTATTCAACCGCTCGACAATAACACTCTTTTAATTGCTCGGGATCGAATTTTTTTTCTACCGCCGGAGGCTAAAAATTTTTCTGCCGGAAAATATTTTTGTAGATAGATCTCTCTTCGTTTTGTTCTCTGCGAGTGTATATTTTTGAAAGCTATTTTAGATCCGTTTAAAGGGGAAAGCGTTGAGACAAACAAACACCTTTCCGGAAAATCCGCAAGAAAACATGGAGGAAAGTAGAGGAGCGTGCAAGAAAACACGGAGGGAAATAATTGAGCCTTGTCCCATTTTTTAATTTTTATTTAATAAATAAAATTCTTTAAATGTATTTTGTATAAAAAGATAATACAAAGCCCGAGCCCGAGCCGGGCCGGGTCGGTCGGCGCGCGTGTGGTGAACCACATTCATCCAAGTCCTCACCCAATAGCACAAAAGTCTAATGCCCAAAGGGCTCAAGCCCTTAAGCAAATTCTTCCATATATAAACCCATGAAAGGTTTTATATCTCTCCTATGTGGGACTTGGGATAACATCACATCAACCATCACATCACATTAAATCACCTTGTCTTGGTTTTATTTTTCTTTAAATACACAAAAACTCCAACATGCTCTATAGGATATATCTTCGTCTCCACTGATCCAACACGTTTATCAGTAAAAGATTCATTGTTCGCCGCGTTGTGGGATGCATCCACTGATTTAGGTGACAAATTAGCGTAGCTCAGATGATCAATTTCTTCAGCTTCTCCTCCACTTAATGGGCTACCACTTTTCGGCGGGCTACACGTCTTCTTTTCATAGCGACAATCTTTGAGTCCATCTGTGATTGTGTCCCCACACGTCAGCAATTGATTGAGTTCCGGGTTTTGGTCTTCTCTATTCAAGCAATCGCCCTGATTATATGGATGCAATGATGGGCTTTCTTAGGTACGCTGTCTTTTCGATGATGCGCATGGGGTTTTTAGAGGTGGGGTGATGTCCATCCCATTTTCGCCATCCCCACTCCTTCCATTCGACTCCTTCGATCTGTTTGATTCGATGTCTGACATCCCATTTCTAATTTGCATCATGGAAAATTATTGCTTAGTAACTAACCTACATAGATCCCCATTGTGTATTTAATATTGTTTTGCTTTTACACATAGGTATTTCAAAATATTCTAGTATGATCCAACTGAATTTAATTAGTTGTTTATCCAACCGTTTGTTTTTTGACCCTATTCCCTTTTGAGATTGGGCTTCATTGAGATATCATCACTCCTGTCTGGTGTTGAACTCCCCTCGGCTGTGTACTTCTTAACCGGGAACTCTGTTTTCGAACACTTCGTCCGCGGGGATTTTCTTGGTGTTCCAATTTTGAGTGTCGTTTTTTTTTTTTTTTGTATAAACTTTTACCTCAATCTCTGAGTCGTCTTCCGTATCAGAATTTTCAAGTGGATCTTTTGCCTTTGGCTGTGGATTGTCAATGTCCTCCGCGTCATCTTTACTAGCATTGTTAAGCTGCAAATGTATAGAAACACGTGAGTCAAATATACCCATTTCTGCCGACAATCAATACATGATCCTATGAGCACACCTATATATGCCTTCCTACAGGACAAATAACATTATGCATTACTCATTAGCTGCATACCTGTAAGTACTCAAAATCTGTATTTGCTATTAATGGTGTTATATTTAATAGATCCCAGCAAAGAAACCTTCGCTCCAAATTTATCCTTTCTTTGACGGGTTTAACAATATTTGTTACCTCACACAGCCAGAACTACAACAAAGACGTATGGGGGCAGGGGATCAAGCATGTTAATAATTGACAAGTGTTAAGTAATAAATAATATATCGTTATTCTTTTATGTTAAATCAATGTTCGTGCTACGAATGGAAATATATAATAATTATCATTCATTACCAGTAACAATATCATGCATCCAGTGACGAAGGATGGCCGCCTCTCTTTCTTAGATAGTGCATGCATAAGGAATTTGCGAATTGCATGAGCCCAGTTGTAATTAGACATCTTCTGCAAATTCCCTACCCAGTTTACTATGAACCATCCGATAGAGTTATCGGTGTTAGCAAAAAGCAACGTCATGCAGAGGTGCAAGCACACCAACCTGACCCTATCACGTATATTTTATGGCGTTTCACCTTTCACAACTTTGAGTAATACAGGCATCAGGTCATATTTATGTAATTGCTTTACATCAGGGAAATTACGCTTAGCAAACCGGTGCCTTTTCCTGGCCTTGGTACGTAACTTCAGTATCTCTCCTTCATTTGGAAATCCAAGCATGTCTTGAACATGTTGTGCT
The DNA here is from genome assembly GCA_021464415.1 of Lonicera japonica. Taxonomy (NCBI): domain Eukaryota; kingdom Viridiplantae; phylum Streptophyta; class Magnoliopsida; order Dipsacales; family Caprifoliaceae; genus Lonicera; species Lonicera japonica. Next base: position 43,674,305 of record CM038470.1, read on the forward strand.
GTAAATTTAAAGTACTTCCCACCTATTCTGAATGCCTTTGAATCTTTATCGAAGCATCATATCAAGTTAAGTAAGGCCTTATCCGACTTCTTGTGTAATTCTTCTGATACAAGCCCTTTGTTATATGCGTCTATATCGACCAGAATGGGGTTATCCGCAGCAACCCCTCGTGCTTTGAACCAAAACCATCCTGCTTGAGCTTCGGTAATAACTTTTGAAATGCAATCAATGAGGATCGGTAATGGTCTTTCTTCCCATCCCAACTTCTGCTTGTTCATCCTTGTAAAGAATACACAAGCATTTATATTAAGTTCATTAGCTATGTAATTCTTATTAAATGATTTGTTGATCCAAAATCAAACTCTCAATACCTCCTCTTCAGTAGTGCGCTCTGTTTGTTTATGCTTCCTTGTTCTTTCTTGACCAGCTTGGACTCTTTCATCCGTTTCAGATATATTGGTCTCGCTGGATATATGGTAGTCTGAATTCTTCCGCTCAAGCTGGGTCACATAAATTTGAAAATAGTGAATAAAGTGTCCGCCACCCCCAGTAAAAAAACTTCCTTTGTAATGTATGACATACCAGCTACTCTATTTTATTTTTTATTAGTTATTAGGACTAACCTTCAAAGGTATTTCGGCCTTAGAGTTGTGTTTCCTTGGACTTCTACGTACGTCACACGTAGACTTCACCATCTACAATAATTATACATAGGATCAATGATTTAACTAGTAAATGTATGCTAGTAGACTATAAGAATTGTTATTTTTTGATATCTAAATATATATTTCACTTTGAAATACAATATTATTGCTATGATGACACAAATAACCGGGCATATTTAGCATTATAAGGTTTCAACACTACTGGATACGGATACTACTTGAACTAAATACATTGTACTGATTTTACCAAAACATCCCTGATTTCCATATCCTATTCACATTTATTTCAATATAATTTTCTGTGCTCAGTTTCATTTTATTGTTAGACAAACAGCAAATGATTGTACATCTCAAAATGTATAATCCGTTGCCATTCGACATGATTCAGAAAACCCCAAACAAGAATTAGCTGATATTGGTTTAACAATTATTGTTCTTACAATTAACGCTCCAAACTCTTTTTTACAGTCAGCTACGAATAGCTTCATTGTGTAAGTAGTTCGTGATATTTCTTTCAAATAAATTTTCGTATTATATATTAACAACTAAAATTGCAAACATTTGCAGTCCAAGAAGGTGTTAAAGTGGAATTAGCCATACCTTTCAGTTGTGGACACGAAAAATTGATGTCATGTACTGATGTGCTAGAGCCGAGCTATCTAAGTAAGAAAATCTTAAAAAGCCAACGATGTTTAACTCAATGTTGAAAGCCATTGTACACCATATTCACGAAGCAGGGGATTGTGCATTCAATGTTATTTCAAAACAGTATATCTACATAATCTTGATATAATGATTTCAAATTTCAAAAGTTAAAAGTTCCGGATCACTCACCTTCACAACAGATATTTTGTTGATTTTGTAGCTGATAATTCCAGGCAATTCTCCCCATCGAAGAACTCGGGTTACAGTTCCGTCTGTTCATGTCCGTTGGGTATCTATACAATAATCAACCTCTATATTCGCTTAAGTTTTTTTTCTTGCGGTTTACTTTGAACGAATTTTTTTGGGCCATTTATTTACCGGACTCAGCCAATTCTATTTGTGGGCTTTCGACACCGGCGTTATGACATTGTTATTATTAAATCAACATTCTATTCAAAGTGGGCTTAAGATGTTGGGTCTTTTACACTTTTAACATTTTGATATCGGAGGCGGTAAAAGCATATTAAAAAATTAATTTAAACACTCTTTTTTACGCATCTGTATTTAAATTTAAATTTTGTAAAAACACCCCCATAGTTAAGGCACCCTAATTGGAAAAAAAAATAAAAAAAAAAGAAGTAGAGAAAAGAACATGAGCATCTATCATATTTCATTTCATATATTATATGGGTCTAAATCGTGAATCTTCATGTTTTGGGCGCAATGGGTATTCTTTCGATGAAGGAATTCTTAATTTGTTGGAACTATGGAGAAGAATTAGAGATTGGTGCGATTAAAAGTGCTTTGAATGCGCATCTATCATATCTCCTTTCATATATTATATGGGTTTAAAGTTCATGTTTTGGGTGCAATGATTCTTCTTTCGATGAAGGAATTCTTAGTTAGTTGGACCTATGGAGAAGAATTAGAGATCAGTGCGATCAAAAGTGCTTTGAATGTGTTTTTGGCTTTACTTGGGGAAAAAAAATCTATAATAAACCATTAGATATGAGAGTTTTTCCTCCCCAGTGAACTTTCTTTTCTACCACCCCTTTTCCTCCTCTTCCTCTCCCTTTATTTCTTTCCCTGCTACCTTGTCCCTCATTCCTTCCATCATGTTAAGCCCAGAAGAAATTTCCCTTGATGATAATGTTGAAGCAGCAAATTAAATCAACTCTGGAGGTTCCATCTCGTTGGTAGAATTCTTGCCGACAAAACTCTCAATAAGATAGGTATCACCAACATTGCAAAAAACTTGGAAAACCAAATATACTTTCTTAATCTCTACGTGGCGTGACAACATCTATGTTGCTAATTTCAAGTTAGAGGAAGATTGCTCGAAAATCCTACGAGCAGCAATGATGAATAGGGTGAGTAAGTTGAAGTATTAGGGTGACTTCAAAATACAATTTTCAACTCTTTGGGTTACTTTTATTTTTAAAAAGGGTGATTAAATTGATTTTTTAAAGTGTTTTTACCAACACTCTATGATATTTTGACGATCTACTTTGTTGACCCAATATAGGTATACTAAATCGGGAGTCACTTTCGTTGAATTTTTTGCAAACTCACATTGCTCATTGCTATTTACATAGATGTGCAGCTGTTGCTCTGCTGTTTTCGTCTATTCACCATTCAACCCTGATCATTTCTGATGTTTATGTCAAATCGAAATACTTTAAAACTCTGAATTATATGTTTAGGTATATTACCATCCTTTTATGATTTATTATGATTGTTAGCCTTTGTTTAGTGTTATCATCATCGTATCGACTCATATTGTTGGTCGCGTGGAGTTTAAAATGATAGATGCTACAGGCTCCTGGGTCGGTCTCCTATTTGCGTATCACTTCAATGGGCATCACACATATCGAATGTGTGGAATTGATCAAAATATTATACTGCTTTTGTTTAACCAATCACTCTTACAGGTTCTATTTCTAAGTCTACACATCTTTCTTTCCTTATTGGTGATGTATGTTTTTATTCGTTATTTTTTTTCCGCCACGTAGGTTGATAGATATTAGATTCGATTTAAATTACACGTATTGCATTGTGTTTTACATGGTGATTAAGAAATTATAATCTATAACGACACCTTGTTTTTCATATAACGTCTGTTCTTTTCAAATGCAAAATGTCTGCAACCGTGGTGATTGAGTTATATTTCTTGGTATTATTTCCCTACTTAGCTTGAGTGTTATTTCTGGATATTTAGTAACTTTTTGGATTGTTTCAAGCCTATTTTTGAATTTCAAATATGAGATTTTATTTTTTGCGTGAATTTAGCTAATTTGAGATTTACTCAATTTGCTATTTACATTTATATCTATTTTGGTCAAAGGGCAATTGTGGCAATTCAGTTTTAAATTTATCTAATTTAATTTAAGAATTTCTTAAATAAACCCACCAAAATGTTCTTTTCACTCCGTTAGAGAAAACTTTCAACTCACACTACTAAATTTTTAACCAAACAAGGAATAAAAATACTTGAAGGCATTTTTTTCATACACCCATGACAACTTGCATAACGATGTTCACCCCTACAATCACAACTTCGATGAAGCATCATACCAGCAATTTCAACAATTATATTTAAAGACTAAAAGTAGTCAGATGCTTATGTGAAAATTAATTTAATTGCTATACCTTCCCATGGCCGTGACCAACACCACCGTAGTGACCTCTATATATATGCACCTTGTGCATAATGGCCACCACCCGCACCTGAGCCATGGGTCAAGTGGTGGGCACCATAGCCGCTGCCGCAGCAGTAGCACCCCCTGCAAGCATTCCTGCTACTCCACCAGATCCATGCCCTAAAATTTTAATAATAATGACATAAATAAATGTCCAATCACACAGCAGAGCTGCAGCATACTGCATCTCACCTGCAAAAGAACGCTGCCCCTCACGCCATTAAAGCAATACAACATATTTGAGATCATGCAAGTGTATCTATCTGTCAATATCTTCTGTTCAGGTCTAGCTGGCAATGGGAAATGTAACAAAGACTCGTCCTGTACCGGATCCATACATAGTTGCCAATATTGACGAATATAGAGAGAGAGATGAGAGAATGGATTGTTTTGTATTGATATCTTATGAGCCATGAATGTCCCTTTATATAGGGATGAAATACATACAATGTCAAACTACAAATATATACAAATCTAGATATGTTGAAAAGAGAGAAGATATGGTTTGAAAAGTGGGGGGATTGTCTTTGACATTATCTCCACATCTAGATGTGGTGATGTATGTGATGATGTATATTTTGTAATACTCCCCCTCAAGTTGGCACACATATATCAAACATGCCCAACTTGCTAATCAGCTTGGCGAATACTTTCCGTGTCACAGCTTTTGTGAGTATGTCAGCTAACTGATCTTCAGAGCGTACATGAGGAACAGTAATAACTTTATCTTCTAATTTTTCTTTAATGAAGAACCTATCCACTTCAACATGCTTTGTTCTATCATGTTAAACTGGATTGTGTGCGATATCACATGTTGCCTTGTTGTCATAATATAGCACCATAGGTTCTTTCGGAGGAAAACCAAGATCTGTCAGTAGCAGTTTCAACCATAATAATTCTTGAATACCAGCTGCCATTCCTCGATATTCTGCTTCTGCACTTGATCGAGATACTACATTTTGCTTCTTACTCCTCCAAGTGACCAAGTTTCCTCCTACAAATGTAAAATACCCTGATGTAGACCTTCTATCACATATATTTCCTGCCCAATTAGCATCAGTGTATCCTTCAACCTTCAGAAAATCCTTATTCTTTTGGAACAGGATTCCCTTTCCAGGAGATGTTTTGAGATAACTAATAATTCTCATAACTGCCTGCATATGTTTTTCCCCTGGATTATGTAGGAATTGACTGACAATGCTCAATGCATATGATATATCAGGCCTTGTATGTGCTATATACATCAATCTTCCCACCAATCGCTGATAGCGCCCTTTATCGACAGGCACTTGATCTGGTTCGACTTCTAACTTCAATCCTTCCTCCATTGGAGTCTCTGACGGTTGGTAAGCGGACATTCCGGTTTCACTTAGTAAATCTAGGGCGTATTTTCTCTGAGAAAGGAAAATGCCCTTTGATGATCTAGACACCTCGATTCCTAGAAAATATTTCAAGTTCCCAAGATCTTTCATCTCAAACTCCTGACATAAGAGTTTTTTTAAAACCTGTTGTTCTTGAGGGTCGTTTCCTGTGAGCACCATGTCGTCTACATAGACGATAAGTGCCGTAATATTCTCATGACTTTTCTTCAAAAATAAGGTATGATCAGAATTACTCTGACTGTACCCAAACTTTCGCATCGACCTCGCCAATCTCCCAAACCAGGCTCTGGGGGATTGTTTTAGTCCATACAAAGATTTTTTCAACTTGCAGACTTTATTCGTATGCTCAACCGGGATCTTATATCCAGGTGGGAATTCCATATACACCTCCTCATCTAACTCTCCATGTAGGAAGGCATTTTTGACATCGAACTGTTGTAGAGACCAGCCCAAGTTTAAAGCTAATGAGAGTAACACTCGCACCGTATTGATTTTTGCTACTGGCGCAAATGTCTCCAGATAATCAATCCCATGCGTTTGTGTGTAGCCTTTTGCAACTAGTCTCGCCTTGAATCTTTCGATTGTTCCATCTGCTTTGAATTTCACAGTGTACACCCACTTGCAACCCACCTTCTTCTTTCCTGCTGGTAATTCGGTCAATTCCCATGTGTCATTTTTTAACAAGGACTTCATCTCCTCATCCATTGCTGATTTCCACTCAGAATCACATAAGGCTTCCTGCACACTGTTAGGAATAGATACAGAAGATAATTGATTCACAAAAGATTTGTTAGATGCAGTTAACCGATCATAAGACACATAATTACTCATAGGATATTTGGCTTTACTTGTAAAATCTGGGTCATACGTGGGTTTAGGTACACCTCTATTTGCTCGGTTAGGAAGCCTTTTTATAGGAATAGAAGAAGATGATACCTGGGAGACCTCAGTTTCAGGGATAGTTGAAGTGGACGATTGGTTATTTGTGTCAGGTGGTGATGGAGACGGAGACGGCACAACTTCATTTGGCAAGATTTCTGTTGTTACCATATCAGGGGACGATGTGATTTCGGTTGTCTCTGTTGCTGGTGGTGAATTCGAAGTCAACGTTGGAACCACCTCTATTGAGCTTATCTCTTCCTCATTGATATTTCCAAATAACTGAACTTCTTTATAATGCTCCCCCTGAAGTTCAGTTCGGTGAAAGTACATAGTTTCTTCGTGAAATATCACATCCATAGTGACATACATTTTATTTGTGGGAGGGTGATAACATCGATACCCCTTTTGAGAAGAAGCATACCCTACAAAGACGCACTTGAGAGCGCGCGGTTCAAGTTTGTTCCGTTGCTCCTTTGGTAAGTGGATAAAGGTAACACATCCAAACACCCGGGGAGGAAGATGTGACACAGTAGGAGCCGTAACAGACTTAGCTAAGGCTTCAAAGGGTGTTTGAAAATCAAGTACGGCTGAGGGGATGCGGTTAACTAAATAGACAGCCGATGAGAGTGCTTCACCCCAATACGAGGTTGGTGCGTTTACGCCGATCAGTGATGCCCGAACTATTTCTAACAAATGACGATTTTTTCGTTCGGTAACCCCATTATGTTGAGGAGTATAAGGACATGTAGTCTGATGAATGATCCCATGAAGTTTGAAGTATGCTTGCAATTCAGTACTCATATATTCCCCACCATTATCACTTCGGAGAACTTGAATAGTAGCATTATATTGTGTACTGATTTGTTTGTGAAATCTCTGAAACAAACCACTAACTTCGCCTTTGGATTTCATGGGACAAATCCACGTCATTCGAGTGCAATCATCAATAAACGTGACAAACCATCGTACACCACCTAAAGAAGGAATGGGAGATGGTCCCCATACATTAGAATGAATAATCATAAATGGAACCAAACTCTTAGTCAATGAAGGTTTAAAGGAAGTACGATGACTTTTAGCCTGTTCACAAATCTCACAGTGAAAACCAGAAGAATTAACTTTATGAACTAAACTGGGAAATAGTTTCTTTAAGTAGCCAAACGATGCATGTCCTAACCGACGGTGCCATAACCAAAGTTCATCTGTAATTTTCTTTACAGAGGTACTGGTGTTCAAGGCTTTGTGCAAGCGATCTGTGCTTTTGAATTCCAGGTCCAGATAGTATAATTTACCGCGCCTAACACCATAACCAATCGTCTTCTTCGTCTGAATATCCTTAAAAACACAATGAGAAGGCCAAAAAATGACAACACAGTGTAGGGCATTAGTTATTTGAGAAACAGATAATAGATTATAATCTAAGGATGGTACAACTAAGACAGAGGTTAGGTTAAGTGTGTCGGATAGATTGATTGATCATTTTCCTACTACAGGAACGGGAACACCATGGCTGTGGAAACAAATGTCTGAGATGATGGGGTTAAAAGAGGAACTATTTTAGATGTCATATGATCAGTTGCACCGGAATCAATTACCCATGTATTATTCAAAACAGAGACAGAATGTAAAGCTGTACCTGTAGTAGTGAGTAAGCCTGAGGCCTATTTGTTACCTCTTTTCATGGTCTGACATGTTCTGCGATGGCGAGAATCCTTCCACCAAATTGGATAGCCAATGATTTCATAGCAACCTTTTTTCGAGTGTCCCATTAGTCCACAGACAGAGCATGGGGGGTATTTGTAGGTCGAACACTGAGCCATAGAGTGTAAGTCATTTGTTCGGTTCCCAAATGATGTATATGCAGATGATCCGGTCATGTTTGTAAGGTTGAGAGTTTGTAATACTCCAAGATAGAGACATAATTTGGAAATTCTGAGGCCGCGGCTATGTTCAGAACGTCGAAAAATGCCAGAAAGAAGTTTTGGGGGCCAAAAAAACGCAACTTTCAGAAAGTTCAGGGGCTAAAATGAAACTTTTAGAAAGTTCAGGGGCTAAAATGAAACTTTCAAAAAGTTCAGGGACTAAAATGAAACTTTCAGAAAGTTCAGGGGCTAAAATGAAACTTTCAGAAAGTTCAGGGGCTAAAATGAAAATACCAGAAATATATGGGGTCAATCTGGAAATAAATCTAACGGTGTTAGAAATATTCCGTTAGTCTTAACGGCGTCTGGAATATTCCGTTAACATTAACGGAATCACCAACGAACGTTACTGCTGACGTGGCGCTGACGTGGCAGACAAGTGGCGCTGACGTGGCAGACAAGTGGCGCTGACGTGGCAGACACGTGGCGCCGACGTGGCCGTAGGGCTGACGTGGCTTTGCCACGTGGTCGTCTTCTACCTCTGGTGGCGCGTGGGAATCACGCGCTTGATGCTGTCTTGTCTGGGAGGCGCGTGTAGGCGCGTGAGTACTCCAAATGGGTTGATTCGAACGCCGTTTGGATCATCTTGTTATGTAGAGCAGTATGGTAGGATGTTTGGTTTGTTTTGATGTAAGCAATGGATGAACGATGCTTTTGAATTTCTGTTTGTAAAATTTTGAGATGGTGTGGGTTCAGCTTAAATGGTGGAGGGTCTGTGGGAATGTTTTGGGCTGTGTGGCTGTGTTTAATGTGTCAACCTCCACTCTGATACCATATTGACGAATATAGAGAGAGAGATGAGAGAATGGATTGTTTTGTATTGATATCTTATGAGCCATGAATGTCCCTTTATATAGGGATGAAATACATACAATGTCAAACTACAAATATATACAAATCTAGATATGTTGAAAAGAGAGAAGATATGGTTTGAAAAGTGGGGGGATTGTCTTTGACATTATCTCCACATCTAGATGTGGTGATGTATGTGATGATGTATATTTTGTAATAGCCAACTCATTGGGTAAGACAGGGCTTCGCATAGAATGTACCCAGTTTGGTATAACCCACTTATTTAAGCAGAATATCCGACAGATCAATGTCAACTGAGCTGAAACTCTTTAAGGGTCAAATTCAAGCAAGCAAACAACACATTTTGTTCATCAGTTGATGTGCTGTGATAAGAATTGCCGGCTTTAAATGTCTCCTTGCTCTTGCTACTAATTATTACTATTCGAGTGTTCCATATCACATGACAATAACATTATAGCCAAAAAATTCCAAGTTCCCCAAGTCATTCTTAATAAGTAACTATAACATAAAAAGGACATTTGAAGATACGGAGATCGTTTTGGAGAGGAGCATCATAGTTGCTTGTTGACCGGCTTCTCTTTTGAAATATCTAGAGCTCCAGTTATTACCTAATCCCTCACCCCTCAACTAAGAAGCCCTCTTTCATTCTCAGAATGTCTGAAATAAGGAATCATGCTTTTAATATTATATTACAACTCAAGTTCAATTCCCCACTGTGTGAAACCTTTCTTGGGCTATTAGGGGCATCTCCCGGTCAAGCAACCAAGGCCTCATAGGATTAGTGGGGGTGGGGCTCCAATACCATGGTTATCCAAACAAAATAAATTATATTACAACTTGACATTATATATACCAGAACTGACAATCTATTACAAATAAGGCTCTAAGAAAAATGTCATTCACTTTCTCTTCCTTCTTTTATATATCACATATGATTATGGAAGTTCAGATTAAGTCTTAAGACGGAAGAATTGGTTAAAGCTTTGTGGGAACAGGGCCCGTAAGAACATCTTTTCTTCCTTGTGCGTAGGATCAACAAAACCCCGGTGGTCCCAGTCAAGGAGGGAGGACGCAATGGTCCCAGCCGTGCATCTCATTCGTACAACAAGAGCAGCAGCTAATAGCCAAGCTGGCATCCCTACTAGGCCTATCCATTCTAAAACCTTCTAATCTAATTCAGTTATGCAGCCCTTCTTGTGGTTCTTAGTTTTGTTTGTCTTTTTGTAATGGCAGGGGGCTCCTCATCAATACGTTTGTACTTTTATCTTCTTATTGGTTAGTTAACTTATCTTTCTTACAAATGACAGTAAAACATGTTGAAATAACAAAAGAATGTGTCTACGCACAAGGATGAAGTTTAATAGATGTAGTAAATCATGATGAGTATTATTATTATGATCTCTCTCCCCCCCCTCTTTCTGTTATTGTCCTCCGTCGTTCTAATTGTGATATGCTTAAACATCAATCCTCTTTCAGTTACTGAAATTCCACTTTTCACACATTATTTATAAAAGTAAGTCATATTTCATCATTACATTTTGTTAGTCACGAATCAAGTGTCTAAGAAGTATATATACCTCATGCATGAACAACTTCATTTGGCAAACTAATGAACAAGTCAAGAAAAAGTGAAGGACGAGCCTGGGAGTGCACGTGGAATTGTCAGTGTCACTTAATAGGCTAGTTTTGGAAGGAAGTATTTGTGCTTTGCTGCTCAGAGAGATCTATCATACTACATCTAGGATGTTAACAAAATCCAGAAATTACGTGCCAATTGCTTTTCAACACAATCACAAGATGAAAAACAAGTTAAGGTAGCCTCCAAACCTGAGTGGCCCGGGGCAGATTGACCAGGATAACCGGCTGGCGGGTAGCCCTGTGGAGGGTATCCAGCTGACGGGTAGCCCTGTTGAGGATATCCAGATGGCGCATAGCCTTGGGGAGGGTAGGCTCCAGGCTGTGGAGGGTACTGTCCTGGAGAATATTGACCAAGATGTGAAAACAGCCCCTTGTCAGCGGACTCATCATGATTTTTGTCCTTGCCACCCCTAATGTTTCTTCACCACAAAAATTAATACTACCTTTCAAACAGACTATTGAACCTGCATAATGAAATATTGAATTGATGTCGGTCAGAGGAAGCATGCAGAAGAGAAATTATGAAACAACTAAATTCTAGTACATAAAATACACCGTATAACACAGTGAAAATTCATTCCAATCATAACAAATGACACAAGCAGGAAATACGGGGCAAGGGAACAGAGGCAACTGCACAGCAGAACCCCAAACTCATTTTTGCGAAGAAAACAAACTGATGCATATTGTACCCAAGTAGAGAAGCTCCCTAATCTCTTAACTTTAGGTCTTAAAATTAATACATACTGGTTGAGATTGGATCAATAAATTTGTTGAACTAGGGTGGAATTGGTACAAAAAGTACATTTTGTGAAATGAAACTAAGACCATGAATGAAGTTTAATTTTTCTTGTTTCCACAGTTTTGCTGGGCGAACATGAAGTAGATGTTAACCTTACAATTCTTATTCTTGTCTTGTCAGGATTGAAATGGGCACAATTTGTGATTCTATACAAGATATCTAATACAGATAATCTACCGACTAGGCAATGTCAGGAAAAATGGTTTTGACCAAAGTGTTTTGGTTGGTTTCAGCCAAAATTAATGAGGAGAGGATATATGATGTGATCCGGCCTACCTCCAGTTTCTATTCAATCATAGTGGTTTATGGCATTCCAAATGATGATCCACACATGATGACACACAAGGATAGAGCATGGATATTCAAAAGGAATTCCATAGAATTTCATATGCTTGATGCAAGAAGCTAAATGATAAACATGCATTCCAATGAGTTCCTAAAGATTGGCATGGAAGTTCAAGATGAAAAAAGCTGGAGTGGGAAAAGGCGAAGAAATCAGAAAAAGTATTTGCTTAAAGCATGGGCACACCAAAGCTGGTAGTTGTGACCAAAAGGCAGAAATGCTGTTTTGATAAGGCGCGGGCACGCCTTAAAGTCTGAAATTTAGCTTTATTTTATAGCGTGTTCTCACAACTGGCTGGCAAAGAATTTAATTAGTTGTTATTATTATTTTGGCAACTTCTTTATTTCTTTAATGGGCCTTTTATTTTAATTAGGAGATAATATTTAATTTGTTTTCTTTTATTAGGATTCTTATTTTTAATAGGAAATAGTTTCCTTATTGTTTTAGGATTCTATTGTTTTGTTTACTCCTATTTAAAGGAGGCACAATATTGTTTTATTAATCAAGTTATGAAGACGATTATGATTAATTAAATTGAGAGTTTTCTCTTTGTGTTCTTTAAAAGCCTGTTGAACATGGTGAATTGATTAATTCGCGTGTTTCTTGATTTATCAATCTAGCATCCACACTAGATTGTGGCGTCATTCGCTATACCGAGGTTTGCGCTTCTTTAAGCGTTGGGTTTAGGTTTTCATTATTCATCAATTCGTCCTATTCCAAGGTTCTAGTCCATTTATAGACTACGGGTCAAGGATTCACAAACGACCTGGTTAGGAGTACGATCCAGGATCGCGTCATTGGTATCAGAGGGTTCGCATCAATATAGCTCTAACTTGTCTAGTGGGTAAAAGGATGGTAGTAAACTGAGAAAGGTACACAACATCAACATTCAACCATGTAACACTGGGTTGAAGGTTAGAGTTACCATGTTATTTGTCCCACACATAAAAAATGAGAATAAGTTTGTCTAGCTTATTAAGCTTTGAGACATGGGGTCTTGGCCCTTTTTGTTTGTTTAATTACTCCAAAACAAATGTTGCCTAGAATTCCGTTTTGAAACTGTTCCCAATCTCATGACTACATGTTTATATTCTATGTGTCCATTCAAGTTTCAGCCAATGAATTAGGGTGGAGTTATGTTTTCCATTTCTGTGAGTCTCTTTGTCAAAAAGAAACATTTGGTTCCAATTCCATAGACTTGGGAGATCGAATCCATAGACATGGGAGTGCAACGTCTACGTCTACTTGATGAAAAGTCTTTTCTGCAGTTGAGAAGAAGAGAGAGGCCACCATCCAATCCATAGATAACGGGGACAAATCAGTCTTGTTAAATTGCTCTCAACTTAGTACCCTAACTATGAGTCTGATATTACAGGTAACTGAGCCCTCTAAATTGCATTCTAACTGAAATTCTTAATCTGAAATACAGCTAATAATGGCATCGCGCACTCAGTCTTGTGCATCTGCAGCAGGCACTCAGTCTTGTTCGATTTATTGCAGTAGTGGTTAATGAGTTAGGGTCATAATAAATCTATTAGTGGGTCTTGCTGTTAGGGTCATGGTTAGTTAAGTACTATATTTATTGCAGTAGTGGTTAATGAGTTAGTGGGAAGCTATAGATAGAATTCGAGATAGAGAGAGAGCGCTCTTACAGAGAAGACAATCTCACAGTCCACCAAATTGTAAAGAAACAGATAAAATTATTGTGGGAAAAGCATTCGACAAAGAAGTTAGAGATAAAATTATTTATTACTCATTTCATTTTTTTTCCTTGTGGAGATACCTTCAGAATTTGTCAATTATAGAGAAAACAGAAAGTGTGTGTTTGGCAACCCCAATTCTATGCCATAGAATTGGAATTGGGGTATAGTTTGGGAATTCTATTGTTGGGATGGACAAAAAATCATGGTTTTGGAATTCTGATAGAATTCTAAAACCATCAATCCCAAAAGATTGAATTCTACATAAGAAGTAGAGTTTTCCAATTCCAATTCTCAATGAATTCATTCTAAAAAAAAGAAAAAGAAAAACCATCCTCAGTCACCCCCACTCACCCCACCAACACCACCCCATCCCACTCAGACTCACCCCACCCCCTACCCAACCCTCACAAACGGCCCTAAGACCCAAGCCCCAGCCCTTTCACCATTCCTACCCTATAATTGTACCATCACCCAATATATATAAATTGTGCCCCATAGGCCGTAGCTACACCCCTTAGCTATTGTATAGCCTCAACCCAACCCCCCCCCACGCCTACTGTGTAACCAGCTCCTTCACCTACTTATACACAGTCTAGTAGTCTACCAACTCTGACACAATTTAATATATATATAGATACCATACATGCATAATAGATATATATATATATATGCATGTATGTTATTTGTATCTATATCTATATGCATATGTTATTTGTTTATATATGTGTACATATATGTATGTACACTGTGTGTGTATATATATAAACTAAGTCAGAACCACTAACTGCCTCCACCACTGCCGGTTGCTGGAGTTCCAATGAGGTTACCGGAGCTCGGGCAGTTGTCATCAGAGCTCCGATAGTAGACGGTGCTGGTGTATGTTCTTTAAAGGTATTGTCTTTTTAAAATTTCAATTGAATTTTGCAAATTAACCAAACAAACAAATTTTGAATTCTAATAGAATTGCAAATGAAAACTATGTACAATCCAAACAATAGTGTTGTAATTCTATGGCATTATAATTCAAAGAAATGTAATTCTATTCTACAGAATTACAATTCTAATAGAATTCCTAATCTGCATGATCAAATGCACCCAAAAAGAAAATTCAAATCAAACTAAGCATAATCCCGGCAATACATCTAAATAAGTAGGATATTTAAAGAATTGACGGTCTAAGAATTCAGTAAATATAGCGACCTTACAGAATTATCAAACTAATGGAAGATAATCAGATATAGAGTGAGCTGATATAAAATTTCAGAATAGACCATGAAAACCTGAAAGTTTATTGATCAAAACCCTTCTATGATAGTGATGGCAGTGGAGTTTGGAGAGATGAAATAAATAGAAGACACATAAATTATACTTGCTAAAAACAAAGAAAGCTTTAGGAAATTAGACTTGCTAAAAACAATGGAAGTACAAATACGAAAATTTCTATATGTTGAAGGAATTAGATTACACCAAATTAGACAATTGGACCCAAAAAAATCCCTAATTTTGAAAATTGAAATTCTACAAACCCTAGTTTAGAAAAAAATGATTTGATGGACTGTGGCTTCTTTGTGAGAATATAGAATACATACAGATAGATTGTCGAGCGAGAGGTACCCACCGAAAAATAGAGAACGGATACGCAGAAAAGATAATCTAAGTAAGAATCCAAACACAGAGATAGAAAGGGGGAATTACGTACCACAGAGAGAGAGAAGCTGAATGATGTTGTGCGTGCTACGGTGGTGTTGTTCGATCAATCGGCGGAGTGTGTGCGCGATCGTCGCCGGTGAAATCCATTACAGCGTCGCATCGGCGTGAGGGAAAGAGAGGGGAGGAGATGTAGAGAGCAAAGGAGACTTTTGTTATGTTACAAAGACACCAACGGCCACCAATGTCCCAAAATTCGGATGGTCGAGATTGCTTTTAAACAGTGGGCAAGATAATCCTCGAACTGTTGGAAGAGGTTTTCAGAGATTTAAAAACCCTCACTACCGGGATAAACTCGTCTTTTTTTTCTGTTTACTTTGATTTGTAAATTTTGTTTTATTTTGCTGTTAAATATGTTTAGTTAGCACTAATCTTACTCAGTTTTTACATATATATTTTTTATAAAAATGGTTGTTTATAGTTCGAGCCGGATAAAAAAAAAGAAGACAAACAATACATTAAAGATAATATTTTATTTAAATAGTGTCACGTCTTTATATATAAAAAGTGTGTACAAAAATTAAGCAAGTTTAGCTATTCTCATAGGATGAATCTTATGGAGTGGCCTAGTGGTTCAGTAGGTCTTTGCGAGAGATCGATCTATTTAGCGGGAGATCTCGTGTTCGGATCCCTCTACGTAACGATAATTTCCTATGTTTAATGTTGCTTTACTTGACTTTAGGGTTTTTGCAGATGTTGAAGAATTCTATCAGCAGTGTGACCCTGGTTAGCTTGCTTTTTTATTTTCCTTCAATTTAATCTTTGATTGCATTTTTTTCAACTATTTTCATTTAAGTTACTGTAATTGCTTGAGTTTAGAAAAATTCATTTTGCTTGATTTCTATTTTCCTTCAATTTAATTTCTGGTTGCATTTTTTTAATTATTTAGGTTTTAGTTTAGAAAAATTCATTTATGCGTTAAGTTTTGCTTGAAAAGTTGTAGTGGTTTGAGTAAAGAGTGGCTTTGCAGTGCTTCTTTATGAACTAAAAGAATGTGATTCTTATGGTTTCCAACCTTGTTATTGTGTTTGATAAATTTATTTATTGTTCTGCAGTTTGGCATTCATTTTGTCCATAGTACCCAAGCCTACAAAATCATGAATATTTAGCTAGTCCAAATGTTAATCATTTCTTCATTAACATTTCTTGAATATTGCGATAGAATTTACCGGCCTTTTCTTTTCCCCTAGAATTGTCAGTCTGAAAATCAGTAAATTGGTGGTCTGAAAATCATGATATTACCCATGGGAACTCGTTCGTATCTTCTAGAACTTATGTAAAATAAGTGTGTTCAGTTATTGACCAATGTGTATTTAGTCCATCCGTGAGTTGAAATTCTAATATAGGTGGGGGTTAGGAAGTATCATTATCACCCATACTAGAAAAAATCTAGTGCGATTTTCGTTTTTGACTTGATTTGTATGTGTACTCCAGTATGATCTCTGCAAAGGGTATATAGTTGTTACTAGAAACAATATTCTAAGGGAATATGTGTCATTGATTTGATTTCTACGCGTGGTCTGGTTTGATCTTTGCAAAGGAGAGTCTTAACATGGTTGTTTAATTTAATCCTTGTTTGCCCTAGTTGAGGGTGGACATTTTGTTCCAATAATATCTATGTATACAAAGCGTAGACATTTTGTTCCAATAATCGTCTTTTTTGAATTAATATTTTCCTTTCAAATGGAACAACGTAAGACCACGACTTTGAGTGCTGCAAAAAAGGGAATCAGTTGCGTTCCCTTATAATGCCGATGTATACATTCCATGGCATGTTTATGACAGTTATCCCAATGACTTGTGGCATCCCTTTTATTTGGAGAATGGAGACAACCCCTTCGAAATGACTATGCTCTATCCTAACCAATATTTGTAAAATCCCATCACTTCTGAATTTTGATGTTACTAACATTGAGAAGCTTGGGATAATTGGGAAATAACTTATATATAAATTATGGATGAGTTATCAGAACAAGTAGAAGTTTACACATTATAATATACATTATTCTGTTGTAAATTGTATGTATTTGCAGACAATCTTCTACATTATTCTTTTGTATATTGTATGTATTTGCAGACAATCTTACTGGTGAAAAGACTTAATGCAGTGCAAAGCAAGTTCTTGTTCAAACTAAGGCAAATACTTTAGTGTAGTAAATTAAGTTGTGAAAAGACAATCTATGGCATATAGCAATTTAATGATTTATAGCCTCTCCTAGGGAAAATAAAGGACAATTTTTAAAAATAAAATAAAATAAAAGAGGCAAGTAGTACGTGGCTTGATGGATTATACATCAGAAGCTGAACAAACTTTCGTGGTCTTCTGTTTTCCTTCTATATTGATGTAATTATTATCAACCTCTATTTATATTTCTACGACGCGAGGATTGACTGATGTTAGCTTGTTAGAAAAAAGAATGAAGACTATAAAGTATATAGTGCCAAAATACCATACAGAGCTCAATTACAAATTTCAAATATCTAAAAGCTGCTAAAAGCCTAAATTTGATGATGAGGAAGAAAGATCACTGGACTTGCTTACATTTAAGAAAAACATAGTGCTACAGAGTAGAGAGACTTAAAGGCACAACAAGGTTCACTAAACCTTAAACTTCTACTGCTACAAAGTCCATAGTTGGGCAGAGCTATAGCCCAGTACAGTCTTATCCAAGGACTCTACAGAAGATAAGTCACTCTCATTCTCATATTCCCAATGAAGCCATCAAAATATTTCACATAGAGCTTCCAGAAATGGGATATTCTCTTACACCTCAACGAAATAACTTTTAATACATTCTTTTTATTTTTTAGTACTGTGTTTGCGTTGATACCTCTATTTAGAGTGCCTTTGTTAGGTCTGCATCATTTGATTTTGTCTTATTCCTCCAATGTTTTCTTGAATTATTGCAATTCTGTTATTGTGACTAATTTTTATACGATCTTATAAAATTATTCAAGTTAGGAGTTATTTTTCTTGTAATACTTTAAATTATTAACAAAGTTTTTTGCTATAATTTCAGTTACGCCCCTGATTAACATAATTGTGAGCTACCTATACATAATTGTGAGCTACCTATACAGATGCCATGCTAGCCAACCCAAATTTCAAAAACTAGTTTTAAATTCGAAATAGTTAGTTGAAACAACCAACTATAAGTAGGATTACTATTCACAATAATTGATTGTTGTTGTTGTGTATTGTTGCTGTTACATATGTGTGTTATTTAAATACAGGACCATATATTGGCAGTCATGGGTTTAAGTGACCCCAGTAGCCCACTGAGTGTTAAAAAATAGTGCCCAAGTATAATAAATTTGTGGAAATTCTGGATTTGTATGTATATTTGACATCACTTGAGACCATTAAGTTTGGAGAAAAATGGGTCAAAATTATAAACTTTATTTTGTCCAGAATCAAGTGTTACTCTGATTTGGTACCTTTTAAAAAAATGAAAATTTTAACTAAATCAAATATCAAGAATACAATACGTACAAATTGGATTATCAATAGGGTATTTTGTTTCTATCCACCATATCTTATGGTTAATCCGCGCTTTTAAGTTAATCTGCATTACTTGTTAAGTTAATCCGCGAACGTGGATACACTGATAAAAAAATATTAATAATTTAATTTTATAAATATTATTTGAAATAATAATTTAATATTAAAATATCCACTAAATTAATAAGTACATCCACTTTAAAAATTTAGATCGTAATATTATTATGTAATCTTAAATGGAGTACCGAATTTCTGGTATGCTATTGATAGACTTGTTACTTCATCTCTTCAATCCATTCTCTTTTCTCACTTCCCACCCTGGTAATTATTAATTATTTACTCTTTCTCTTTCTTTCTTCTCGTATCTTCTCAACTTTCTTTTTTCCCTCTTTTGCATTGAAATATCCTTTCTTTTTTTAATTAACTTTCAAATGTGAAGAAGCGGATTGCTGATGCTGTAAATGATAAGTGGGTAAATTGTTCTTCATCATTCATTCTCTCAGATTGCTCTCCATTACTCACTAAACACTGATGATTGTTTAGTAAATTGTTACCCTTGTTTATTCTACATCAATAATTAACCCAATAACACGGGTGTACTTTTGGAATAAAATTTCTTTAAAAGTTAAATTAAGGATTAAACACACTGTTATGCCTCTTAATGCTTAATTTTAATCCATCTCCACCTCTTAAGCTGAATTTAATTAAAATTAAGCATTCATCTTCTTAAATAAGCAATTTATTTTTTATCTTATTCTTCTAGTAAGTTGGTAAAGCTATTTAAGTTGCTTCTACATCTATAATAAATCAGGGATTTACTATTCACTATTTTTACCGCTAACTTTTATAATCCAAATGTCACAATTGTCACAGAGAAATTTAAAGGTCCACTTTATTTGTAATTTTTTGTTTTATTTATAATTGTTTTTTTACTTACTATTTCGTTCCCTCGGGCACGGGCATACCTTAGTATATGATTAATTTATGTCAAAGTCAATTCTTGATGGCTTCTATGATCTTTGATTCTGTATTGCACTCCTAACTTAGAATTCTCAAGTATTAATTGGAATTAAGGTGACAACTGTGATACAAACCACTGATTCATAAAAACATTTGAAGACCTTACCTCTATTATGATACTTTAGTCATTGATTTATGCTAAAATGGATTCAAACCTTTCATTTTTATAGAAATTTGAAAAATTGGTGATTTTATATTATTATAAAAGGTATAGATAAATATATTCAAATTGTACTAGAGTATTTGAAGATCACTCCATTACGTTCATATTGTGTTCTTAACCCCACCCTATCCCCTGTTCTTTAATTTCAGTGTAAAATTGTTCTTATTGACGTTTTTGTATGTTTTTCTGAAGTGAATCATATGTATGCTTGTATTTACAGTTGTGACTACAAATAGAGGAATCCAATTTTGATAGTGAAGCATCATTTTTATCAATTGAACAGATCCAGGATCTCGTTAGAAGAAGGGTATCCCCTATATTTAAGCCAAGTTAGCTATGGCTGCTATTCATCAGCCTCCTAGCTAGCCTTGCTTTGCCAACTCTAAATCTTGTATTTGTACCATAAATAGTGGTTTGTGTTTTGAGTATGAGTTGTAATATACAAAATGTGATAGGAATTATACCCTCTTATTCTCTATTTGTCTTATTTTATGTTCTCAACCAATTATTGAAGAATGATTACTTTCTCTTATGGTTTGGTTCAAACTCAATTTGCCAAATGCTTACATGAAATACAAGATTGAAATTTTCCCTTTTGTTTTGGTTCAAACTCAACCTGCACTTGGTGTTATGTGTTGGTTTTAATGTGAAATAAATTAAAAATGAATTATATTTAGATTAAGAATCTTAATTAAGTAGAATCTAAATTAATATAATTATAATTTAATTTTAATTGATGGATATACTTATCAATTTTGAAAAGGGTAATATTGTGAAACTTAGTTCAAAATTTCCATAATTTAAGGGTGAATTAACTGCAACATATGGTGGATAAAAACAAAATTGCCCTTATCAATATTCTTTGGTTAAATGTATCTAACGTACAAAAACCTTGTAAAAAGGAAGGCCTTATCCGAAGAATTTTTTTTGACCCCACTAGCTAAATTTTCTAACTATTCCATTGTAGCCGACCCAAATTTCTAAAACTAGTTTTAAATTCGAAATCATAAATTGAAGCAACCAACTATAAGTAGGATTACTATTCACAATAATTGATTGTTGTTATGTACTGCTGCTACATATATGTGTAATATATTTAAATACAGGACCATATATTGGTAGTCATGGGTTATGTACCCTACCCCCATGAATGTTCACGTCCTTATACTTCTTAGAATAATCTCTCTCTCTCTTTATATATATAGCATTTTCCCACAACTATCCCAAGGACAGCCAAAATGGTATTTTAATGTTTTCTTATTTTTATTCTTGAATTAAATATACCGGAATCAAGAATTAAGCCTTTTATTGGGGGAGGGAGGGGCAAAAAAATATGTCACTCTTATTACATAAAAAATGAATTGTGTGGAGTGATAATTTGCGCCAATAAACAATTTAGAGGCAAAACATCTATTTTTCAGTACGATATCATTAATAAAGGTTTATTTTGCACAATAATAATACATTTGACAGTGAAAAATATCTGTGGGGCCAACATTTTTTGGTCTCCCCACAAGATGTATTTAAAGCAAGATCGATGGAGTAATAGATGAAGATGGTGAAGGAGACAAGAGATTTTTGGGTACGGTAGGTTCCCCCGGTAGAGTTTATACTATTCCGGTAGTACGTCCTCTGTTTGTTTGTGTATGTGTTTCATTGTATTAGCTCAAAGGCCATTGAAATGAGAATACAAGTTACCACTTTCTCTATCTCTGCTTGCCTCTCTAGGATATAGAGACAGAGCCCCCCTTAACGGCTATCCATCATTTTATTTATATTCATAGAATTAGATTACACATGTTACATTAGGGTTAAGGGTAAAAGACTAAAAAGGGCAAACTAAGGTTATACTTCATCCTTTTACAATTTTGCTCTTAGACTTTTGGCCGACTAATTGCTCGAGCCCATTCTCATTTCTATCAATGTTTAGTCACCCACAATTGCCCCCCAAGTACGTGAGCTCGACGGACGAGGTGAGTTCATGTGCTTGGATCCTCAGCTTTCGTATCATTGTCATATTTACGATAATTACTAAATGTTGTAAACAAACTTTCTTGAAAAACTTTAAATCTTCTGGCTGGGAAAGTGAGATGCATTGATCTGTGAGTGGTCGGCTTGTTGAATCTTTTTCTCTTACTGAGCTGGTAGGTGGTTATTACTGATTGACTTGTTAGGTTGATTATGGTAAATCATAAAGTACATACTGTCGAGCAGGTGACTGTCAATGTTCCAGGACCAGAAAAGCAAGCTTGTTTTTGGGACTGCCTTGAAGTTTAGATTTGGATTTGATTCCTCCCTGATATCAGAATAAGTCTACCCTAATTGATTATGTTGATGTGGCTCGAAATGAGGCTACTAATATTGCTGGCCTTCAAGCTTAAGGACGCGATATGTAGGGCTGGCCATGAATACGGCCTTGGTTTTGTTAAGAGTGCTTAATCATATTGAGTTCTTCAATAAGGCCACTTTTTATCCTCCACGATCCAAGTAGGCTGATACTATACAATGAGTTGCTTTTGAAGGAGATATAGACATTGTAAATAACGATTGGTAGTAGCAAGGCTAGGCGTT
This sequence comes from Lonicera japonica, assembly GCA_021464415.1. Taxonomy (NCBI): domain Eukaryota; kingdom Viridiplantae; phylum Streptophyta; class Magnoliopsida; order Dipsacales; family Caprifoliaceae; genus Lonicera; species Lonicera japonica. The sequence goes on from CM038470.1 coordinate 43,696,762, forward strand.
CTCCTCTTTCGATTTTTGTTTCCCCTTTTGTAATCAATGGTCTAGGAGCCCTTCAATATATAATCAACTGCTTGATTTATCACGAATGAAGCTTCTGCCATACTTATGTTTCTTCCCTTTTCTGTGTGCTTAACTTACTCGGCAGTTGAGTTAACTATTTATTTTTTCCAACCAGCTTCAACAAGCTTTTGGCTAATTTTGCCTTCGTAAGAAAAGGTCTTAAGCAACTCATTTGAAAAATTTTGGCCAGTTGCAATCGATTTTTAGGCCGATCATGCCTCCGTGGGAGGTTTTAAGTGATGCCTTTGAAGAAAGGTCTAGCATTCATCCAGCCAGCTGCAACGAGCTTTAGGCCGATCATGCCTCCGCAGAGGTTTTAAGTCAATGCCTTTCAAGAAAGGTCTTACATAATTACTCGGCCAGCCTACCAAGCTATTGGCCGACTTGCCTCTCGTAGAGGTCTTATCTGATGCTCAGAACATTTTTTTTATGTTGCTTTTGTTGAGACTTTATGTGAAGAACACTTTGCTGACTAGCATCTTCAAGAATACTCCACCAATCAATCGATTCCCACAGACGGTGCCAATTGTGGGGCAAAAATTTTGGGTCTCCCCACAAGATGTATTCAAAGCAAGATCGATGGAATAATAGATGAAGATGGTGAAGGAGACGAGATTTTTGAGTACGGTAGGTTCCCCCGGTAGCACTTATATTATTCCGGTAGTACGTCCTCCGTTTGTTTGTGTGTGTGTTTCATTGTATTAGCTCAAAGGCCATAGAAATGAGAATACAAGTTACCACTTTCTCTCTCTCTACTTGCCTCTCCAGAATTTAGAGACAGAGCCCCCCTTGATGCCTATCCATCATTCTATTTATATTCATAAAATTAGGGTTACACATGTTACATTAAAGACTAAAAAGGGCAAACTAGGGTTATACTTCATCCTTTTACAATTTTTCTTTTAGACTTTGGGTCGACTAATTGCTCGAGCCTATTATCATTTCTATCAATTTTTAGTCGCCCACAATATCAATTTCTAATACTTTTATAATATAATTACATTAATGTATTTGTTTAGTTCTAAAAGATTTTTTTCTTGAATATCACTAGTTTTACTATTGTAATTAATTTATATCAATATCATATATTGGACCGTATGAAAAATGATTATTCTTATTTCTATACTTAGTGAATGTTGGGGTACGAAGGGGGGGGGGGTGCACTTCTTATAACTTTTAAATATTTGTAGTTAAATATAATATAATAATAGAAATTATTAAAAATGTGCCCCTTTTAAGGGGAGAATTGGGTTGGGGAGTTCAAACTCGCGTCCTAACTCATATAACACTATAACATTACGTGGCACTTTCAGAATGTATGATTAAGTCACTTAAAACTCTTAATTAATACTTATATTTTGGTAATTTCATCATCTCTCAATTATAAGCTAGTTTCGCGTGACTTTATTATTTTAAAGACATTGACACGGTGGGTGTTGTATCCGCCGGCACATGGGTTGAGCCCGGGGCCCCAACTTAAACACCTTTGAGTCACAGGTGTAGGTTTTTAACTTAAAATGTCTCGTTACTATGTAAGGACACTCCCCCATTACTCAACTTTTCCATGTGGGATCAATGGTTTGAGCCAACCATTCTCAACAATCTCCACCTTGGATCAAACCAGTCCACCTAGCTCCACCTGGACCTATACCTTAGTCCATGTAGATACACCCTATTTCACATTACTCGAGAAACCTCCACAACCACCTTGACAGCACCCCGAGTGTACGTAGGCTGTATCGACTCCACCCCCGGCTTCTCTAAGTCAAACTACCGGGATGCTTTTTGTAGTACGACTTAACACCTTAGGCTCCACTGAGTTCTTCCGGCTCCACCAAGTCTAGCTACCAGTACTGCTTCACAAGTCCGTGGATTCACCATCGAGCTTTGATACCAATTGTTGTGCCCGCTGGCAGATGGGTCGGGCCCGGGGCACCAACCAAGCCCGCAAGTCCGCGCACTTAGTAACAATATTGTCCCAAAATTAAACACCTTTAGGCCACATGTGTATGGTTTTAACTTAAAAGACCTCGTTACTATGTCAGGACACTCCCCCATTTATATACACATGTTGAGTTCTACAACTTTTTCATGTGGGATCAATGGTTTGAGCCAACCATTCTCAACATAGAGAATATCGTTAAGCTATACATGTAATGAAAGAATAATGTCTCACCGCAACTAACTTGTCGACAGCCAAAGATACTCAGTATGAGTACTATGGCTATTGAAATGATTCTTAGTAGCCTAGCCATACTATCTGATTAATTCAATACAAAAGGGTAGCGTTATTGACACATCCCGTTTCACTCTTTAATCTTTCAACATTGGTTTCATGTATATGCACTGAGTCTTTGCACATTTACTCAGCGCATGTGCACTGAATGAATACACATACATGGTGCATATATGCCAAGTCAATAATTTTTTTGGTACCTGATACTGACTCGGCACAAATACTCCAAATAAATAAAATAAAATATTACCAAATAAAATGATGCGTATGAATAGCCCCACCCAAGTAAAAAAGGTTCATTGTTAATAGAACTTATGATTCAACCTATAAATTTGATACCAAATGATTAGAATCACTCTAATCAAATTTAATATGATCAAATGATTAGACACCAAATAAAATTCAGTAATACTATACTTACAAAAAAATTGTTAAAATTTTATATATAAATAATAGTGTATTAATCAGATAAAAAGAAAGATATATAACATATTAAATTTGTGGTCCACCGGTGCATTTGAGTAGTGTCGCATTAATTTATACATAATTTGAATTAGCATAGCATTTTCCAACAAAATTTGAGGACTTCATTATTATAAATGGGGTGCTAGATTTTCAACTAACTTGATTAGATTGTAGGTCTAGAATTAAAAGAAAATTTATAATGATTGGTAAAGGTTATTGATGAAGTTAATTTAGATTAGTTTAGTAATAGAGGTGAGAATATAAGTCCCATTCTTAACATTCACCTCACCTTCCTTCGTTTCAAGATATGGTTGAGTTGGTGGAGTGGGTAATCCTCCGGCAAAGCAATTAAATGTTAGATTATTAAATTACGTTTTAATTTTATTTCTATACTTTATTTTATTGGACTATGACCAGGTTCAATGCATCTAAAGGATAACTGATAGATTCTCTTACTCTACTAAGCAACTACACAAGATAAAACCAATGGAAATATTATCCTAAAAAATTCTGCTAGCTGCTAGACAACTCTACTAGAAAACTTATCATTATCTTATTCTTGTACAACCTATTATATAAAAACTTTTACATCTTTCATACTAGTTGTAGTATAAAAATTACTGCATAAATTTTATGTGTCAAGCTATTTTTATACAAATTTTGAAGTTTAAAAAAATATGCTCCAATGGTACTTTTGTAAACTTTTGTATAAAATTTGAATAAATTAATAAGATACCGATGCATGTTTGAGGTCATTTTGTGCACTTACTGTTATTATTTTTTAGAATTTATGCATACGTAATCTTATAATGGTAATGGATTGTCTTAATGAGTAGATTTTAAATATATAATTTTTATAAATATATATTTTATATTAAAAGTACGTTATTCCTTTTTAAAATTTCATAAAAAACTTGAGAGTGAAAATGCTGGCGTGGCAATGTAAACTTGGAGGTATTTTACACACCCATTTTGCACAAAAGTCAAATTTTAAAAACTGACGAAGATAAAAAAATTTACAAGTTGTGTAAATTATACACAAAGCAACAATATACACTATTGTTAGAGATACTCTTAATTATTTATGAGTCTTGACAATAGTCCTTCGTAAAATATTTGTGATAAGTCGCAAGATGAGAGTACTCTAATGCAACTCAGGAGAGATGTCATCAATCAAAATTTAAGAAAGATTGTGTCTATTTATATATATTTTATTGAAACAAGAATATTTTAATAATGGTTCATAAAAAGGATAAATAATGAGATAATGTATTTTGAAGGAGAGAATTTCGAGTGAGAGGGAGAGATCGAATATGATTAGCTTAATATTATTTTTTTTATAAAAGTAAGAAATTAAAGATTATGAATTCAAGGTGGACCTATATTTGAGCTCGGGTCTAGAGAATTCTAACCCAGGAAAAAAGCTATATAGATATATTCCTTTTGATTATGTAGATACCTAAAAAAAGGAAAAAAAAAAAAAAAAAAAGTTCTACGGCTTACATTTTAACCTAGCCAGCTTTTCTTTCTCATAAATTATATTTACACTACCTTTTTTAACTTTAAACCACCACAAAAGTACGATAATTCTTGTAGCTCCCATTCATTTCCTTCCTAATCTCCTTCGTCTTTGCAAACAGGAGTCAGGTGTGTTGCCTGGAAGGTCTTAATCTTATTTTAATAATGACAAAAAGTTAATCATGTGTATTTTACATGTATTTTAAATGTATTTGATTTAAACCAATTTAACAAGCTGCATTATTTTTTCCGAAGTATCCCGAGAACTAAAACCGAAACCTTATCAAGAGAATCACCACTCCACGAGATTCTCTCTACTCTCACATGAACTCATGCAATTCATGAAGATCAAAGATCAAAGGAATAGATGAAAAAGTTTTAAGGCAAATGATGCAAGTGAAGATCATATTGAAAAAACAAATCAAAGCATTCGAAGACTTGTTAATTCGATAATTGAGTGAGTGCTTAGGATTTATGTTTAGTTTCTTGATTGATCAATCTCTATGGCTCAAACATATTCATGCATGTTTTAAAGATTGATTCAAACTAGCTTGAAATTGAATTTCTTTGAAAAACATCATTTTACAAAGACCGAATTTTAAAATAAATTATATTAATTTTAAATAATCATATTTTAAGCTCTCATAAAAATAAGTATCTTATAAATATATCTTTGAGGTTCACAAATCATTAGAATTGTATTTTGAACTAAATTGCAAAATTGCAAAATTGTTTTTATTTTTCATTTTAGATTCGCTCAGTTTTGATCTAACGGTATGATGGAGGCCTTCCCAGACTCCAAATTTTTACAGTAGTTATACAACATCTATTAGCACTTTTGACCAAAATTTGAGCATGATCCAACGGTCAGATTATGAGATATTATCAAAATAAATTTGAATTTCTGATCAAAACTAGATGTTGAAAAGTTTGAAAATGTATACCTTTGACCCAAAACCTTTCTTAATCACCCCAATGGCCATATACTTTTGAAAGCTATATATATGAGGTCCTAGACATGTTTTAACATAACTTGAATCATTATACAAACTCCATTTACATATATACAAAATTATTCAAGCATTCAATTCTTTGCATTGATCATATTCTTCATCTTTGAGCTTATTTATTGATCAATCTTGATAACTCTAGTGTGAGCTTCATTTGTAATCTTTATATACACTTGAGAGTTATTGTATCTTAGTGTGTATCACCAAAACAAATTTCATCCTTCAAATTGTGATAGGTTTTCTCATAGAATAGTAAGAGTGCTTTTTGTGTTGAGTGTGATGAGAAGAATCACACTTGTTGAGTGTAGTGAGAAAGATTACACTTGTTACGGTTTGATTTTCACTCGGAAGAAAATCGGTTTTAGTGGAATTTCTCAGGAGCCTACTCGGACGTGGACGTATGGTCTAAACAACCGAACCGTGTAAATAAAATGTCTTTGTGTTATCCAGTTCTACCTCTCTAAACTTAATATCCTTATTGTTTTTCATTTAAATTTATTGATTGTGTGTGAGGTTGTTTAATTTACTTATTTTCTTGTTGTACATTATATTATAATCTTATTGTTTAAACCTTATTCAAAACGATTTTTAAAATCCCATTAAATTTTAAAAACCCTATTCACCCCCCTCTAGGGTATTTTCCGACCTACAAGGTGAATCTAAATCACAAAAATGTGCATTATGGTAACAAGCAAACTTCATTTCTAAAATAATTCAAAATCAATAATGTTAATAACCATTTTTTTCTACATCAAATAGAGTTAAATTCATTAGTTTGTTTATCAAGGAATGCAAGCAATAAACAATCAAACAATCTCAAATCAAGTAATAATGTAGCGAGTAAGTAAAGAGATTGAGTAAGAAATATTGAATCGATTTGAAGTCCAAGGCTTTTTGTCCACACGGTTTTGGTTTACCAAACCATAATCCGCGCTCGGTTAGTTCCCCGAGAATTTTCACTAAAATCAATCTCCTTCCGGGTGAAGATCAAACCACTACAAGTGTATCCTCTCACACACTCTTTACAAATATTGCTTGACCACAATATTCACACAAGAAACTCTCTCTTGCTAACCTTGTGAGATTTACCTCTCATAATTTCTAAACAAGAATTTACCTTCTTGTTTTTCCTATAAGATTTACCTCTCACAATAGAATACTAAATTGTTTGGTGATTCACACCAATTTACAATAACTCTCAAGTGGTTAAAGAATACAATTTAAGCTCACACTAGAGTTACTTGTTTGATCAAGATAATATAGCTCAAATAAATAATGATTGATCAAAAATAATTTATTGAATCTTTTGATATTGAAGATAGATGAAGAATAGAGTATATGAATGATTCAAAGTAGTCAAAATGTGTCTTAAATAGTGTATATAGTCCCAAAAGTGATATAGCCGTTTGTGAGGTTAATTTGGTAGAAGTTTGGTACAAAAAATGGTAAAAAATCAGAAATCCAACGGCTATATTCTGCGCCATCAGTCGACTGAGCAAAGCTCCTTAGTCGACTGAGTGAGCCTTAGTCGACTGAGCACAAGCCATTAGTCGAGTGATGGACCTGACTGTCCAACAGGCCAAAAGGCCAAAAATCCCATTTTTTTGCACTTTTGCATATAAGCTCCAAAATCAATTCTAATGCTTTGGGGACCTTAAAAATAAGTTCTTAAGATACCTATTTTCGGGAAAACTCAAAATATGGTCATTTGAATTTAATATGAATTTATTTCAAAACAGGTTTTTGCTAAAATGATGTTTTGAAATGATTTTGATTCAAACTTGATTTTTGATCAATCTAAGAATGATATTTCAATATGTATGAGCTATATAAATAATCAAATAAGAAACATTACATTAATCCTAAGCACTCACTCAATTATCGAATGAACGAGTCTTTGAATGCTTCGATTTGTTTATTCAATTTGATCTTCACTTGAAGCTTTACCCTTGAAGCTTTTGCATATGATCCTTGATATTCTTGAATTTGCATTGTGATGAGTTTGATCTTCTTACTAGTCCAATGCTTCGTTGACTTGATCGGATATTGATTGAACAATCCTTGTCAAACTTTCTTTGAGCAATCATGCTATTCTTGATTTTCTAAATAAGAAAGCTATAATCTTAAATCAAGAACATGTTAAATTATACATGATTGATTTATTGTTATTATCAAAATAAGATTAAGACCTACAAGGTCAACAAAAATTATTCTAAATCACCGTCAATTAAACACTAATTTATAATAATATGCTAAAAAACATGTAATGCAAACTTAATTTTGCATGATTCCATAAAAAAAATAAAATTTAAAAATCTACTGTAAAGTTAACTTTGCACTTCTTTTGGAGTTTAGTCAAATATAGGCCCTTAATTTACAAAAATATTATTCATTAGTTCTTTTGCAGAAAACTTTTTCATACAAGCCCTATTTTTTAATATCACGATAAAAGGAAATCTCATATTTTTAAACAACTAGTACGGCTACATAATTTTCAAAATATACATATTTATGGTAGCTAGGTTAAAAGAGAGGCGTTCCACTAATTTGCAATCTCATATATTTCTCACCATTAATAAAGATATATTTTAAGGAGTAGATCTTAGTTTTCTATATAAAAATTATATGAGATTTTTTCTTAGTTCAACCCACTCTGTCAAAAATTTGTAAATGCGTCCCTGATCAAATCTCCTCCCCTTTTTTTAAAAGGAAACAAAAATAAGGATATGATTCTTTTAACCAAACTTAAAAGTAATCGGCCTTTATCAACTTCAAAGGTTGCGCCCCCTTCGTGAATTTAGGAGTGCATTGTTATTAATCTTCAAAATTCTCTCTTTTCGATGAATAAACCTATAATCATGCATCTTTTTATACACGTGTATATGTTTACTTTCACATTTAGGACGATAATCCGTCAAATATTATTATATTAACTATATATATGATAAGCACTTAGATGTTCTTGGTAATTTGTAATAATAATGGTGTGGTGTAGCTTATTATAGTATGCATGCACACACTATAGTAAATGCTTATATTATTTAAAAAATTAAAATAAATAATTTTAGCTCTGAAAAAATTCTTAAATTGTGCAATTGGTCTTCTTAACATCATATAAAGATAATTAAAATATTAAATCACCAACTAAAAGCTTAAAAATGTGTTAATTTAAAAAAATGCCCACTATAATTTATGGTAAAAAGTATACGTAAAAGAAAAAACACTATAATCTATCTGCAAAAGAAAAAATTATTGACCATTTAGTGAACATAGGGCGTTTTGTCACGCCGGATAGCAAAGGGGTCGGGATAGGACTATATTTTTCTATCTGATGTTTAGCGTCAAACAGGATTGGATAAGTAAGGGGATTCCTAATCCAGTTGGGACTTTTTACCCTACAACTTATAAGATTACGCAATCCCGCCTTGAGGGGTGGTATTGCATTATACGGTTCCTATAGGATAACAAAAAAAAATCCCACTTTGCCGTTTAATACCCTAGCCACAGGAGGAGAGGGGGGAGGATGCAGAGAAAAGAAGACGAGACAGAGGAGACAAAGCAGGTTAGATTAACAAGTTTCTTCATTATCATCATCATCTTCTTCTTTATAATATTTTATTTGTTATTCTATATGTGATTGTATTGTATATATAAAGTTGTGTATGTGCTTATATATATGCTCGTATGTGTATACATAAAACTGTCTGTATGTGCTTATATATGGGCTCGTATGTATATATATAAAGCTATGTGTATGTGCTTATATATGGGCTGGTGTGTATATATATAAAGCTGTGTGTATGTGGTTATATATGTGCTGGTGTGTATATATATAGCTGTGTGTATGTGGTTATATATGTGCTGGTATGTATATATATAAAGTTATGTGTATGTGCTTGTATGTATATGTATATATATAAAACGGTGTATATGTGCTTATATAGGATATCCTCTCTTATTCGACCATTTAATCCGAGACAATTCCAAACGCTTGACAATATTATAGCTTAATTATCCGGGAGGCTCTTAAGTTTTATCCTATCCTTGTCCTATCATATCCGACCTTCTTATTTGACGCGACAAACGCACACATATGGTTTGTATGTCACGCCGGATAGCAAAGGGGCTGGGATAGAACTATATTTTCCTATTCGGTGTTTGGTGTCAAATAGGATTCCTAATTCGGTTGGGACTTTTTATTCTACAACTTACGGGATTACACAATCCCACCTTGAGGGGTGGTATTGCATTATACGGTTCCTATGGGATAGCAAAAAAAATTCCCACTTTGCCATCTAATACCCTAGCTACAGGAGGAGAGGGGGGAGGACACAGAGAAAAGAAGACGAGACAGAGAAGACATAGCAGGTTAGATATAACATGTAACACCCCCGCCTTAATTATACAGGATAACACCTGTAAATAAGACCTGGAGTGTCACTAACCCATCTTAGTAGGACTAAGATAGGTGTATAAGAGGAATATAGATCAACATCAGCATATAAATCAAGCAATGACAAGCATTGGGTGCAAAAATGATACTACAACTGATAAACATGCATATAGATATACATAATATGCGTTACTGTGAGAATCCGGACCCATACGCGACTCGTAGAAGAAACGAGTCCTCGTTCTCGGTTTTATTTGAAAAACGTGTTTTTGTAGAGTCGCCAGTTTGTTTTACGAGAAAACAAACAAAAGATCGTACGAAGAATAATTCAAAAATGAACTATCTTTCATACGTTTGAAACCAGAGATTTATTTTTTTAAAAAAATGACTTTGCTAGGGTTCGGGAACTACGTTACGAATTGGGAAGGTGTTAGGCACCCAATTCGCCCTTTCGGTCTCTTAATGGATCATACATCTAATTCCTATTTTAGATATCTTGCAAGTAGTTCGAATGGTTTTAGAATAGTCCTTTCCAGATAAATTCAGTTTAAAACAATATTTTGAAATCAGACTCGAGCTTTGTGAGCGCCTACGTATTCATTCGTAGAACTCTGATTGAGGTGATCTTTATAGGCACGGAAAGGTAATTCAAAGATCTACAACTTCCTAAGAGGAAGTTTTCCCAAATTATGGACTCATTTTTTCCAAAAATTCACCGAAGACATCGCTCTGCCAAAACTCTATCAAACCACCAGAATTTAGCGATGGACCTACATCGCGCCCTGTTTTGACTCACGAGGAGTGTGAATTAGCTTTCAGTCAAAACACGAAAGTTGTAGAATGATGCAAATACTAGACACATATACGAGCGAAACTTCAATCAGATAAGTAACGGAGAAATTACGATAGCCTAAAGTTAGCTCAAATTAACGAATCACAAAGAACCCAAAACTTCCTATTTACCAACCGAAATTGATTCGGACCACCCGAATCTTCAAACGATCATTCTCATATATATAAAAGAGTTAATACAATATAATTAACATTAATTAAAATACAGGATGTTACATAACATAAATGTGTGTGCGTGTGTGTGAGAATTTAAGATATACAAAGACAGAATTATATATTAACTTAATTTCATGGCCGGGTTTTGGTTGGAGAAATCTATATAGTTGGAATTAATTGAGGCTCACAAGCAAAGAAAGATTTTGTTCATACTGAACCTACCATAATAATGATATTATACGAACAATAAAATCAGGCGTAATAATTATACTCCATAAAATATCTAACACTAAAAAAATATGAACCCTTATAAAAGTGCCACTGTAATCATCATAGTGTCTATAGAGATCATTTTGATATATATATATATACGGTTTATTTCAAACACGAACAATTACGTACACATTGTGCAAAAATTCGCCGAGACTCGCCAATTAAGTTAACCACAGTCCACTTTTAACTGGTTAAGGCTACAAGAAAAAACAAAAGAAAACAAATAAAAGACCTACCTTTTCTCTCTCTACTGGTATACACACACTCTCTCTGTGTGTGTAACACCCCCGCCTTAATCTACAGGACAACACCTGTAATTAAGACCTAGAATGCTACTAACCCATCTTAGATTAACTAAAATGTGTATATATGTAAATGTATAAATAAATCTAAACAGTAATATCATGCGTGTCAAATAATAGCTTCATAATCATACTGATGATGATAATACTGTACCTAAACATGCATACGTGCATACAACCGTTACACAAAACCAATAAAGTAAGTCCAAAGTAGTATATACCACTTCGGGCTAGCCGTGGCTTCCCGAAACAACATATACACAACGAAAATGAATCATTATCAGAGCCTTCTATATCGATCCCGAACCCGCCGTCCTATTAACATCACACTTCCCCTGTGTACCTCAAGTCGATAGGCCAAAAGGATGAAGGAAATATGATGATCCAAGCCCCTTCCAAGCAATCCCAAGGAAGAAGATGGTGAATAGTGAACAGGAAGAGGATTTAGACGATTTGGAGCTTTTATCTTGGATTGATATTGAAGTACGTGTGGAAATCCCTCAAAGAACCCACCTCTTTCTCTCTATAGAAACTTCTAGTGTTTGGGTTGAAATTGGGGCAAAAGGGGTCAAAATAATGCTTAAAAATGCTCAAAACCGACATTGGTCCGCTGCCGGACCAGTCTAGAAAAAGACCAGATCGGTTCGCACTTCAGTATGCAATCCCCAAACCGGTCCGCGTGTAATTTTGGTGCTTTGATACACTATTCGTAATTTGGCCATAACTTTTGACTCAGAACTCCGATTGAGGTGATGTTTTCACGGAAAGGTAATTCAAAGATCTACAACTTTATAAAAGGAAGTTTTCTCAAATTCTGGATGGATAATTCCCAAAAATTCGCCGAAGACAGCGCTCTGCCGAAGCGCTACCGAACAAACAGAATTTAGCAATGGACCTACTTTGCGCCCTGTTTTGACCCACAAGGAGTGCGAATTAGCTTTCGGTCAAAACATGAAAGTTGTAGAATGGTACATATCCTAGACACATGCATGAACGAAACCTTAATCGGATAAGTAACGAAGAAATTACGATTGCCAAAAGTTAGCTAGAATTAACAAATCGCGAAGAACTAAAACTTCCTATTTATCAACCGAAATCGATTCGGTCCACCCGAATCACCAAACGATCACTCATATGAGTGTAAAAAAGTTAATACAACATAATCAACTTGAAAATGAACATAGGGTGTTACACTCTCCGACCTCAACCAAAGCTACCGATCTCCATTGATGATTTTTTCATAGTTTAAAAAAAAATACAAACGTAAAATAATCCCATCTTTTCTCTCTCTACTGTTTGGGTTTTTGAAAATGGTTTGATTCGAATGGGTTTGATACTCGTCATAATTTCGAGTTTGGGTTTGATTCAAATGGTTTTGTTTCTAATTTGCGATGGATTCAAATGAGTTGATACTTGTTATAATTTTGAATTTGGGTATAACGGGTTTGATACTTGTCTAATTTTGTTATTGTGTGTAATTGTTATAATTTTGAATCTCCATTATACTCACGAGGACTATGAGTTTAGAATGATACACTGCATGATTTATTTAAGAGTGAAGGGTATATTGATACTCTTAATTAGGTTTTTTATGTGAGACAAATAGTAGGTAGAGAAAAACTGAAATTATTTTATGTTTGTATTTTTTTTATATACTGTGATTAATTCATCAATGGAGATCGGTAGCTTTGATTAAGGTGTAGATAGAGAGAGAGTGTGTATATCAGTAGAGAGAGAAAGTGTAGGTCTTTATGTAGAGAGAGTTCTTTATTTGTTTTCTTTTGTTTATACTTTTAGTTTCAACCAGTTAAAACTGGACTATGGTTAACTCAATTAGTAGGCCCCGTCGAATTTTTGCACAATGCGTACGCAATTGTGCGTGTTTGAAATGAACCATATATATAGAATACTAAAGTGCAATTCATTTAGTTTTGCCATTAAATTAAACTTAAATTATTTTTTGAAATAAACCAATAGAGTATTTAACGGCGGGTATTACTATTAGCACTGCAAAACCATTTTTAGTAACATTAAATATTTTTTGAAAAAACACTTAGGCTATATATATTATAGAGGAAAATACACTTATAACAACCGACAAATGCTATGTATCAATACAATTATAAATCGGAAGGGGCCTTATAAATTATGCAACAAATTTGATGCTTCCAATTTTCCCCCGCATTACTTTTTTAAATAAACAATAGTATATTTGATAGTATTTGAACTCACAAGCTCTAGGTTTGAAAAATAGAAACACTGCCCTTAGGTCTTTCTCCTACACATCAAATGTTTTCCAATTTAACATAAATATCCACGTACCTAAAAAGAAGGCGCACACTCACGTCACATTTACTTAAGGATTTAGTAATCCAGAATATATTTAAATATTTGAATTACAAGTTCAAAAATCAAGAGTTTGACTACAACACCCCCCTCCTCCTTCTCAATTGCAGCCTAGTATTGCCACTATATAGGTGAGATGTTGTATATGCCTGGATGGCAAGTTATATATTATGTGTGTTCATCCCACGGTGACATAAATTGATGTGTAAATGTTACAGTACTAGTTCTTCTTAATAAGAGGCCTTTTAGGGGAAAAAAGCAAAACCACGAGGACTAGGCACAAATTGGACATTATCTTATTAGGTTTGATGAGGATGTGGTATCAAAGGGCAAACCCAGCCAAAAATGTGCCAACGAGGACGTTGGGCTCTATAGGCTAAGCCCATGGGAAATAATATTTTACTAAGCCGGATGAGGACATCATAGTACAGGCCATTATGAGATGTATCTACTAGACTCATTTATTAAAGTCAATTTGTGAATCTCAAATCAAACCCGTTTAATCCTGATTCAGTTTTAGGTTGTGTAAATTGCTAAACAACCCATAAAACCCGTTATAAAATAACTATTATTCTTCGATTAGGGATATAGTCTAATAATTAATTGAGTGATTTGCAGGTCATTAAGTGTTATTTGTATACGACCCAAATTAAACAGTTTATTTTAAACGGAGTTAAGATGAATTGGGTCACGTCATTCATTAATTAATTGGGTCATGTATAAATTTAAATTTTCTACTCATTTGTTAAACAAGTTGTATATAGATGAAAGCATTTTTTACCCGATACAAATTTACCCGAACACAAATCCGATTCTTCACCGAGCCTACTCCAGTTTGCTTTGGTTGGTTTTTTGGTTCTTTCTACTGCAGAATTTTCATAGACCATGGTCACCTCCATCAAACTTTCCCGTTGCGTTTTTCATGCACTTTATGTTGCATTTTATTTAAGGTAACGTAATAAAAAAAAAATTAGTGGGTTTATTTAATAGACGGTTATTTATTTTGTGTGACAATAATCACCATAAGTAGAAAGAAGAAAATGAATCAATGACTCCATTTGACCTCAATTATTATTATTTTTCTAAAAATTTCAAGAGCATGGTTATACATTTTACACCTTATTTCTTAATAATATTACATACGTATGCATTTTTTAAAATTTAGCGGGGTCAATAGACAATTTAATAGGACCAATAGACACCACATTAAACTATGTATTCCTTTAGATATAACTTCTTATTTATTCATATAGGTAAATCGAACCCCTGATTATTCTCCATTTAATATGCCAATTAATATTACCATTGTGTTATAAGATTATTGACATATTTATTTAGTTACTTTAGTAAGGATGGTACTATTATCAAATACAATTATATTTATTTTTCAACAAATTTATAATGTTAGAAACATATAATATGACTTTTCAAATAGTATGATATTCTATATAATAAAGAAATAATTGCTTTAAAAATATAAATATCACTTCAACATTCTTCAGTCCAGTCCCTTCTCCAACCTATTTATTTTATGGCCCTTGATGGTCCTTTTCGTATGGAGCCTGGGGTTGGACCATTTACATGATAAAACTTTAATGTCTTAATTAGTTTTAGAGTTTTGGAAAGTATATATAGGCCCAATATACAATACCCATTACCCAAAACGTCAATGTATTAGGCCACTTTTAGAAGCAATACACAATCTGGTTCTGTTGGCATGGGTATAATTTTTTATTTTTTTTACTAACTACTTGACCTCATTGAAGAGAATTGAAGGGGACTTGTTAGTAGACCGGCTTCTCTTCATTACCTTTCACTTCAATTCTCTTCAATGAGGTCTAGTTCGAAAACTAAACATATGCAATTTAACCGGACACAAATCTGATTCTTTGTTGAGCTTACTCTAGTTTGCTTTGGTTGGTTTTTTGGTTCTTCTTACTGCAAAATTTTCATAGACCATAGTCACCTCCATCAAAGTTTCCCGTTGCGTTTTTCATACACTTTATGTTCTATTTTATTTAAGGTAACATAATCAAAAAAAATTAGTGGGTTTATTTAAGAGACGGTTATTTATTTTGTGTAACAAGAATAACCATAAGTAGAAAGAAGAAAATGAATCAATGACTCCATTTGACCTCAATTATTATTTATTTTCTAAAAATTTCAAGAGCATGGTTATACATTTTACACCTTATTTCTTTAAATATATTACATATATATGCTTTTTTTAAAATCTAGTGGGTCAATAGACAATTTAGTGGGATCGATAGACATTACACTATGTATCCCCCCCACTCTTGTTTATTTAGATATAACTTCTTATTTATTTATATAGGTAAATCGAACCCCTGATTATTCTCCATTTAATATGCCAATTAATATTACCATTGTGTTATAAGATTATTGACATATTTATTTAGTTACTTTAGTAAGGATGGTACTATTATTAAATATAATTATATTTATTTTTGGAGAAATATATAATGTTAGAAACATACAATACGACTTTTTAAAATAATATTATATTATATATAATAAAGAAATAATTGCTTTAAAAGTATAAATATCACTTCAACACGTGTAATATGAAACTTCATGCATTTTTTACTGGCCTTATTTAAGAACATTACTTTCTGAAGTTCAGTGCCTTCTCCAATCTATTTATTTTATGGTCCTTGTTGGTTCTTTTCATATGGAGCCTGTGGTTGGGCCACTTATATGATAAAACTTTAATGTCTTAGTTAGTTTTAGAGTTTTGGAAAGTATACATAGGCCCAATATGCAATACCCATTACCCAAAACTTCAATGTATCAGGCCACTTTTAGAAGCAATGCACAATCTGGTTTTGTTGGCATGGGTATAATTTTTTATTTTTTTTCCTAACTACTTGATAGGATTTAAACCCTTTAACTTCGACACACTTTTTGAGATGTTAGCCGGTATTTACGATTGTGATATAAGCCATTGATTATTTATGTTAACGTGAGCTTTAAGGAAGTTTGTTAGTAGACCGGCTTCTCTCAATTACCTTTCACTTCAATTTTCTTTAATGAGGTCTAGTTCGAAAACTAAACATATGTAATTTTTCGTAAAACTTTGTGGAGATCGACAATCTTTACAATAGATGATCTCTACAAAATTTTATCAAAATAATAAATTTAAAAGTGGCTGAGATGATCAACTAAACTTTTAGGAGACATAAATTAACATATGCATGTAACCAAAAAAATAAATAAATTAACATATGCATCAATTTTTTACTACACCCACTTTCGGGTAGAGGTTTTTGATGAGTTTTTGTAAAGCTAATTCTACTCATTATAAAGATATCTTTACAAAGTTTCATGAAAAAAAAAATTATCAATTTAGTACTTGAACGCATTGAAAGAAATTGGATGGAATGGGTAATGTAACAATCCCTGTTAATAACCCACTTATAAAATGAAGAAAACTTTAATATACATTAAGCATGGGACGAGATTATTCTTACACAAAGTGTACTTAACATATATTCTTAAGATAGAAACAGAAGTGGCCCTGCCATAAGGCAAGTTAGGTAATCGCCTAGGGCCCGATGTAAAAAAGAGCCCCCCATTTTAAATAATATAAGGGCCATTTTTATAGTAATTCAAATAAAAAAATTTAATGATATTTTTATATATACAAATATTAGTTTGTTCAATTTTTTTTTATTTTTTATTTTGTATTTATATAATGCATTTGTTTAAAACTAAAATTTAATAAATACTTTAAAAACTTATTTTATTTTTTATCGTCTAAAACCACAACTTCTTTAAGACCGTTCTTGAATACAAATTAATTAATGCTTATTTATTGACATCCATGGGCCAGAGGACATATGCTAAAACTTTGTTTAATACTTTAGGTGGCCGACTCAAATTTAAAAAAAAAAATAACATATTTTAATTTGAATGCTTATATTTATATTAGATGCATGATGATATTTCTATCGTAGACTAAAATGAAAAGGATGATTGTAGACGAAAATTAGCAATTTTAAAATGTGCAGCACAACTCAGATTCAAAAATAAAATAAAATTTAATTGAGAAAAAGAAAGGGAGCTAGAAAGATGGTGTTGGGTCAATTGAATTATTTAGCTTTACTTTTCCTTGTTGGCTGAAAAATACGTAACAATAGATGCAGACACAAGGATAGGTGCACGGCCCAAAACATCTTTTCAAGTTAGCTCGCAATTATTTTAATATAATACGTAACAATTGAATTATTCTAACATGGCATATTTATGCGTGCATGTTAGAATTTTATATACGCATAAATATAATATAATAAAAAATACACTATATAAAAAAATTAATTTGGTGGTTGAAATTATGATATTAATGAAATTGTTATAGTTAACTAAAAACCTGCCAGTTCAATTTTTAATATTTAAAACTTTTTTCCACGTAAAATAAAAATATTGTCAAAGTCTAGCGTCATAACCGAATGTGATAGATTTTTTTTTACCGTACAAAATATGAATTGCTTAACCTTTATTTCTTGTGCTTTTGCCAATTAATTGTTATAAATACTTTATGGACTATATACAGGGAACAGTCTAGAACTTATCTACATATATAGAGATCAAAATTACGTATATATAAATTAAATTAGGGCATTTTTGTCTGTATGTTAAGAATATCATCAATGGGTATATATAAATTATATCACATAAAATTTGTGAAAAAATTATACATTGTATATAATTTTTGGTATTTTAATAGTGTTGTATAAAATATGCCACATCATTTTTTGTGTAAAATGGGTGTGTATTTTACACATCTATTTTTCACATCTACCTCATCATTTTCTCTCTCCAACTTTTTACAAAAAATTCAAAATAGTATAATTAAAAATATATTTTGTAATAAAACTTGCATATTTGAATTCTACTCATCAAGATCTTTAAATCAATACCCACTTTGACTATTCAATTGTAAATAAAAAATATTTATAAAAAATGTTGAATATTATATATTCCATGTGTTTCTATATAATTGGTGCATCATGATTTTACACAAGATTATAAGTATGAATCATTGGAGCAAAAATGAGAATGTATATAATTTATGTGTAAAATAATTTTTTATCAACCAAATGTCAATTATTTATTAGTCTACATGTTTTTACACATCAATTTTATACATTACTATTGGAGATGCTCTAAGTCATAACTCGTATTAAATACACTATTAATTATTAAAAATATATTTTTAATTTTAGTCACATAATTTTTAATTTTTTAGACATTTTTAACATTCAAAATCCATTTCTCTTTACTATACTATATAGATAGACAAGAAAAACCATAAAATTTTAATACACAAAAAGGTTGTAGTTATTAAACTTTTTTATCATTAATTTTATTAGTTTAACTTTTGTGTAAAGTTTTTTATATATATACAGTAGTGGGATAATAAGTATTTTCCTCAATAGGTATAATGGATAACTCTCTAAATTTTTACAATTTTGTTTTATTTAAGGGTAATGATCCATCATACGTTTAATATTAACTATATATACGATGATTAATATGATAAACACTTGATATTCTTGATAACTTGTGGTATATAATGGTGTTGTGTAACTTATTATGGTATGCATACTCACATTACATGCAGTAAATACTCTATATTACTTAAAAAATTAAAATAAATAGTTTTAACTTTAAAAAAAATTGCAAATTGAGCGGTTGATCTTTTTAACATAATGTAATCATAATTAAAATGTTAAATCAACCGCTCGAACCCTAAAAATATGTTAATTTAAATAAATACCTGATGTCCACTATGGTAAAACATACTTACCGTATATCCCACTATTACACACACACATATATATATATATATATAAAGAGGTGTCAAAGAGAGGAAGAGTAAGCGTTAACAAAACTACAAATTTTTAATGAAATTTTTTTAAAGAGAAAAGAAAAAGAGGTAACTTTGTTAAATAAAATAAAAACAAAAGATATAAACAAGCACCTTAGGAAGTGTCAATTTTAAGTAGATGGAACCAGGATTCAAATTTTGTATCTAATAACTTTTGGCTTAGTTATTTTTAGTTGAGATGGTATAGCTATCCATTTTCTATATGAATGGGTAGATTTCGAATTCCGTCAACGACGGTTTGACGGGACAATTGATTAATCCCTTAGGGGATGGTGATGCATCTTCGAAGTAAAGTTAGAGGGCGGTAGGATGTTGATGCATTCATGGCGGAATCAGAGCGAAAGCAGGTTTTCTGATAAGAGCTCGAGAGCGGCGGTGATGCTCGCTCAAACCCTGACAGTGGCAGTTTCAAAATACCTTTAAGGGACAGTTTGATTGCATTAGAGCATCCACGGCGTAATTGTAAAATTTAGAGCCAAATTTAGAAATTGCTTGCTAATTAAGTTTTGAGATTGTACACAGCAGATATGGCATAAAAAATACTCATACGAGAGTGGGTCACTCGTATCGATCAATTTTGAGCTAATTATTTTTGATTTTTAAAAAAGAAAAAGTTTCATACGAGTGAGGCTCACTTTTATGGGCTCATAAGAGTTAGCCTCATCCGTATGAAGCTTTTTCTTATTTAGCCCATAAGAGTGAGCTTCACTAGTATGAAGCTTTTTTTAAAATTGTTTTAGCTCAAAATTGATACGAGTGACCCACTCTCGTATGGGTGTGTATATGGCTCATACGAGTCTTCTACCCTTGAATGCTTCTTTTTTTATACGAGTCTCCCATAATCGTATGACTCATACGATTGAAGTAAAGCCGTATGACCAAAATTTAAGAAAATGGTAAGTTTACTCTCTCTAAACCATACAAGCCTAATTTTTACCCATTTAGTTTGTTCGCTGTGAACTCGGGTATGCTAAATTTGCCCATCTAGCATACCCGGTGTGGTTGCTCTTAAGTTAGCAAATAATTCATATATGTTTAATATGTGTACAAGTTATGATCCATGCTATTTTATCACTTATATACATTGTTCATATTACGATATATTTTACTGATTAGATCGATTTTTATTATTATAATTCATGAATTTTTTTTGTTATATTTAATTGTCTTTCATTATTGTTATAGAAATAAATATTATATATCATCTATTTTAAAAAAATTATACATCATAAATAATCTAGGCCATAAGTTCTATGATTTATTGGGACCTGAACGTTCTAAATACCTATATTTATTTATGGACCTGAAGTACCCTAGTTATTACTCTAGACCCCATGTATATATCATGATTTATATTTTAGGATTCAAATTCTTAAATTCCTATGATATTTAGGGTCCTGAAGTTTTTTAATCATTATTCTACTAGAAATTTCATGTTTGGGGTATGAAATTCCTGAATGTTAAATTTTTCATAGGGACTTGAAGTTTTGTCAAGCACAAATTTTCAGGATGTGAGAAAAGAAATTTAAGTAAAATATGAGAATTTTTTATAGGAAACAAAAATTATCAAATCTTGTTATTGAAATCCGAATTATAATCTAAAAAAATTATTTTACGAGAATAAGAAAATATACAAAAGTCTCTCAAATATATTACATTTGGCCAATGGATTTAGACGTTCCAATTCCCAAAAAAAAAAAAAAAAAAATCTATATGCTTCAACATTTAATCTAATCAATGATAACAATTCCATAAGTCCAAGTACCATGCTTGATTAATATATATCCTACAAAACATCACCTAGTTGTGGTGGTGGGTGGGTTGTGGGGGGGGGGGGGAGCCACAATGAACAATATGTTCTTCAATAATACATGAGTTATGCTCAATCCATTCATCACAAGCATAAAAATAATATAGACACCATTGGATAACAATAACACACAAGTAGCAATATCATATTTTATCTCACGAATACCAAGCACATAAAAATTATAAAAATTAGTGGGTTTATTTAATAGATGGTTATTTATTTTGTCTAACAAGAATAATCGTAAGTAAAACGAAGAAAATGAATCAGTGACTCCTTTTAACCTCAATTATTATTTATTTTCTAAAAAAATTAAGAGCTTCGGTTATACGTTTTACACCTTATTTTTTGAATCATACTATGTGTGTATATACAATTTTTAAAATTTAGTGGGGTCAATAGACCCACATTAAACTATGTATCGCCCATCCCTTTCTATTTAAAAATTAGTGGGTTTATTTAATAGACGGTTATAAATTTTGTCTAACAAGAATAACAGTAAGTAGAAAGAAGAAAATGAACCAGTGACTCCTTTTGACCTCAATTATTATTTATTTTCTAAAAAATTTAAGAGCATTGGTTATATATTTTACACCTTATTTTTTGAATCATATTATGTATATATATATACATTTTTTAAAATTTAGTGGGGTCAATAGACCCACAGTAAACTATATATAACCCACCCCTCCTTTTTTCTTGACAGGAAAGAAGACACCATTAAATTAAATCAAAGGATAAAACATCTTCAAGAAAAGGAGGGGGAACACGATCTGAACTCCCCGGATCAGACAAAGAACCCGTGCACCTAGATTCACTGATCTGTGCACAAAGGCAAACGAGCAATCAACAAAAGACTTAGCAATTTCTACACAACCTTGCACTAGTAATTAAACCAAAGTACGATAGATTAGCTACACCACTCTTTAGTACATTGATCATCAACATGGAGTCGGACTCCACTATAACATGATGAAGTCCAAGCCTATTAATCAAGCTGAGAGCCTCTCGATCCTGATGGCTTCCGCTAAAAGAGGGTCAAGAGGAGCAGCTACACAACCATTAAACGCTCAAATCATCTCACCATTCTCATCGCGAAGAATTCCACCAAACCCAACTTTATCTTGAGCTTAAAAAATGGTAGCATCTACATTACATTTGATCGTCCCTACCTGGGGCCTTTGCCATTTTGAAACGTACCCAGCCATTGGTCCCAAAGCTATGAGAGAGGGATGGTTTTAAGCCTCTCTCCATTGCGATAGTAAACTCAGCCCTCGAGTGATAATTCCCACCGCCGTCTCACGCTTACCATTCCAAACCTGGCTATTACGGTTGTTCCAAATTTCCCACAGTAAAACTGCCTCCATACTAACAGTCTCCCCATTAACATTAGTAGAAACATGGTTCCACCAGTAATCAAAGCTCCCACCGCCCACTTCAGTCCAATTGAAATCTGAACGACGCCAAACATTCCTTGCAACTGTGTAGGTAACTAAAATATGCATAACTGACTCATACTCTCCATTACACATGGGGAAAAAAAGAGGAACATCAACATAACGATCCGCTAAGTTTATCATCACTGGCAAACAGCCTTTACATGCCCTCCAAATGAAATTCCTAACTTTTGCCAGAGCTTGAATATGATGGAGACATAAATACAGGATCGTTTGATATTGCGTATAGATTGAACAAAAAAACTTTGCTAAAAACCCTATAAGAATAAAGGGATTTCACCTTTATGGAACATGTAGAGGATCCATATGAGGAGACTAGGGTTTGAAAACATCAAATTACGATTTGGTCAGATTTTTATAATTCTCGCTGGGCTGCGAAAATTAATTGTTTTCGCCACCTAAATGACTTCTGATTGTCCTGATTTTTCGCGCTATGATGGTAACTTTGTGTTCCGAACGACATATCCAAAACTCAGCCCGATCCAACGGTGCGATCAAAAGTTACGATTAATTTACGACTGCTGTGCCGAAAAACCTAAAGATCTTTTATCGTATTCCTTCCGCAATCAAATCTTGCACCGAGTGTGGGCTACGGTATCACCAAGATTTTCTCCTCTCTCAATAGAACAAACCCTAACTCATGAGAATTATTGTTATATTGAGAAGAGACTAAGCCGGCGTATATATATAAGGCTACGATAGGGACCTTAAGGAGAAATAAGTATTTAGGCTTCCTATGGAAAGTTGGAATCCTAATTCCACCATGAATTAGTTCCTTCCATAAATTATAATTCATACCACTAAAGAATTATAATTGCACTCCCGTCCTTATCTCAAAATTATATTTCGAGCTCCTTATTATTAAATACTTATTATTCTCCCCACGTTAAGATTACAGATAACCGTCATTTAAATTAAATTACTGACAATTATATTTAAATGACTTCTTAATCCTTGAGCCTACCACTTAACTTATTTGACATGTCGGATTAACATAATCCACCTGCAGGGTTTGACATGATCAAAACGTATAAGCTTCTTAAGGGGCTATCATCAATCCCTATACCGGGACGTGGATTCCATCAATAATTAATATTCATCATACATATAGTGTCGTCATCCAATTCACGAAGATTATTGATCCATAAATGAATCTCACTCATAATGAGTCAAAACAACAAACACTACATATATATGTCTATTAATTATTTCAAGATTAAGAGCATAAGTAATCATAATAACCATGGGATTTTAAATTGTTTTATATAGTCAGTATAAAAACAATTAACCCAAACTGGTCCTATTCAATACACACAAAGTGTACTAGCACAACGAGTTAAAACTAAACCGTTTCCTGTAGTTAAGATAAACTACTAAAACTTGTGCTACAATCCTACCGATGGTTGTCCAATTCCATCTAAGACTCTGAACCACTAAACTTATATTCCACAAGAACCGATGATATGATCTTCTGTGTGTAAGCTATACTCTACACACCAAATCATCTACTATATGGAATAACAGACACACATGCACAATATTTAAATAATTAATATAATGCAACCATTGCCCATAAAGATTCTCATTAAAATCGCAAAACCAAGTTTATAACATATCCAAACTAACAAGAAAATTATGGCTTTTAGTATATCACTCTAACATAATAGACCAAATCGACTTCCAATTTATGGAAGTGGAAATACCAGTCGCAAACTTGGACCCCACTCTAAAAATCTTGTATCCCTCCTTAATATACATGCCTTTAGAATTACCAACTCATAACCAAACATTGGTATCCTCTTGGCATGTTAAGGGAATTTTGCAAATTAACTCTCTATCCCTATTAGAGAAAGTAAAGATCCGAGAGTAAGTCCATATCCCAAGATAATGAGTATGCACCTTTAAGCGAATTGATGGGGATATTCTTGAGATTTAAAGGAGGAGTTGTTTCAACCTTCAGGTTGTCTTTATCAGGAAGCCAAGGATCGGAAAAGATTTTCATCAAACTACCAGACCCCTGTAGCCACCCCGATCCATGACCCCCTCAAGAACCCTAACGACCTTCGAGAAGTACTATTTTTGGAGTCCGAAACCCACCCGAACACCCGAAACTACCCGAAAGGGTTTGTTGGCCAAACAAACCCATTTTTAAGGAAAATTGTTGCACGACAAACGAGTATGTCGCGCGACAATCTCCCTTGTGTCGCGCGACAAACCCTTCTGACACCAGACCATCCACTCTCTGACACATCAGTCTGTCAGAAACATCACTTCAGCCGTTTGTCGTGCGACATTGTACACTATGTCGCGCCACACTTGCCCTTTCTGGGAAAATGTCGCACGACAATCTTCCCCGAGCAGTATAAATAGGCCAACACCCCCAAGGGTTCAAGGGAAAACTGGGGATCTAAGAATTCTAAGCTTTAAATCTGATTTTCTAGTCTTTCGTCAAGCATTTTTCATCGTCTTATTTCTGAAGAATTATCGAATCTATTCTCGACACTCGAAGTGTCCCGCTTTTGGAATCGAATTCTCGGAAATATCTGAAGAAGGAAAATATCGTTATCACCGGAGATTTCTCTGCCGTACTATATTTTCTTTCTTATTATTATTCTCGTCGGGAAGGTAAAGAAAGTCCCTTATAGTATTTAAAATTAGATATCGGTGTACTTGTTTTATTTTCGTTGTTCCGTCCACGTTTTATTTGAATAAACTTATTGCCAAGTTATAAATAGTCTACTGTTTTCAAAACGAAGGACCCTGATAAAATCATTTGCAAAACCAGAAGAGTAAGTACATTATCATCCGGACAAAATTTTGTTTTCAAAACCCGGACCGGTAAAACTTACTTAGGAATTAAAAACCCGGTATATCCTATCTCTTTCATAGATTGTGATATGTCTGGTAGGGCTCCCCTCAAGAGTCCTAATTCTATATTAAATTAGTCCCAATACAAGATCCGAACTTTTCCAAAAAGAGGTAAAAACCCAAGAAAACCATCATTATCTGAGAAATAATATGGGAAACTCTATAAAACAACTTTTGTCACTTGTATTTACATCTTTTAAAAAAACAAAACATTGGATCTCGGAACACAAAGGTTTTTAACCCTTTTCCCATTTTTTCCAGAAATTAGGGTATTTCACTTGAAAAGTAGTAGACTGTCAGTAAAAGCATCCAAGTTTTTCAACGTAAAATAAATATATAAGACCACTAGAGACCGAAAGGGCGGAATGGGTGCTTAACACCTTCCCAATCCGTAACATAGTTTCCGAACCCTATAGAATCCTAGTTTCGTAGACAAACGTGTAAATAAAGGCTTATCTGTAGCCTTTCCTCTTACACGCCCCTTTTTGTCCGTTTTCTCGTAAAACGTACTGGCGACTCTGAAAGAACCCTCTTGCATCTAGAAATAGAATATAGAGACACCTGATATTGAAACCTCAACTCGAATAAGCAAAAGGAACGACGGAATCCTCTCCGACGTTTCAAACGCCCAAGAAACGGGAGCGAGACCCGGGGGTCGCATTTGCGGATTCTCACAGTGGCGACTCTGCTGGGGATATATAGAAAACTAGACTCTTATATGTGGACTTTTTGTTTATTTGTTGAATATTAGCTTTACTGCTTTCCCTACTTATGTTAATTGATTGAGAAGAAACCTTTTTCTAAAAAAAGAAGTTTTCAAAAATACGTAATAAAGATAATGATATTTGAAAAACCAACCTTTCAAACTTTGCACGCACTTTCACAAATCATGCATTGGTCCTACCATTGTGAATTTACCCTAAATCCTTGAAAGTATTATAAGTGAGTAGGGAGATGGCTTACTTGGGCCAACATAAACCGAAAGCATTTACTTCCACTCTTCTTGGCCAAGTATGCCCCCGAGGTATATCGAGTGACGAGAACACTCACGTACCCGGGAAGTATATCAAAAGGCTCTTGCACGTCCCTGGGGTATATCGCAAGGTCTTGCCAAATAGGAGGGAGCCTGAAGCCTTAACCGTTCATACACCTACGCTGCATGTAAGATCGAGTCAGCTAAAACACCTGTCAAAGAGCCATAGGGGATGTACCACCCTACGGCTTACTTTACATTACCTTTTAAAAACCTGAGTCTCTTCTCGGTGATTTAATTTTAGTGGTTTTTTTGGCAAAAATCGAGTCGCACCGTAGTCTTCCTTCATCTTCGCCACGTGGTTTGGTCTTCAGCCGTAAAACGACGACAATCTGGAAGGTTGGGTCAGTCGATATCATACCGGAAGATTAGTGAGACCAAGCACATTCGTAATGACCGACGAATGTGAGAATCAAGAAATGGATCAGAGCCTAGCCGAGGCATCAGCAGTCCAGCCAACCTTAGCCAAGATGCATCGTCTACTTATGACCGTCAGCAAGAATCTAGCAAGCCTCACAACCGAGCAACAGAGTACCCGAGTCCGAGTAGAAGAGTTGTCAGCCAAACGAACTGCACCACCGGGGTTTGAACGGCTACCACCGAATCGAGATCAGAATCAAGGGCAGTCATCACAAGTACTTCCCCCAGTCAAAGGAACCAATCCGCCGCAAACGGGCCCTGTCATAGCCGGTCCCGTTCAAACTGACCCCAATAATCAGAATCAGTGGGCCCCAGATTCAGGCACTACTTATCAACAACAAAAGCCACCCATCGTCTCGCCCCAACCCCAACAAGGTTTTGAGCCTCAGTACCAACCATGGCCACAAGTTCTCGCAAGGCCTATTCCACCCCCGGCCCCAGTAGCCCCTCCTAATGAATACCCAGACATCAACCAACTTCGGGCAGTATATGTAGAATCGGTCATAGCTCGGGAACAGCCCGACGAGGGGTCAAGAGAAAGTGAAGAAATGAAGAAACTGAAGGAACAAATGAGGGTCCTGCAAAAGGGGGTTTCTCTAATAAAAGGAGCGGACGAGATCAGAGATATGAATGCTTTCTCCCTCTACCCGGAAGCAAGATTGCCCCAGGGATTCAAGCTCCATTCCATCACCAAATTCATAGGAACCACCCCCCCTAAAACCCATCTTCAATCCTACATCAAATCCATGCAAGTGTCCAGTTGTGGAGAGCCGAAATTAGCTTAGGCCTTTCACATGACTCTCACGGGGGCCGCCCTGAGATGGTTTTTTGATCTGGAGAGACACCACACAAAGACTTGGGGAGATATTGTCAAGGAGTTCATGAATAAATACGGGTCCAACGAAGATTTGGAAATTACCCGCAAACACCTGAAAATGGCCAAGCAAGGCGAGAAAGAAAGCTTCAGCGATTTCGTCACACGCTGAAGAGAGTTGGCTTCCCAAATGTCCAAACGGCCCGATGAAGAAGAGCAGTTGGAGATCATACAGAAGAATTTCACTCCAGCTGTATTGAGTTACATGGGAAAGCATGTATTTCCACACTTTAGAGCCCTATTAAGCATGGGATCACAAGTAGAAGAAGAGTTGGCCAAGAAAGCAGAGATCGACACCAAGAAAGCCTCGTACACCGGGAGAAAGACGGCCACTTTAACCGTGAACCAACTAAGCTCATACCCATATCAACAAAACCCATTTCAACAGCCACAACAAGCACCTCCGATGAACTGGCCCGCATAAGGAGACTCTTCGAGCACCGAGGTTAAGAAAAGGAGGAACTTATGCACCCTTCCCACTACCCTGGTCAAAAGCCTGGAATTACTCCGAAAGGCCAGACTAATCACTCCACTCAACCCACGCCCCCCACCAAACCCTCTTCACAGCACCTGGAGAATGAATGAGAATTGTGCCTACCATCAGGCCGCGGGCCATGACACGGAACGCTGTTTGGCTCTCCGCCATCGTATCCAAGACCTGATCGAAGCTGGCAGCATTCTCGCACCCAGCAGGCCCAATGTTACTAACACCCCCCTTCCCAACCATGCTCCACCTGTGGGAATTAACGCCTTAACCACTGATGAAGAAGGTTTCGATCCCGTGGGACTCATTCGAGACGACCCAGCCTACAAGTCACCCGCTGTGCCGCTAGAAAGGACTCAAGTTGCACCACGCCTCAATCTAATAATTGACCAATGGACGGCTAAGATAAAATTCCTACCCGGACAGGGGTTAGGAAAGGCCAATCAGGAGATCTCTCAACCACTTACAATCAAAACCAATCCCGAAAAATCTGGGATAGGATGGACCCAGGATAAGAAGCCCCGACGCCTTCCCAATGAGACAATTTGTATGACAGAGACCTCCCCCACGACTTTTAGTTGGTCGGCGGAACCAGAATCATCAAAAGCCTCAGAAGGATCAGACCTAGCATCTCTTTGGATACAATAAATTACCCATTCAGGGAGGGTATATCAGCCACCACCGATGGATACCGAGAAATCACCGCCTCCTAAGAAAATAGGAGAGGATCGAGTACTGGAACAGTTGAAAAAGACCCAGGCACACATCACCATTTGGAGCCTCTTAGTTGCCTCCAAACCTCACAGGACCGCCTTCATCAAACTCCTAGATGAGGCCGTCATATCACCAGATTCCACGCCAGAACAACTGCCAAACATGATCAAGTCACTTACAGTCCAAAAAAGTCTGTTATTCTCGAATGAAGACTTATCTCCACTGGGAAAGAAACACAGTCTGGCTCTCTATATTACTGTCCGGACCCGAGGAAAGATTCTGCCACAGGTCCTCATTGACAATGGGTCAACCATAAACGTTTGCCCCCTAAAAATCTCCAGATGTCTGGGTATCTTAGATTCAAAACTTTCTCCGACAACAGTAACCGTTAGAGCCTATGACAACACTAGGCTAGCCGTTCTGGGTTCTCTGAAGCTTGATCTCATGGTCGGTCCCGAAAACTTTTCGGCCAACTTTTAAATTATAGACATTCCCTCCAGTTTTAACCTTCTGTTGGGAAGAGCATGGCTACATGACATAGGAGCACTCCCCTCCTCCTTACACCAGAAGATCAAAATATCGTTCGAAGGGAAGATAATCACCATCCAAGGAGATCCTGAGAGGACCTTGGCGGATCTGGAATTACCTGTCTTAGGCATTGGGAGTCAAAGCATACAGCTGGGAGGCTTTTCTTATGAGCCTCAAGTGCAAGCCCTCACCACCCAGAGAATCAAGTATCTTCCCCCTGATAATATCCCCGGTCTCAGCACCAAGATCACAAATATGCTGAGAATGATGAAATACTTACCTGGAGCCAGTCTGGGAATGGGGCAGTCAGGATTACTTCAGGCCTTAGAACCAGTAACGAGGCAGGAAAGAGAAGGTTTGGGGTACCAACACACCAAAGACGACAACCAAGAGAAAAGGGGTCAAGGGCATCAATACCCGAGTTTTAGGTCGCTTAATGGGTTTTTTGTAAAAGAAGGAGATGACTTCCCCTTTTGCGACTTTCAGGAGCCTTGGAGAAACAGCGACGGAGATAACCTGCCAGGATGGGAAATCTTCTATGAAGAGGACCTTTATATCAAGGAAAATGTTATGCACAGCTTCTTTACCAAGTTAACGATCGGACTGAGAGAAGAAAATGAAGTCGAGGAAGATGAAGAGGAAGATGAAGAGGAAGAAATGATCGGAGATCTCTTCGACGTCATGGCTCTAGGGGATGATGAGCCAAGAGACGACCCTGTACACTTAATACACGCTGATCTAGATAACCAGGAAAATGGGGGGAAAGAGTGAAATTGTAAGGGTAAGAGATATGAGCGAGGAGGGTGAGAGAGGGTAGGGCTAAGGAGGAGTATTTAATATATGTAATATCTCCTAGATTTACTTTTTAAACTTGTACCTGTAAGCACTGTTATTAATGAAGAGGACTCTATTTTGCGGTATCCTATTAGTTCTGATTCTGTAATTGCTTATATGGGAATAGAAAGACTAAATGAACACCCGGAACAACGTATACAAAGTGAGGAGGGAGATACTCTTCTGATTAATCTCAGGACGGAGGAGGAAAGGAAAGAAGTTCGTATTGGGGCAAACCTAAGTGAGACAGAAAGAGAGAAATACACACAAACTCTGAGTGAGTACGTGGATATCTTTGCCTGGTCCTATGCCGATATACCAGGTTTAAACAGCCAGATAGTCATGCACGAAATACACACCAGGCCGGAGTACAGGCCCGTCAAGCAGAAATTGAGAAAGCTTACGCCTGAGTGGTCCCTGAAAGTAAAAGAAGAAGTGATGAAACAATTGAGTGTGGGTTTCTTGCGAGTGATTGAGTACCCTTCATGGTTAGCCAACATTGTGCCCGTTCCAAAGGCAAATGGGAAGGTCCGCATGTGTGTAGATTACCGAGATCTCAATAAAGCTTGCCCAAAAGACGATTTCCCATTACCTAACATTGATTTAATAGTGGATAATACCGCCAACCATGCCTTGAAGTCGTTCGTGGACGGTTTCGCCGAGTATAATCAGATCAAGATGCACCCAGATCACCAAGAGAAAACAACATTTATCACGCCATGGGGAATATACTGCTACACCATTATTCCATTCGGGCTGAAGAATGTCGGGGTAACATATCAGAGGGCAGCTACAGCTATCTTCCATGACATGATTCACAAAGAAGTATAAGTATATGTGGACGATATGATAATCAAGTCAAAGGAGATGGAAGGCCATGTACCAGCATTACGGGCCTTTTTTGACCGACTCTGCCAGTACCAGATGAGACTCAATCCGCAGAAGTGTGTGTTCGGGATAACCAAGGGAAAACTCTTGGGCTATGTCGTCAGTAAAAAAGGAATCGAGGTAGACCCTACCAAGGTTCGAGCTATCCAAGAAATGCCCGAGCCTCGTACCGAGAAAGAAGTCCGGGGATTTTTGGGTAATTTACAGTACATCAGCAGGTTCATCTCTCAACTTACCCAGACTTGCGAACCCATCTTTAAACTCCTGAGAAAGTCTTCACCAGGAGAATGGGACGATCAGTGCCAGGAGGCTTTTGATAGAATCAAAGACTACCTCTCCAACCCCCCAGTATTAGCCCCACCACAGACCGGGCTGCCACTAATTATGTACTTAACCGTCATTGATTCGGCTGCAGGGGCCATGCTAGCCCAAGATCTAACCGACACCCGAAAAGAACAGGCCATTTACTATGTTAGCAAGAAGTTGTCTCCATTTGAGGTGAACTACACACCATTGGAGAAATCATGCACCACCCTTGTCTAGGTAACGCAAAAATTACGGCATTACATGTTGGTTTTCCCGATCATCCTGGCATCACGAATAGATCCACTGAAATATCTCTTCGAGAAACCAGCTCTCTCAAACCGTATGGCAAAATGGTTATTTTTGCTCTCCGAATTCGACATCACCTACATGATCCAGAAGGCAGTCAAAGGCAAAATCATAGCTGACTACCTAGCCCACAATCCAATATTGGGGGATATGTTCGAAGAAGCCGAGTTCCCAGATGAAACTATCATGAATGTCGAGATTGATGAAGATTGAAAACTATACTTTGACGGGGCCGCCAACCGAAATGGGAATGGCATAGGCATCCTGTTAGTCTCTCCAGACCAAACTCACTCCCCGGTATCATATCGTCTAGACTTCTTCTGCACCAACAACATGGCCGAGTATGAAGCTTGTATAATCGGATTAGAGATTGCGCTCCAAAGGGGTATAAAGAGAATACAAGTGTACTGAGATTCAGCATTAGTGGTCCACCAAGTTCTGAAGGAATGGAAGATCAGAGATGAAAAGTTAGTCCCCTACCTTGCCCGGCTGGAGGATGTCGCAGGAAGATTTGAGCATTCAGAGTTCTACTATGTCCCCAGGTCACAAAACAGTTTTGCTGACGCACTAGCAACCCTGGCATCTATGATCAATATCCCGGAGGGGATGGAAGAAATAACTCTTACCGTACAAAGAAGATCAGGACCAGCACACTGCATGGCCCTTGAGGTAGAGAATGAAAAAAATGGGGACTCAACCACTTGGTTTTATGACATCTGGAACCTGTTGAAAAATCATCAGTATCCCGAGCAAACAGACAAGAGAACGCGGGTCACGCTCAGGAGATTAGCATCAAGGTTCATACTTTGTGTCGGAAGGCTGTATAAGAGGAACTACGACGGGACCCATCTCCAATGTCTCATTGAAGAAGAATCTGTCAAAATGATGGATCAGATACGTGGGGGCGATTGTGGACCTCATATGAGTGGTCATAAACTTGCCAGTAAAATCATTAGACAAGGTTGTTACTGGTCTACCCTGCAGAACGACTATGTTAACCACGTACGCCGTTGTCACAAGTGCCAAATCTATGCTAAATCTCAGAAACTTCCTCTGAAAGAATTGTACAACATGACTGCTCCCTGGCCTTTCGCAACCTGGGGAATCGACATCATTGGGAAGATTTCGCCCACAGCCAGCAACGGCCATGAATTCATACTAGTGGCCATCGATTACTTCACCAAACGGGT
Source organism: Lonicera japonica (assembly GCA_021464415.1). NCBI lineage: Eukaryota > Viridiplantae > Streptophyta > Magnoliopsida > Dipsacales > Caprifoliaceae > Lonicera > Lonicera japonica. The sequence goes on from CM038470.1 coordinate 43,729,993, forward strand.
AGAGGCCGAGTCTTTCCAAACCCTTGACGCCAGGAAAGTTGCCCGATTCATTAAACGAAATATCATCTACCGGTATGGGGTCCCACAAGAGATCATTTCGGACAACGGCACCCACTTTGAAGGAGAGGCTAATACAGTCATGGAGGAGTACGGTATTACCCGACACAGATTTTTGCCATATAGACCACAAACCAATGGGGCAGTTGAGGCCGCCAACAAGAATCTGAAGAATATCCTAAGCAAGATGACCGACACCTGTCGAGACTGGCCGAAAAGATTACTATATGCATTGTGGGGATACCGCACCACCGAGAGGGTCTCCACCGGGGCAACCCCATTTTCCCTTATATACGGGATAAAAGCAGTCCTCCCTGTTGACCTGGAGATCCCCTCACTCAGAGTAATGCTCGAAAATCAAGTTAACAAGCCGGAATGGGTCCAGGCGTGTTATAATGAGCTGGCCTTGCTAGGTAAGAAGAGATTGAGAGCCGTATACCACCATCAAGGGTATCAGAAGAGAATCGCTCAAGCATTTAACCAGAAAGTAAAGACTCGGGGTATCAATGAGAACGACATCGTGTTGAAAGAAATTCAAGAGCCAGCCAGAGACCCAAGGGGAAAGTTCAGACAGAAATGGACAAGGTCTTACATCGTCAAAGAGATTGACACAGGGGGTGCCGCCATACTCACAGACTTGGACGGACAATTACTGCATTCACCAGTTAACATGGATCGTTTGAAGAAGTATTACCAATAGATGTAACATTATAGATAAGAACTACATAAACCTGAGCCCCAACTCAAACTTGTGTTTTTGAAAAATCAAAAGGGGAACGTAGGCAACCTGAGAAGTTACTTCAGGCCCGATTTAAAACATTGTAAAGAAATTTATTTCTCATAAACAGTCCCTCATTTATTATTAAGGTGGTTCAGAACACCGAAAGTTACAAAGGAGATACAATATACAGAAAAAATCTAATCCCTAGGGGTTGGCCAAACAGGGTCCTCAGCGGCCAAATCAATTCGAGCCTCATCCAGGATCTGGTACACAAAGACGATACTCTCCTCTGTAGGCTCAGAATCCATGAATCGAAACCACTCTATTTGGAAGGGATCATCAACCAGCTCCCCTTCCAGAGACCCCCAATGAGAACGGATGATATCAGCCCGGAGGGGCCGGATAATACCAAAACGGGCGTAGTTGAACTGACGAGTCAGTCGAGCACGCCACATCCTCTCCACTGATAAAGAGACATACGGGGTTACAAATTTAGACAAAGAAAAAAAGTTATTCAAACCAAGGGGAATGTCCTGAGGAACGTTGAACTGCCAAAGAAGACGTCCTGGGAGATAAAAGGAAGTGAACCAGAACCCATGGAGCCGAACGTAATTCTGCTCCCCGGTACTAAGCACCATCGCCCTCAGCTTCCACCAAGGAATGTTTCACCGAATAGCCCAAAAATTCTCCGAAAACCACACCGTCCAATCAGAGGAGGACATGGTCAAGGCACCAAAGAGGGGACGACGGAATAAGTGCTTCGGGTTGTCAAGTCGAACCCCGTTCAAAACCTACCGATCGAAAATGCTCTAAAAGTCACATGTATAGCAAACGCGGACTTCCCCTGAAGAAGGGCGAAGCTCCCCTTTGAAGATCATCTAGGCCGTTCAGAGTCTCTGCAAGAACAATGGGCACTATAGACTCCCTAATCCTAGTATGGTAAATCAAACTCAGAATAGTCGGATCAACACGGAAGGAGCCCGTCACCAGTAGCATATCAGAAACAAGACAGATCAAGGCCGCCGCAGTACGTCCCACGCTATAAAAGGCTATTTCTTCGTAACGATGAAAGAACCTCACCATTTTGTGGAGGTCAAGAAGCCCGTCGATAATAAAACCATCATAGGCCGCTTGGGGAATAGCTAACAGAGCGATCGGCATATCTCAAGGATCGATTTCTTCTATGGGAACAACCATTGGGAGACGAACATCAGAACGCAACAGCCAGGAAAACTCCTCATAAGTCGGGCAGAGCTCATCTAGCCCGAAATGGAAAAGATGATCTGTAGGGCTCCAAAAATACAAAGCGCCTAACACAAAGGAAAAATCTACAGGACGATGGCACTAGCCCGCTAAAGGACTGAATGCACCGAAGTTCAAACCATTCTCAGAAGATACCAGAGCATCTCGGGCTTCGACATAAGAAAAATCAGAATTTGAACGATAAGAAGACATTTTGGAAAGGTGTGGGGATGAAGGAAGGCAGATGGGTGTATTTATAGCAAAAAATAAGGTCCTGTACCTGTTTGTCGCGCGATAAACCCACATCCAGGAGGTATTGTCGCGCGACAATCCTCTATGGGGTACCCTGTTTTTTGGCCTTTCTTACACGTAAGAGTCATTTTTGTCAAAAGAATCACTGTTTGTATAAATTATGCTCACTCTGTTCTTTTATAGGAACCCTAAGTACCACTGCATCGTATGGTATGGCTCCTAAATCTATTAATTCATGTAATTATTAAATTAATCTTTCATCAACAGATAGGGAATAAATGTATATCATTAGGCACAAATAAAGATTTTTCATAAATCTAATAAAAGAACAGTTTTCAAAACTAAATCTCTGTCTACATGTCTAAAAAATAAAGCTACATATTTGTCTGAACTAACTAAATGCAGAAAGGAAAAGCTAATCTATCCGAGCACGCTTCGACACGCTCCCACTATCACCCGAACCCTCCTCAAGAGAAGGATCAACCACTGGGACACCCTGAGCTGCTGCTTGAGAAGTCCCCGTTGACTGGACCGGTGCCGTGGGGCGAATCACCGAGGACCGAGATCGCCTAGAGGTCCAACTAGTGCTCCTCCGGGACTCTGTCCGAGCACGAGAAGAAGACAAAGGGTCATCTACCCGTAGGGAAACATCGATCGCCCTATGATAGTCGCGCATGTATATCGTGGGGTCTCGACCAACGTACTGAAGAAGGTTCCAGCTATATAGATAGTGGGAATGACAAGCTCTCAGATCCGCCACACGCACGTTTACCCGCTGTAAAAGAAAAGAAGAAAGGACCAGCACAGTTAAAATAAATAAACCCAGATATGAAGGGATATTGAGGGAAGATAAAGCATATACCTCATCATCAGGACGACCACCCAAGTAATCAAATGTATCCTCAGGAAGGGGATACTCGAGCACCGTATATCGACATAGACCGGCGCCAACATAAGAGATATCCCGAGGGAGTGGCGGCAGATCTATCGGATGAATAGACGAACCCGCGGGTATAGCAGCAGAAGTGGACCCACCCTCCTCACGGATCGAGAACAGAGGAGGTCGAGAAGATGAGCTACCAAGACCTGGAGATCGGGCCCGAGGGCCCATGGCAGCCGATGGAAGAGGGGTCAGCGTAGCATAAGTACGGACACCCGGAGGATCAGCAATGGCAGTCGCTTTCAGAGGCGGGACCCCGCTAGAAGGAGTGGCAGCAGCAGCAGGAGGGGTCCGCCCAAACTGCTCATAATCAGCCCCGAAGTCCTCAGGCTCCCAGGACCGCTTAGAAAAAGCTACTCCCCCTCTCTCAGCAGCATCAAAAACTACCCCCGGAGATACCGACGGACCGGTAAAAAACTTAAAACCCTCAGCACACTGCTCCTCCATGGGTGTCGACTGAGGCGGCTGGTCTAGAACTGCCGCTGCCCCACCTCCATCACCTCCCTCAGATCTATCATCACCGCCTTCGGCAGCGGCAGGAACGTCCCTCTCTCCCTCGGGGTCATCATCATTGGAGTCCAAAATATTGTCCCTCTGATCAGGGACAGGCAGCAAATGACCGGGGACCGTCCTGAACAAATGAGTCTATCCTCGTATATAGTTGGGATCGCCTCCCAACGCCCGGTACCTCTCATAAAACACCAGCCCTCGAGTCCCCTTTCGCTCCCTCATCAAGTAACGGGCAGCAAAAGCAGCATATTCTCCCTCCTCTGTGAATGTCTGAAAGCCAAGCTCGTCAACTAGAGCCTGAACCGTCACCGGATCAATCTCGCCCGTCCGCCTTATCAGAACTAGCGGGAATAAAGGAACTCGAGGCCACTGGGCCAGTGTATGCTGACGAATAACTCTCTCGCCCAAATTGAAGTGAAGGCCGTACTCATCCCTGATAAGCCGCCTGGTCCTTGAGACGGTCAAAGCACGGCCATATATGAAATGGAGACCCAGATCACCCCAGGGGGCCCACTCAATCTGAACAAGAAAAAAAATTTATTTCAGTTATTTGTATTCTATTTACTATTTATCTATTGAAAAGAAAGAATACTAAGATGTTTACCTACTCCTCCAGCAGGTCATGGACGGCAGCAGCTCCGGTCTCCCGAGTCTGGTATACATAGGGAGCCCTGTAGTTCCCCGCGATGAACTGGCGGAGAAGGAGAAACTGATCCTCGTTCTCGACGAGGAGAACCACCTGAGCACGACCCAGACGGGTATAAGCCACGAACTAACTCTGAAAAGAGGAAGAAGACAAAGGAATATCAGCAATAATCAACAGATAATATAGGACTGAAGCAAAGATAAGGGGACAGAACTATATTACCTTAATACCTCCCACAGCAATGAGAAGCCCTTGAGGTTCAGGGCCAAATGACGAGAAACCTGGTCCATAGCATCATAAAAACGGCAAGAATAAATCCCCCCAGTCATAGTCGAACGTGATACTGAAGTCTCTGAGATAGGGCGGCCACCAGAGATGAGCCGTGTCCCCCCCACGGGCCTCGAACAAATCATGGAGCGTCAGCAAGAGAAGGACGCGGGCATACTGACGCGCCTCCTGGCGGGTCATCGGCGTTCCTGAAGCAACCAATCGAGCTCTCTTTGTCACCAGACGTGTAACCAAAATCGCCCGAGGGATCGTGTCGCCCGAACTCCGTCGCTCAGGAAACCACCCTAGTGCACCCACGATACCCTCTGTCGTCAGACGCAAAAGGGACATCAATCTGGATAGGGACCCCCCTTAAAGGAATCCCAGTCAGAGCGAATAGGTCCAGGGGGGTCATCGTCATCTCGCCCCAGCTCCAATGCAAGGTATGAGTAGTATCCCACCAATGGGAGGCCAGCGCCGACACCAAAACCGTCGCCCTAGATACCCGCTCCGGGAGGGCGTCAAAGAGAAAACCAAAAGAAGTCGCAAGAAGCAACTCCTGGATAGGGGTCGGTGCCTGTCGCCACTCCAGAGAAATAGTGTTGGGAGAACCCCAACCTCGGCCAACCCACTGCAGACAACAAACTGTGATGTATATATAAATAGAGGGTTATAGGGGTAAAATTATGTAATTTTCCAAAACCTGAGGGTACCTTGGTGTAATTATGAGAGTTATAGAGTTATAGGGGTAAATTATGTAATTTTCCAAACCTGAGGGTACCTTGGTATAATTATGAGAGTTATAGGCTTAAAGGGGTAAAATTATGTAATTTTCCAAACCTGAGGGTACCTTGGTATAATTATGAGAGTTATAGGGTTATAGGGGTAAAATTATATAATTTTCCAAACCTGAGGGTACTTTGGTGTAATTATGAGAGTTATAGGGTTATAGGGGTAAAATTATGTAATTTTCCAAACCTAAGGGTACTTTGGTGTAATTATGAGAGTTATAGGGTTATAGGGGTAAAAATTATGTAATTTTTCAAACTTGAGGGTACTTTGGTGTAATTGTGAGAGTTATAGAGTTATAGGGATAAAATTATATAATTTTCCAAACCTGAGGGTACTTTGGTGTAATTATGAGAGTTATAGGGTTATAAGGGTAAATTATGTAATTTTCCAAAACTGAGGGTACTTTGGTGTAATCATAAGAGTTATAGGGTTTTAAAGGTAAAAAATGTAATTTCCTAAATGGTATCACAAGTAAAAGTATGTGCTCACTAAATCGGACGTTATTTTTAGGCAGACATGCATACTAAACACAAGAATTGTTCAAATACATGGAGGAAACGACATAAATAATAGAACAAGAAACACGAAAGGAAAGAATTTCAGGAAAACATACCAGAGACCGTCGACGGATCTCATGAGAAACAGGCTCCATCAAGAGCCAAGGAACATCCGGGACTGGAGCAGCCCGGGTAACATCTTGATAGACCACTGCCCGACCGCGGTCCACCCCATCCTCGCCATACCAGTCAAGGTCCGCCCAATCATTATGGTCACCCTCTAGTCTATTTGGCTGAGCAGGATCCATCCGTGTATGAGGAATACAAGAAAAAAGTCAGAAAAATCAGAAAAGAGGCAGGGCTTCCATGCTTGAGAGAAGAGAGAAAGAGAGCTAGAGAGAGAAAGAGAAAGGAGGGAATGAGGTGGAATGAGCTCAGCAAGAGGTTTATATAATAGGCCAATTTGTCGCGCGACAAATGGGCTCTTTGTCGCGCGACAAAGAGCTCTCCACCGAAATGTCGCGCGACATTTGGTCCCCTCCCTTGATTTTTTTTGACCTTTGTCTCATTTTATCTCTAGCAGGAATGCTTCAGAGAAACAGTTTTCGAAAAACCTTTATGAATATCGCACACCCATGATAAAAATTCAAGGAAAAGACTTCCAAATCATCTCTCCGAAAATCCAAGAACAAAATACAACGGTTAAAGTAGTCTCTGATCTCCCAAGAAGGACCAAGACCATCAATGAGAAAAAGTGGAATATCAAAATAAGACGGGAATAAAAAAAAATTGAAAGAGTAGAAAAGAGAAAAAAATCCCGCATGAGCACCCAGAGCAAGCAAGAGAAACATAAATGCAAAGTGACAGGGAGAGCCACACCAAAAGTGACAGTTAGGCCGTTTTGGGTGAGTAAGGCTCTTGATCACGACAAAGTGATAAGAAGACTCCTAGTCAAAAACAGAGAAGGCCGGGAAAAGTATTTCCCAAAAGAGGGAGAAATAAGGGCATCGAAAAACAGAAAACGATATGGGCCCACCAAAAAGTGAGAACTAAAAAAAGGGGGAGATCAGAGATTGACCTTTTATACAAATTTTCTTTTCAGCACGATACAGAAGAGATGGTTTGGAAAACCTCGAATCATCACTCTGCGAAGAGCAAAAGAAATCTGAAAAATGCTTTCTGAGAGAAGTATCTTCACTCGAGGCAAACATGAGAGTAAAATTTCAGAAAGATACGGGAAAATGGACATCCAGATAGAGATTAAACCCCGAGAAGCTCTTTTTACTCTCACAAAATTTCTCTCTCTCACTCTAGCAGTTTAAAGAGAGGCAACCAAATTCACCAGCATACAACACAAGCCCTCCTCGAGGCAAATCACGAGCACAGGCCCTCGCCAGAGACAAAAATACTCACAAAAAGCCCTCGCAGAGGCAATTTTCTTTCTTTTTACAGATCAAAAGCCCTCCCAGAGAGGCACAATGGAGCAATGGTAGTCCTCCCACACGAGACAAAAAGATCAGAAAGCCCTCCCAGAGAGGCACAGTGGAGCAATGGTAGTCCTCCCACATGAGACGAGAAGAACAAAGACCTCCCAGAGAGGCACAGTATAGCAATGGTAGTCCTCCCACACGAGGCGAGAAGAACAAAGACCTCCCAGAGAGGCACAGTGGAGCAATGGTAGTTCTCCCACATGAGGCGAGAAGAACAACGCCCTCCCAGAGAGGCAAAGTGGAGCAATGGTAGTCCTCCCACATGAGGCGAAAAGATCAGAAAGCCGTCCCAGAGAGGCACAGGGGAGCAATGGTAGTCCTCCCACATGAGGCAAAAAGATCAGAAAGCCCTCCCAGGGAGACATAGTGGAGCAATGATAGTCCTCCCACATGAGGCGAGAAGAACAAAGCCCTCCCAGAGAGGCAAAGTGTAGCAATGGTAGTCCTCCCATCTGAGGCGAGTGGAGCAAATGAAAGTCCTCGAAAGAGGCAATGAGGTAACACAAGCCCTCTCCGGAGGCAAAACCAAACACAAGCCCTCTCCAGAGGCATTCACGAACACTTTTGCATAACACACACTTCCTTAGAGTTCTTGGGTGAGTCATGGACCATGGTCTCTTCCAATCGCCTCAATTCCTTGCAAGCAAGTAGCTTGAGTCGAGAGGGTCTGTAGACACCCCGATCCGTGACCCCTGTAAGAACCCTAACGACCTTCGAGAATTACTGTTTTTAGAGTCCGGAACCTACCCGAACACCCAAAACTGCCCCAAAAGGGTTTGTTGGCCAAACAAACCCATTTTTAAGGAAAATTGTTGCATGACAAACGAGTATGACGCGCGATAATCTCCCTTGTGTCGTGCGACAAACCCTTCTGACACCAGACCATCCACTCTCTGACACATCAGTCTGTCAGAAACATCACTTCAGCCGTTTGTTGTGCGACATTGTACACTATGTCGTGCGACACTTGCCCTTTCTGGGAAAATGTAACGCGACAATCTTCTCCGAGCAGTATAAATAGGCCAACACCCCCAAAGGTTCAAGGGAGAACTGGGGATCTAAGAATTCTAAGCTTTAAATATGATTTTCTGGTCTTTCGTCAAGCATTTTTCATCATCGTCTTATTTCTGTAGAATTATCGAATCTATTCTCGACACTCGACGTGTCCCACTTCTGGAATCGAATTCTCGAAAATATCAAAAGAAGGAAAAGATCTTTATCGCCGGAGATTTCTCTGCCGTACTATATGTGGGTCGGAAAATACCCTAGAGGGGGGTGAATAGGGTTTTTAAAACTTAATTGTATTTTCAAAAATCAATTTAAAAATATTATGTCTATATATATCAAGCAATCAATAATAGAGAATTCCAAGCACAATGAACAAGTAACACAATATAATAAAGCAAGAGATAGAAAGAAATAACCGATCAAAGTCGAAGAATTTTTGTCCACACGGTTCGGCTTGTTGCCCCTAGTCCGCGCTCGGTTAGTTCCCCGAGAATATCCACTATTACCGATCTCCTTCCGGGTGAAGACCAAACCACTACAAGTGTATTCTTCTCACACACTCTTATAAGTATTGAAAACACTTTCAATACTTTCACAAGAAATCCCTCTTGCTAATTCTATGAGATACACCTCTCACAAAAATGATTTGAACAAATTTTGGTGACTAACACCAATGTACAATAGCTCTCGTGTATATCAAATTACAAATGAAGCTCACACAAAGAGATATCAATATTTGATCAACAATTTATAGCTCAAAATAACAATGATTGATCAAAAACAATGTTCTTGAATCTTAGAATGAATGTATATAGATAATGAAGTAAGTAGATGATTCAAGTGCTTAAAAATGAGTCTTAAACATCATATTTATAGCTTGAGAAAGATTATAGCCGTTTGGGGTGGATTAATAAATTAATAAGGCAAAAATACACAATTAGTAAAAATCCAACGGCTAGTTTTTGAAGCATCAGTCGACTGAGCAGGGCTCCTTAGTCGACTGAGCAAGCATCAGTCGACTGAGCCTCACTGCTTAGTCGACTGATGGCTACTGCCCATCAGTCCAAAAAATGCGATTTTTATATTTTCGTATTTAAACTCCAAAATCAATTTTAATTCTTTGGGAACTTCAAAAATAAGTTCCTAAGACACCTATTTTCGGGAAAACACAAAATATGATCATTTGTATTAAATTATGAATTAATTTGAAAAACGGTTTATGAAAGGTGTTTGTTTTTCAAAGGGCTTTAATTCAATTTTGATTTTGATCAATCTATTTGGATAAATAAATAAAGAGTTTAAGAGCTATAATTTTGGAAATCGAATATGAATCTTTACAACAAAACTACTCACTCAAATGTAATCTTATGAGTCTTCGAAAGCTTTGTTTGTGTCTTCAATTATTTTCTTCCTTGGCTCTTGTTCTTGTAGGGATCCTTTTGGTAGAGCATTGATCATGTAGATGTATGAGGTATGAGGCATAGAAAAGATACACTTGTGTTGGTGAATGATCTATATTCCGTCTTTTTGATTTTGTCCTCATGAGATCAATAATAGTGGCTATCACTTAAACATCAACTTTGTTAAATTACACAAGATTAAATATATTGTTATTATCAAAACAAGATTAATGACTTAAAGGTCAACAATCTCCCCCTTTTTGATGATGACAATAAATTAATATGTGTTTTCAATTGAGATTATAAGTTGAGTTTTCTTAAGGGAAAACTCCCCCTCAAACTATGCATAAGATAGAGTATATGATACATAAGCAAAACCAATAGTTCAAACCAATGCATAAATATACTAATTAAGGTTTATCATAAGCAAATTGAGATACTAGAGTTTAAACCAAAATAAAAACAATAGTACTAGCATAAAAATAAGATGAAGTTCATAATAAAACCATAATTAAAGCAACATAATTTAAAGCAAAGTGTGTACCAAACACCAAACACTTATTATTTTCTCCCCCTTTGTCATGATCAAAAAGAGGAGAAGAGAAGGAGATCACTCGTCGGGCTCGTCTTGAGGCCATTGACCCCATCCTTGATTGCCTTGCCACGGATTCCATGGTGGAAAGACATAGTCGGGGTGGTAGTGGAGGAATGCGGCTTCATGTGCTCTTTGCCTCTCCTCAATTCGGTTGAACCTATTATCCATGTTGACCGAGAGATTTTGAATGGCTTGCAAGATTGCTTCATTTGGATGTGGCGTGTGAATGGCTTGTTGAGAACTAGTGGTAGCTTGAGTGGAAGGTCCTTGAGGTGGTATGTCTTGCTCCATAGGCTCGGGTTGAGCTAAGTTTTCCTCATCATCACTATCCCCGTCCTCATTAATGTCAAGAGGATCATTTGAGGCCCATTCTCCATTTTCAATGTGATATCCCATTTGACGAATGTTCTTGTTACTATATGTTTCTTCATTAGATGGGACAATGATTTCCGTTTCATCTTCAAGTGGTATGTCAAAGAATTGGAATAATCTAGTGAGTGCCATAGCGTAAACCAATCCTTGTTTCTTTCGATTAGTGATGCCAAGAAGATGATTGAACATGAGATCCGCATAATCAAACTTATGACCCATTGAAATTGCCCAAACAAGAAAATATCCAATGCATTGACAGAAGCACGACTACCTCTCCTTGGAACAATGGAATACCCAATGATAGAGTGTATGAGTCTATTTTGCAAGGTAAGCATAGATGCTTTGATTTCAGGCCCCCCAACCATCCCGTGTTGTTTAAATCGACGTTTAAGAATGGTCGACAATGCTGCGGATCTCTCAAAGCCAAACAGATTTCCAAAATTTGACGGAACGTCCGTCACATTTTCAGTTGGAAAACCAAAGATTCGACTTATATCCGATTTAGTGAAGCTAACCATACGTCCATTGACAAGAGAGCTAAGACGTAGCTTATTTGCTCGTCCGGATTCAAGTGTGGGGTGATGAAGATTAGCATAAAATAATCGAATAAGACGTGGATAAACATTTTCACGAATGGTAAGAAAATTTATGATGCCTTGTCTACGAAAGAGAGCAGTAATGTTGAGACCATATGAAGAAAATACCTCAATGTTGAATTGTTTGCCTTCAACAATAGTACGAACGGCATAGTTGGAGTTGAAGTTAGCTTGAGCCTCGTCGGAGATGAATAATGGTTGTTGAGGAACTGGGGCAGGAGTGGGTGATGAAGTTCCCACTTGTGGTACAGATTTTCGTGGTCTACGAGAGCGTGTTGGTTGAGACATTGCTAGAGTGAATGGGAGAAGAAATTAGGTTTTTAAAGAAGGTTAGGGTTTGAGAAGAAATTTGAGATTTTTGGATTTAAAGGCTTGAAAATAGTTGGAAATAAGATATATAGATGAATTGTGATGGATTGGTGGAGAAAAAATTGAGTTTTGGTTGATGAAGATCAATGGAGGCTAGGGTTAGGGTTGAGAAGATATGAGATGGGTTTGATGGATTTGATATGAAATATGTGTGATTTGTAAGAGATTTGATGTGAAATGGTGAAGATTGTTGGTTTAAAATGAGTTTTGGTGATGATTCTAGAGATTTATGAAGGTTTGTAAAGGTTTGTGGTGGGTTTAGAGAGAAGAGGTTCGAAAATAGAAGAAGGGAAGAATGAATGAAAACAGGGGAAAGCAGGGGAAATATGTTTGCTCTCAGCCACTCATCAGTCGACTGATGAAGCACCTTCAGTCGACTGAAGGAGGCTTAGTCGACTGAGCAAATCCCTTAGTCGACTGATCCAGTCAGTTTAGCCCATATTAGTTTGTTCTTGCTCCAACAAGGATTATGCTTGTTATTCCATCATCACATCGCCTTCTATGGCTACAAAATTACTTGTTAATTGATACAATAATATGTAAAGTTTAATTCAAACCAAATATATATGATCATAATTAATTTAAAGTAAAAATAAATTGAAGCAAAATTTAATAATGTATGCTCAAAAATAAGCATTATTAATTTCTTTTTATGAACTTTTTGGAATAAACTAGATGTCACAAGCTCTAGTCATACCGAGTTCACGTCTAATAGTACAAAAGCGATCATCCGAAAGTGGTTTGGTGAAAATATCCGCAAATTGCGATTCGGTGCCAACGAATTCAATATCAACATCACCTTTTTGCACATGATCACGAATAAAATGATATCTTATCTCAATGTGCTTAGTACGTGAATGTTGTATGGGGTTCTTGGTCAAGCTTATAGCACTTGTGTTGTCACATTTTATGGGAATGTGGCTAAGACTAATTCCAAAGTCCTCTAGTTGTTGTTTAATGTACAAAGTTTGTGCACAACAACTTCCGGCCGCCACATATTCGGCTTCGGCCGTTGAAAGGGCCACCGAATTTTATTTCTTGCTTGACCAAGATACTAGTGCGTGTCCTAGAAAATGACAAGTGCCACTAGTGCTTTTCCTATCGATTTTGCAACCGGCAAAATCCGCATCGGAATAACTAATTAAGTCAAAGTTATTCTCTCTTGGGTACCATAAACCTAATGAGATAGTACCAGAAAGATAACGTAATATCCGTTTAACGGCAAGTAAGTGTGATTCTTTAGGATCCGCTTGGAATCGTGCACAAAGACAAACACTAAACATAATATCCGGTCTAGATTCCGTCAAATATAATAAGCTACCGATCATACCTCGATATTTCTTGATATCCACACTTTTACCTTTTTCGTCTTTGTCTAGCTTCAATGTTGAACTCATAGGGGTGCTCATGGACTTTGCACCTTCCATGTCGAATTTCTTCAAGAGTTCCTTCACGTACTTCTCTTGATTGATGAAAATACCTTCTTTGCATTGTTTCACTTGTAATCCAAGGAAGTAGTTCATCTCTCCCATCATGCTCATTTCGAATTCTTTTTGCATACATAATGAAAAATCCTTACACAAATTATCGTTAGTAGAACCAAATATAATATCATCAACATAAATTTGCACAAGTAGCATATCATTAGCATGATTCTTAATGAATAAAGTAGTGTCTATCTTGCCTCTAACAAATCCATTATTAAGCAAAAATAAACTTAATCTATCATACCATGCTCTAGGTGCTTGTTTTAAGCCATATAAAGCTTTAGACAATTTAAATACATAATCCGGATAAATATGATTTTCAAAACCGGGAGGTTGTTTCACATAAACTTCCTCTTCAATGAAACCATTCAAGAAAGCACTTTTCACATCCATTTGATATAATTTAAAATTTTTAAAACATGAATAAGCAAGTAGCATGCGAATAGCTTCTAGACGTGCAACGGGTGCATATGTTTCTTCATAATCAATGCCCTCCTCTTGATTGTATCCTTGGGCAACAAGTCTAGCTTTATTTCTAACAATTATACCACTTTCATCCTTTTTGTTACGAAATACCCATTTAGTACCTATAATAGTATGATCACTAGGTTTAGGAACAAGTGTCCACACTTTATTTCTCTCAAATTGATTGAGCTCCTCTTGCATAGCCATCATCCAAGATTCATCTTGTTCGGCTTCAATAATGTTTTTAGGCTCATATTGAGAAACAAATGCCACATTATTGCAAACATTTCTTAAGGATGATCTAGTCATGACCTTACTAGATGGCTCTCCAAGAATTTGATCAATAGGGTGATTGGACACAAATTTCCAACTCCTAGGTAAATCATTCGAGTCTTGTTCGGTTTTATTTTCTAACTCCTTAGGAGGAGCTTGAGCACTCGATGGTTCTTCTTAGATGTATCACTAATTTGAATATCCGAAACTTTTTGGATAATTTCAACATCATCATCGGAATGTACTATGGGTGAGAAAGGATTTGTCTCATCAAATACAACATGCATAGATTCTTGTACAACTAAGCTTTTCTTGTTATAAACTCTATATGCTTTACTATTAGTGGCATAACCAAGAAATATTCCTTCATCGGATTTAGCATCAAATTTTCCCAAATGATCACGATCATTTAAAATAAAACATTTGCAACCAAAAACTTTAAAATATGCAATATTTGGTTTCTTGTCATTCCATAACTCATAAGGTGTCTTATCTAACTTTTTACGAATAATAGTACGATTAATCACATAGCATGCGATCCGTTGTGTTAACGGCTTCCGCCCATAAATATTCCGGTAAACATATGTTCATTTAGCATAGTTCTAGACATCTCTTGAAGAGATCTTTTTTCCTTTCAACAACACCATTTTGTTGAGGAGTTCTAGGTGCCGAAAAATTATGATCAAGTGTACCATGCTCATCACAAAAGTTTTCAATATCAATATTGTCAAATTATCTACCTCTTATCACTTCGAACATGCACAATAGAAACACCCGTTTCATTTTGAACTTTTCTACAAAAATTTAGCGAAAACATGAGGAGTTTCACTTTTGTGGATGAGAAAGAATACCCAAGTGAGTCTAGTATAATCATCAACAACAACAAGAGTGTACAATTTACCACCTAAACTAGCAACCGAAATAGGACCAAACAAATCAATATGCAACATATCAAGTGGTCTAGAAGTAGTAATATCCCTTTTTGATTTAAAAGAAGATTTGTGTTGTTTACCAAGTTACATGCATCACATATTTTATCTTTAACAAATTTTGTTTTAGGCAATCCTTTAACAAGCTCTTTCTTAGATAAATTATGAATCAAATCCATATTAGCATGTCCAATCTCCTATGCCATAACCAAGATACATCATTTATAGCGGATAAGCATTTAACATCTTGTTGTGATAAATCATCAAGTTCAAGAGTATACACATTATTAGTTCTATATGCAATAAGTAAAATTGAATCATCACTAACATTCTTGACAACACAACGATCGGATTTAAATATTACTTCATAACCTTTATCACAAAGTTGACTAATGCTAAGTAAGTTATGTTTTAAACCATCAACTAAAAGAACATTATCAATGTAAGTAGAATGCTTACCAACCTTACCTATACCAATGATTTTACCCTTGGCATTGTCTCCGAAAGTCACATTCCTCCTTTCTTGGGAATAAGACTTAAGAAGTTGTTCTTCTCTCCTGTCATGTGTTTTGAGCAACCACTATCCAAGAACCACTTGGTTTTGCTTCCTTTGGCTTTCAAGCACACCTACACCATGACTTTAAGTAACTTTTCCTTCGGTACCCAAAATGTGTTGTGATGGAGGCAAGACTGTTGTGCAAAATGAAGACAATTTCAAAGG
>CM038470.1:43745721-43841880 GCA_021464415.1 Lonicera japonica
AATCTAAATATCATTACAGGATCTTTTTTAAAAAAAAAATGGTACAAAAAATTATCCATACTTAGAGGGCTTCTTATAACTCAACCAAATTTGAAAAAAAAAATTATGATTGATTCTAAAGATAAATACTTATAAATAACACTCACGACACAAACAACAATTTAGCTAACCAGATAATTTTCAACTTGTCATATAATATGTGTGTTTTAGGAAAGGAGTAAATAATATATAAATTACTAAATTAAAAAGGTGCTGACATTGCTTGATTTAACATAGCATTGTAAAATTGAAAATTAACATCAATCTCGAGTGGAGATGCTCTAAATGGAGACATCAATTAAGGCTACCAAATCTGAGAAAAATATAAAATAATAATAATAATAATAATAATAATAATAATAATAATAATAATAATAATAAATACATCCCAAGCACGTAAATTAGCTGGCATGGGACTGTTCTATTTTAACCAAAGTCTCGAGTTCGAGCCTTGGGAATGTAGTTGTGTTAAATCTTGTGACGGAGAGCTTTGCCGCCTAATGTAGTCATACCCGACTCGAAGTGGTTGCTCACTTGCCACCATTTTTTTTCACCAAAAAAAATAAAATATATATGAGTATTACTATTCTAAGGGTGTGTTTGACGCACCGAATTAGAGAGTTGGATATGATTATTTAATCCCATCTTGACAGGATAAAACAATCTCATCTCTTAGGTGGGATTCGTTAATCCCTCTCTCGACGGGATAAGAAGCTTTAGTAGGATAAAAAATCCGGCAGATATCCAATCTTGACAAATACCAAACATGAGATAGGATAAAGTTATCATATTTTACCTTCTTATCTTGTGCGTTAAACGTAGCCTAACCATCTTAAATGCACTATCTTCGTCTATCATCTTATGTGGTGCAATGACACGTTAACTTTTCTTTCTCTCCTTCTCATCTTCATATACAATTGTGCCACATAAGACCATACACAAAAATGGATACATTTAAGATGGTAAAAGTAGCAATTTTCATCTTTACAAAATTTTATCAAAATATTTAATTTTGAACACATTCGATTTAAATTTTTATGATTTATACGATCGACATAGACCTTATTGAAATTAATTGGGCTGATGAAATAATGGAGAGTCGTGAAATCGGTTTTTTTTCTTATAATATAACGAGTATGTTATATTCGTAATTTATTTGAATTTTGATAAGTCCATAATATAAAGCAAGTAGTCAAATGCACCCACCTTATGCTCTGAGTGAAGTACAATTTAGTCCCTCAAACTTTAATCAAATTTTACCTTAACTTTTGATGTTTCAATTTCATCAATTTAACCTCCAAAGTTTCATTCTAATTACAACGTGCACTCAAATTGGATGCGCCGTCAAATCCTCTAATGGAAAAAGGGCATGCGCCGCAAATAAGGCAATGTTCTGAGGGGAAAAAATGGGAAAACAAATGTTAGTAATCCTGAGGTCCCTTATTCCCTCCATTAAGGCAAGATTATTTTGGAAGGATGAAAGGAAAGGACCGAAAGAAGAAGGGGAATCCATGAATGATGAGTACTATAATTGTTTGAAGAGGATTAAAAGGAATGGAAGGAATAAATTGTATTAAGGGTTACATAATTTGTTTTTTCCTTTTCAACTTTTAGGACTATGCCTTGTGCATGGCTCATGCCCTTTCCCTATAATGGAATTAAACGGCGTGCAATTTGGGTTGACATTGAACCGGAATAAAACTTTAAGGCCTCGTTTGATTCGGGTATTAAAAAGTGGGATGGGATTATTAATACCACTTTTTTTATAATACCTTGTTTGATTCGCAAAAACGTACTGGGATTACTAATACCGGTACTAACTTAATACCACTCTTTGTGCTATAATTTAATAATACCAGGTGGTATTGTGGTATTGTTTATCCAGGATAAGAAAAATGAATCATATATTTTCAAAATGCCATTACTATATATATTATATTATTTTTTTAAAAAAAAAATTAAAATTTTTTTTTAAAATTTTTTTTTTAAAGATTTATTTTTAAAAAATTTTTTTTTTTTTTTTTAAATTTTTTTTTTTTTTTCGAGATTTTTTTTTTTTTAAATTTATTAGTCCAAAATATATATAAGTCCGTATATGAGTTACAGAACCAAACATGGTATTAACATTAGCATGAGATATCCCAGTATTAATACTACATGAATCAAACAGGGTATTGGTATTAAATTAATACCAGGATTAATAGTCCAGTACTATTAATACTGGTATTATTAATCCCACTTATCCTAATACCTGAATCAAACAAGACCTAAGGGTCAAACTGATAAATTCAAACATCAAGGCCTAAAGTGAGACTTTGGGTAAGCTTCAATGACTATAGTATTTCACTCTTCCGCTCACTTTCTCTCCCTAATAAATAAAAAACACCCTTCTTTCTTATTCTTTTCATAATTTCTTTCTCTCTCTACCATTTTGAATTTATATATGGTACAGAAAAATATATAAACACAAAAGAAAAAAAAAATGTATAGTTGGGAGAAATCAATGAGAGAAGACAGATCAAGAACAAAGCCAAAGAACCCATCATTTTCTTCAATTCTTCTCGACGAAATATACCGTTCAATTGATGGTGGTGAAGAAAAAGTTGGAGAATTCAAAGCTAGAAAAGAAAGAAATACAAAGAGCTAGGTCAATAGTGTCAGTAGCAGAGCGAAAAGTAGTAGCATTGAAGATGAAGAAATGGCGAATTTACGGCGAGTGAGTTTGATCGAGAAATGGATGGAAAAGAAGGCCACGGTTTTGGGTCAACCGGGATTTTCATCCCCTGAATTTGACAAAAAGTTAGTGAATGATGTTAGACAAAATACTTTTGTAATTTGATTTTCGTAAAAAATAATTAGTTATAAAATAAATAATTAAATTTATAAACAAGAGAATGATGATATAGATAGAAATAAGGAGCGAAAACTTATCGGGTTTTGCAATCGAGGCTAGTGTTGGACACAATGTGATATGATTCGGCCTAGTTCCAGTTTCTATTCAACCATGGTGATTCATGGCATTCCAAATGATGATCCACACATGATGAATTACAAGGATAGAGCATGGAAATTCAAAAGGAATTCCATAGAATTTCAAGACTCCTATATTATTTCCTTAATTATTTAGGAGTTTATTTTAGTTATCTTATTTTATTATTCAATTAGGAATTAGATTACTAGCTTCCTTTTTGAATAAGTTTCCTTATTATTTTATTATTATTATTAATTTCCTTATTGCATTAGGAATATTCTAGGAGTTATTATTTTCCTTTTCTATGTAGGAATTAGTTTCCTTTTTGAATTAGGATTAAGGCTTTGTTTACTCCTATTTAAAGGAGGCGCATTATTGTTTTATTATTAAGAGTTTTGATGATTAATAATATTGAGAGTTTTCTCTTTGTGTTATGTAAGAACATGTTGAACATGTTAAATTGAATTAATTCAATTGTTCTTGAATTATCAATCAATTCTCCACCAATTGATTGTGGCGTTTTCGATCATACCAAGGTTCACGCTTCTTTAAGCGTTGGGTTGAGGTTTCCACCTTCCATCTTTCGACGTATTCCAAGGTTTTTGCTACGATCGTAGTTCAAGGGTTGAGGATCCATTAGCCTTGCTAGGAAAGGCGATCCGGGTTCACGTCATTTACCCCTCTTCTTCAAGAAGATTCGTCCTCGAATCTTTACTAAGCATTGTTTGATTCAACCCGCATCTTCCAATTTGTTGCTTGCCCTTCTTGGACAAACGGAATTCATCGAACTTGAGGCTATGCTTCAACTCGATCATCTTTAGTTCATTGAAGAAACTTCCTAGCTGATGTTGTGGATGGAAATCGTACTTGTCCACTCCAATGAAGTCTACGTAGCCCACTTCATCAACTTTCATCTCCGGTTCTTTGGCTAGAATATCTTCTCTTTCCTTTGGAAAGATCCTCCTCGCTTCCATGGCTGCCTTAGAAATCCCTTGCTTTTCGCTGCAACTAACCTCCATATTCTTTTCGAACCATGCAAACTCTATAGCTGCCATGCTATTCAATTTCTCCACTGCGACCTGCTTACCAACACCTTGCTCTAAAGTTTGCTCTCCATGTTCTAAGTCAACTTTTCCTTGGTGTTGATCTCCAATTCCCTGCAAATAAAACACAACAAATATAGGCAAAACATGATTAAGATTGTTAGTATTTGAAAATACTTCCTCCGATTCACTCTTTTTTGCCTCAATCTCTCTCACTTCACTCAAGTCTTTTTCAAACTCATTCTCGTTCTCAATATGCTCAACATGTTCTTAGAGAACACAAAGAGAAAACTTTCAATTTAATTAATCATCAAAACTCTTAATAATAAAACAATAATGCGCCTCCTTTAAATAGGAGTAAACAAAGCCTTAATCCTAATTCAAAAAGGAAACTAATTCCTACTTACAAAAGGAAAATAATAACTCCTAGAATATTCCTAATGTAATAAGGAAATTAATAATAATAATAAAATAATAAGGAAACTTATTCAAAAAGGAAGCTAGTAATCTAATTGCTAATTGAATAATAAAATAAGACAACTAAAATAAACTCCTAAATAATTAAGGAAATAATATAGGAGTCTTGAAATTCTATGGAATTCCTTTTGAATTTCCATGCTCTATCCTTGTAATTCATCATGTGTAGATCATCATTTGGAATGCCATGAATCACCATGGTTGAATAGAAACTGGAGCTAGGCCGGATCATATCACTATGTCCTTAAGACAGTTTCACCCCCACTATGGTACTTATGGACTCATGGACCCTGTCTCCCAGGATACAACAATTACTGCGTACTTAAGTAGCACTTCAATAAGTACGCTATAGCGAATTGATAATTATTTCACTCTCATACTGGACGTGAAGAATAAAACGGACTTGAGGAATGGAAAGACATGAGATAAGAAAGTTCTTGTTAAAATTCGATCGTCACAAATGTAGCGTAGGAATGTTTATATAGAAATTCAAGTGACTCTTCGCAAAGGTTGTGACTCTTTAAAAAGAATGTGTCTTTTCGGAAAAGGTACGTCTCTTCTTAAAAGTTACTTTAACAATTATAAAGACATGTCTTCTTTAGAAAGACATGTCCATTGCCAAAGGACATGCCCATTTAAATGACATTGTCTTACAAAATTAAATTAATTTTCACTTAAATTATTAAATTATTAATATTTGATTAATAATTCCAACAATCCCCCACATGAGTGAAAACGTCAAAAAGACATATTTAAATGAAAAGAGCAACGAACATATAGAGCTTGGACTGACAAATGTATAAGAGTGCAACAGAAGATTATATGCATCGGGATAGATAGGCGGATAGCTTTGAATCCTCCCTAGTGAAAGACTATCGGATTTACTGGTGGAATCAGTGGACTACATTTTGCCTTGAACTGTCAACCGTTTGTGTAAACCAAGACAATTAGGCCTAACATTATCACCGTAAAAGAGAACAATTGCTTATGGTACTAGGTCCACATCAGATATGTCATGATGTACCATTTATTTTTGGAATATCCTTTTTAAAATTGTGACGCCACTCAACATTTTTCTCATTACTTTTCTCCAAGTAATAAATTAATAATCTAACAATCAATTATTGTTTCGAGGATTTCTAATGCACAATTACATAGATAAAAGTAATCCATACATGTATATGGGTTTTTTGACAATTGATCCAGTTCCCATGATATATCTTTTACCATTAAATTTGGTAAAATATCACAACAGACATTATTATATACTTTTAATCCTTAAAGTTTTTTATTTTCTTTTCCTCTTAGGAAAATCTTGTATTTCAATTGCATTTCTGTAGGCTAGGATCAAAGAATCATTCCCAACGTTATGCACTTAAAACTTGTGTAGTATCACACTGTTCAAGTAAGAGGTATATCACTTGCCTCCTTAAACCCCACATTTCAAATATTTTAATCAAATTCTCAAACTTAATTTGAGAAAAAACATGTTGAGAATCCTTAACCCCCACATTTCAAATATTTTAATAAAATTCTCAAACTTAATTTTATAAAACACGTGTTGAGAATAAAACCAATATTCCCTCCACATTTTCAGTAGTCACCATATAACTTTCGCAAATTTATTCTCAACTAAAAAAGAGACCAATAAATTTTTTATTTATTAAACTCGTGGTTACAACCTTTAATCTTAAAAAAAAATATTTTAATTCGTAAATTTGAAATGGTAGGTTGTAACGAATGTTGACCATTAATCACCAAATAAGTCAATAAACAAAAAGTATTTAACCAGAGCCAACCGTTTCTTGCTAATTTAAATTTTGTCCATTTGGAACTTTATATGTCCAATTGTCTCCAAACTGCTAAACCTTAATGGACAAAAATAAAGGTTGAATTTCTCTATTTGTTATTTAAATATATATATATATATATATATAAAATGGTACTTTAAATAGAATTGAAGACATAAAGTAACATAATTATCTAGAAGTTTATAGAATGATATAAATACATAGCAGTTTGTTAAAAAGGAACGGATAATGTAGGTTGGGTGAAATAAAATGAGAGTATATTTATGTGTATATATATTAATATAATTTCAAACCAATCGTTAGAAAACTCTAAAAAACTTTATACATTTCAAAAGATATTTTAATTTTCAGATAACTTTTGGGGACTTTTGAAATTAGTATTCATCTTAAAACGAAAAGTTACAACTTTTCATATTAATAAATATATATATCCAATTAATAATTGAAAAATGATAATTTTGAACAAATATAAATTCTCAATTTGAGTAGGATTATTTTTCCGTTAGAATATAACTACCAAACAGTTTCAATTTTTGGTCGTAATTTTAAACTATCCCAAAACTCTTCGCTTAAGTTTTCATTAACTGTTTGTAACTCTTCACATTTGTCCAACGATTACTTGCAAGCTCTATATAAAGGGTTTTCTTTCTCCCAATTTCAATTAAGAACATTCGTTTTGTTATAAAGATGTTTATATATATATATATATCAAAATAGTCATTTTAAAAGAAAAAACTTCTCAAGATGCCATAAATTATTGAAATTTCAAGTGATAATATTAGTAACGAGTCTAATCCATCGGAAGAGTTAGAACCTAATTATAGTCCAATTTATCCACCACGCTATATTTCTTCAAGTTCGCCAGGCAACGAGAATCCGCCATTACCCAACAATCAAGAAATGAATTTAATACTGATTCTGAATCCGAATCTTACTTCTGCACTCCCTGCCCCCAGTGGTGTTTCTTTAAACCATACTTGGGAGGCTGAACTTGAAAGAGAAATTGCAAAAAATTGGTTGGGTATACTCGAGAGTCTGATAAATCTTCAAAACGACCGACTGAATGTCCTTACTCATTTATATAATGAGACTTTCAAAAAGGCATACCCAAATGGTAGAAGATGAAGAAATTTAATATATATATATATATACTATATTATTATGTAATCACAGTTGTTATTATATAATCACGGTTATTAATGTATGGCATAATACTTATCAAATTATTAATTTTTTTTATTTTATACAAAAATGTATTTGTGTTGTATTCTCTTATGTCAAGTACATGATCAACAAAATTTGAATCTCCTAGAGTTATTCTCAATATAATTCAAGAAACCAACTTCCGTTTCCCGAATTCTCTGCCAAAACTTGCTCATATTGTTTTTTTTTTAGTAACAATTTATTTGATTTTATATTGTACTCAAATTACATAATTTCATAATAAAGACCCACAATTAGTAGAAACATCTACTTATAATTCTAAACTATTGTTAGAATTCTAATGTACAACTTGAATTCCAACCGTTTCAATGTATAGAATAAGGGAATAAAGTGCGGCAACAAATATAAAAACAATAAGCAATAACATAATCCCTTAGACGAATCAAAAGTATTTGTAAAACATATACTAATCATTTAAAGTTGTACTATCAATTAGTGGTCACCATAACTCAAATACATAAAAAAAAAATAACGAAAGGAATCATATCATTCTAAAAAGAATATGATCGATTCGTTTTAACTTTTGATTAATAGAAATATTTTCCTCTAAGGATTAATGGGCCATTTCTAACTACATGCATATAATATAACAAACTAAATACCCATGATGGAGTAATTCATTTGTTTAAAATAGTTAACAATGGATCATTAAGTAACAAATAATTTGCATGCTTAGAATTAAGACCATGCTTTCAAATATAAATGCAACTATATAAAACTTTTTATTTTAAAATGTATAATCAACATTAGTATATAATGAATTTGTCCATTATTATTATTATTATTATTTTTTGTTTTCTCTGAGTTTCAAATGCATTCACAAGTATCAAAATTACATCAACAGAAAATATCTTAAGATTGTTAGACAAAATACTTGTGTAATTTGATTTTGGTAAAAAATAATTAGTTATAAAATAAATAATTAAATTTACAAACAACAGAATAAGGATATAGATAGAAATAAGGAGCGAAAACTTATCGGGTTTTGCAATCGAGGCTAGTGTTGGACACTATGTCCTTAAGACAGTTTCGCCCCCGCTACGGTGCTTATGGACTCATGGACGCTGTCTCCCAGGATACAACGATTACCGCGTACTTAAGTAGCACTTCAATAAGTATGCTATAGAGAATTGATAATTATTTCACTCTCATACTGGACGTGAAGAATATAACGGACTTGAGGAATGGAAAGACATGAGATAAGAAAGTTCTTGTTAAAATTCGATCTTCACAAATGTAGCGAAGGAATGTTTATATAGAAATTCAAGTGACTTTTCGCAAAGGTTTGACTCTTTAAAAAGAATGTGTCTTTTCGGAAAAGGTACGTCTCTTCTTAAATGAGAATGTCTTACAAAATTAAATTAATTTTCACTCAAATTATTAATATTTGATTAATAATTCCAATAAATGATAATAATGATGCTTTGTTTTTCACTTCCGGTTTGACTTTCTCATACTCCAGTTTTGGAGGGTTCTCTTCCTCCAAAATTGAATCATTTTGTGCAGCAAAATCAAGAATTTCTTATTTTGTTGCAGTAGAGCTTGTAGGTCGGAAAATACCCTAGAGGGGGGGGGGTGAATAGGGTTTTTAAAACTAAAACAGATTTTTAAAATCGTTTTAAAAATATTTAATGTCTATATCACTCAAGCAAGCAAGATACCAAGGTAGTTCCAATCACAATGAATATATATCAATATATAATAGAGCAAGAGATAGAAAGATTAAACCAATAGAAGTCAAAAACTTTTTGTCCACACGGTTCGGCTTGTTAGCCCCTACTTCAGCGCTCGGATAGTTTCCCGAGAATTTTCATTAATACCGACCTTCTTCCGGGTGAAGATTAAACCTCTACAAGTGTATTCTTCTCACACACTCTTACAAGTATTGAATCACTCTCAATACTCACACAAGAATTCACTCTTGCTAAACTATGAGATACACCTCTCACAAATATGATTTGAATAAGTTTTGGTGGCTAACACCAATGTACAATAGCTCTTAAGTGTTTGAGGAATTACAAATGAAGTTCACACTAAGAGATATCAAGATTGATCAATAAATAAGCTCAAATGTGAAGAGTATGATCAATGCAATAACTTGCATACTTGAATAATGAGGATATATGAAAAATGAGTTTTTATGATCATTCAAGTGTGCAAAAATGTGTCTAAGACCTCATATAAATATCTTGTGAAAGAATATGGCCATTTGAAGTGGTTACAAAGAGTTATGGGTCAAAACTAGACATTTACAACCTTTGCAACGGCTAGTTTTTGGCTTGGTAGTCGACTCACCTATGGACCATATAGTCGACTACATGGTGTAGTCGACTCACCAATTAATCATGTAGTCGACTACATGCTTCTGGAATTCTACCACAAGACGAACCTCAAATCAACCAAACTCTTGGAGAATGTTCTAGAGGTTATTCTAAGCATGTTGGAGTTGGTTTTGAACATAAAATCAACCGGATAAATTATATATGACTTTTACAAGAAAACTGGATTATGTGAAATAGTTTTGTAAATAAGGTCCAATTCAAAATTTGATTTAGAAAGAGTTTGAAGGCAATGAATGATACATAATCATGGTTGAGCTTAGTTTGAGATCAATGGTAATATCTTTACAAAAAGCTAAGCACTCACTTAAATAATAAAGTATTTAGCCTTCAAGGAGCTTGTTTGAATTTCTTTGTACTTCTTCTTGAATGCACCATATTTTTCCATCTTGATGCATAATATCTTGAATTCATGTGAGAGTTGAGAGGATCTCTTGAAGAGGTGGGAATCTTGATATTGGATAAGGTTTGGGTCCTCGAGATAATTTGGGAATCCAATGGAACTTGTTAAAACGATATAAGCTAGATTCATTCAAGACAAATGTTAAATACAGATGATTAACTTTTTCTCACTATCAAAATTAGATTATGACCTTCAAGGTCAACAATCTCCCCCTTTTTGATGATGACAATAAATTAATGTGCGTTATCAATAAAGGATAATGACTTGAAAAGGCAATTTTAAAACGATAAATATGCTCCCCCTCAATATATGCATATTCGTGAAAATTGAGAGTAATAGGAATTCTAAGCATAATCATGCACCAATAATAATAATACAAACTTAATATATTATCAAAACATTAGCGTTACAACCAAATTAAAGCATCCAAGTCAAACAAAACGCTACAATGAGATAAGATAGTTTAAACTTAAAATTTAGAAAAACCAACTAATACTATCATAGTTAAGTAGTCAAACTCCTAAGAGTGTGTACCATTATCACTCTTAAGCTAGGCTTAAAAACTCACGCACACATTACTTCTCCCCCTTTGGAATCATCAAAAAAAAGTAATCACTCTTGAGGTGGTGGTGGAGGCGGATCCCATGGTTGCCAACCCGAAAAAAATATAGTCCGGATGATAAAGTTGAAAAGCCGTCTCGAATAGATTGAACCGTTGATGCATCTCTTGACGTGTGTTGGCCATTTGAATGGATAAATTGTTAATGGCATCCATAAGTTGGTTTTGACGAGGACGACCCCTTTGATGTCGTGGAGAAGGAGGGGCTTGTGGGATTTGTTCATATGCTTGTTCTTCTTCATCCCCTTCTTCTTCATCACTAGCCTCTACGTCAATTGGATCATTAGATATCCATCGTCCATTGTCTAGGTGGTCGTGCATTTAATGAAGTGTCCTCTCGGTGTATAGCTCATGTTTGGTAGGTTCTCTTGAATCGGTCTCGGCATCAAGTGGAATATCATAGAATTTAAATAAGCGCGTAAAATCCATACCATAGCCGAGGCCTCAAGGCGAATGAGACAGAATATCTATGAACTTGTCAAAGATTAAGCTAGCATAATCAAGCTTGTAGTTGCTAGCAATGGCCTAAGTGAGGAAAATGTCATAGTTTGTGACATTTGAATAACTACCACTACGAGGAGTAATGCAATGTGTGATGATATGGTGGAGTAGTCTAGCATGTAAAGTGAGCATGGAGCAAGAAATTCTATCATAAGAATTATTTCTCCTATTTTGATGGCGCCCCTTCAAGAAAGGTTTAAGGGCGACGTAACGGGTATAGCCGAACAAAGTGTCATAATTGCTAGAGACAATAGTTGTATCATGACGATTAATTCCAAAAATTTGTGCAAGAATGTCCTTGGAAAAGGTGTTAAATCGACCTTTTAGATATGTTCTCAAAAGAGAGGTATCGGCTACCCCATCGTCATCTAGAGGGTGATGCAAGTTAGCATAAAAGAGACGTACCAAACGCGGATAAATGTTTTCTTTGATATCCAAAAAATCCACAATTCTTTGTTGATGAAAAACATTTGAGATACGCAAGCCATTCTCCGAAAATAGAGTGCGATTGAATTGTTTACCTTCTACGATATCTCGGTTGATGAAATCCGAGTTGAAACGAGCTTCTAGCGAGGCATTGATAAAGAGGGGTGGTCCTTGTTGTGGTGGAGAGTTTGATTCTCGTACACGTCATCTAGTTGCTCGTCTAGAGCTTGAAGCCATGAATGTGATGAAAAAGTGAGCTTAGGTTTTGGTGGATTTAAGGTTTTTTGGTAGAAAACTTGAAATTAGTAAGTTTGTGAAGAAAATAAGTAGTGTAAAGTGTGGTTGTGAGAGAAAATAGAGAGATTTTGGGTTGAAGAAAAAAAAATTCGAAATTGGGGTTAGGGTTTGAGAAGAAAGAGAAAGTGTTGATTTGGGTTGATTTTGGGTAGATTTGAAGAAGGTTGGTGTGTTTTTGCAAGCAATAGGTGTTGTATAATCCTTGTGAAGCAAGATTTTGAAGTAAATCTGTGTTTTTGAAAGATATGGAAGTGTAGAAGAGAGGATTTTCGTGGGTTATGGTGTGGAGAAGATGAAGGAAATAAGAGAAAAATTGGTTAAAAGAAGAGAAATCCCGTGAGTTGACTCAGTGGGTTGACCAGCCATGTAGTCGACTACATGGAGCATGGTGTAGTCGACTACACTGCCCCTTTTTCCTGCTACTGAAACTATTTTCCACCCAATGTTTATCTATTGTTAATTCTTCATTATGAAACATTCTAAGGCTGCAAAATACTTGTTAATATTCACAATAACATGTAAATTAATGCAAGCAAGATTTATCAAAACAAAATAATTAAGTACAATTAACAAAAATAATGTGTGCTCAAAATTAAGCATTAATGATCTTATTTATGAACTTTTTGGATTTAACTAGATATCACAAGCTCTAGTCATACCGAGTTCACGACGAATGGTACAAAACCGATCATCCGAGAGTGGTTAAGTGAAGATATATGCATATTGCGATTCGGTGCCAAATTCAATATCAACATCACCATTTTGCACGTGATCACGAATAAAATGATATCTTTTCTCAATGTGCTTAGTACGTGAATGTTGTATGGGGTTGTTGGTCAAGCTAATAGCACTTGTGTTGTCACATTTTATGGGAATGTGGCTAAGACTAATTCCAAAGTCCTCTATGATGGAGACATAAATACAGGATCGTTTGATATTGCGTATAGATTGAACAAAAAACTTTTGCTAAAACCCTATAAGAATAAATGGATTTCACCTTTGTGGATCATGTAGAGGATCCATATGAGGAGACTAGGGTTTGAAAGCATCAGATTGCGATTTGGTCAGATTTTTTAATTCTCGCTGAGCTGCAAAAATCGATTGTTTTCGCCACCGAAACGACGTCTGATCGTCCTGATTTTTTTTTTAGATATTCGTAACTTTGCGTTCCGAACGACATATCCAAAAATCAGCCCGATCCAACGGTGCAATCAAAAGTTACGATTTATTTACGACTGCTGTGCTGAAAAACCTAAAGATCTTCTATCGTATTCCTTCCGCCATCAAATCTTGCACCGAGTGTGGGCCACCGTATCACCAAGATTTTTTCTCCTCACTTAATAGAACAAACCCTAACTCATGAGAATTATTGTTATCTTGAGAAGAGACAAGGCCGGCATATATATAAAGGCTACGATAGGGACCTTAAGGAGAAATAAGTGTTTGGGCTTCCTGTGGAAAGTTGGAATCCTAATTCCACTATGAATTAGTTCCTTCCATAAATTATAATTCACACCACTAAAGAATTATAATTACACTCCCGTCCTTATCTCAAAATTATATTTCGAGCTCCTTATTATTAAATACTTATTATTCTCCCCACGTTAAGATTACAGATAACCGTCATTTAAATTAAATTACTGAAAATTATATTTAAATGACTTCTTAATCCTTGAGCCTACCACTTAACTTATTTGACATGTCGGATTAACATAATCCACCTGCAGGGTTTGACATGATCAAAACTTATAAGCTTCTCAAGGGGCTATCATCAATCTCTATACCGGGACGTGGATTCCGTCAATAATTAATATTCATCATACATATAGTGTCGTCATCCAATTCACGAAGATTATTGATCCATAAATGAATCTCACTCTTAATGAGTCAAAACAACAAACACTACATATATATGTCTATTAATTATTTCAAGATTAAGAGCATAAGTAATCATAATAACCATGGGATTTAAATTGTTTTATATAGTCAGTATAAAAACAATTAACCCAAACTGGTCTTATTCAATATACACACAAAGTGTACTACCACAACGAGTTAAAACTATACCGTTTTCTGTAGTCAAGATAAACTACTAAAACTTGTGCTACAATCCTACCGATGGGTGTCCAATTCCATCTAAGACTGTGAATCATTAAACTTATATTCCACAAGAACTAATGATATGATCTTCTGTGTGTAAGCTATACTCTACACACCAAATCATCTACTATATGGAATAAAAGACACACATGCACAATATTTAAATAAATAATATAATGCAACCATTGCCCATAAAGATTCTCAATAAAATAGCAAAACCAAGCTTATAACATATCCTAACCAATAAGAAAATTATGGCTTTTAGTATATCACTCTAACACTCTAGTTGTTGTTTAGTGTACAAAGTTTGTGCACAATAACTTCCGGCTGCCACATATTCGGCTTTGGCCATTGAAAGGGCCACCGAATTTTGTTTCTTGCTTGACCAAGATACTAGTGCGTGTCCTAGAAAATGACAAGTGCCACTAGTGCTTTTCCTAATCGATTTGCAACCGGTAAAATCCGCATCGGAATTACTAATTAAGTCAAAAGAGTTCTCTCTTGGGTACCACAAACCCAATGAACTAGTACCAGAAAGATAACGGAATATCCGTTTGACGGCAAATAAATGTGACTCTTTAGGATCCACTTAGAATTGTGCAAAAAGACATACACTAAACATAATATCCGGCCCAGAGGCCGTCAAATACAATAAACTTCTGATCATAACTCGATATTTCTTGATGTCCACACTTTTACTAATCTCGTCTTTGTCGAGCTTCAATGTTGAACTCGTAGGCGTGCTCATTGATTTGGCGCTTTCCATATCGAATTTCTTCAAGAGCTCCTTTACATACTTCTCTTAATTGACAAAAAATCCTTCTTTGCATTGCTTCACTTGTAATCTAAGGAAGTAGTTCATCTCTCCCATCATGCTCATTTTGAAATTCCTTTTGCATATACATGTGAAAAAATCCTTGGAAAGATTCTCGTTAGTAGAACTGAAGATAATGTCATCAACATAGATTTGTACAAGTAATATATCATTATTATGATTTTTGATAAATAAAGTAGTGTCAATTTTACCTCTAACAAAACCATTGTTAATCAAAAATGAACTTAGTCTATCATACCATGCTCTAGATGCTTGTTTTAGACCATATAAAGCTTTAGATAAGTTAAACACATAATCCGGATAAACATAATTTTCAAAGCCGGGATGTTGTTTCACATAAACTTTCTCTTCAATAAAACCATTTAAGAAAGCACTTTTCACATCCATTTGATACAACTTATAATTCTTAAAACATGAAAAAGCAAGTAGCATGCGAATGGCTTCTAGACGTGCAACGGTTGCATATGTTTCTTCATAATCAATGCCCTCCTCTTAATTGTATCCTTGGCAACAAGTCTAGCTTTATTTCTAACAATTACACCACTTTCATCCATTTTATTGCGAAATACCCATTTAGTGCCTATAATAGTGTGATCATTAGGTTTGGGAACAAGTGTCCACACTTTATTTCTCTCAAATTGATTGAGCTCCTCTTGCATAGCCATCATCCAAGATTCATCTTGTTCGGCTTCAATTATGTTTTTAGGCTCATACTGAGAAACAAATGCCACATTATTGCATACATTTCTTAAGGATGATCTAGTCATAACCTTACTAGATGGCTGTCTAAGAATTTGATCAATAGGGTGGTTGGACACGAATTTCCAACTTCTAGGTAAATCATTCGAGTTTTGCTCGGTTGTGTTTTCTAACTCCTTAGAAAGAGCTTAAGCACTCGATGTTTCTTCCTTAGATGTATCATTAATTTGAATATCCGAAATCTTTTGGATAATTTTAACATCGTCATCGGAACGCACTATGGGTGAGAAAGGATTTGACTCATCAAATACAACATGCATAGACTCTTCGACTACCAAAATTTTCTTGTTATAAACTCTATATGCTTTGCTATTAGTGGCATACCCAAGAAAAATTCCTTCATCTGATTTAACATCAAATTTTTCCAAGTCATCACGATCATTGAAAATAAAACACTTGCAACCAAAGACTTTAAAATATGCAATATTTGGTTTCTTGTCATTCCATAATTCATAGGGTGTCTTATCTAACTTTTTACGAATGATAGTACGATTAATCACATAGCATGCGGTGTTAACGGCTTCCGCCCACAAATACTCCAGCAAAGAATGTTCATTTAACATAGTCCTAGACATCTTTTGAAGAGATCTATTTTTTCTTTCAATAACACCATTTTGTTGAGGAGTTGTAGGTGCCGAAAAATTATGATCAATACCATGCTCACCACAAAAGTTTTCAATATCAATATTATCGAATTCTCTACCTTTATCACTACTAACATGCACAATAGAAACACCTTTTTCATTTTGAACTTTTCTACAAAATTTAGTAAAAATATGTGGAGTTTCACTTTTGTGGAAAATAAAGAACACCCATGTGAGTCTAGTATAATCATCAACAATAACAAACGCACACAATTTGCCACCCAAACTAGCAACCGAATTAGGACCAAACAAATCAAGATGCAACATATAAAGAAGTCTAGTTGTAGTAATATCCTTTTTAGACTTAAATGAAGATTTGTGTTGTTTACCAAGTTGACATGCATCACAAATTTTATCTTTAACAAATTTGGTTTTAGGCAATCCTTTAACTAATTCTTTCTTAGACAAGGTATGAATTAAGTCCATATTAGCATGTCCTAGTCTTCTATGCTGTAACCAAAAAACATCATTAATAGCGGATAAACACTTAACATCTTGTTGAGACAAATCATCAAGCTCAAGAGTGTACACATTGTTAGTTCTATATGCAACAAGTAAGATGGAATTATCACTAACATTCTTAACAATGCAACGATCGGATTTAAAAATAACTTCATAGCCCTTATCACATAATTGACTAATACTTAGTAAATTATGCTTTAAACCTTCAACTAAGAAAACATTATCATTACAAGTAAAATTCTTACCAACCTTACCTATACCGAAGAATTTTCCTTTGCCGTTGTCTCCAAAATTTACATTCCCTCCTTGCTTGGTAATGAGACTCAAGAAGTTGTTTATGTCTCCCGTCATGTGCTTTGAGCATCCACTATCCAATAACCATTTGGTTTTGTTACCTTTCGCTTTCAAGCACACCTACAACATAACCTTAAGTAACTTCTCCTTTGGTACCCAAAACGTGTTGGGTCCCTCTAGGTTAGCAAACATAGTGGTTCCTTTTGGAACCCAAGCAAGCTTCCTCTTAGGGAAACTCTCATTCCTATAGTAACAATGATCCACATAGTGAGTATTTCTACCACAATATGAGCAAAGATAAGTGGGATCATGAGGTGTGTATGTTTTAAAAAAGTTTTGTAATCCTTTTGGCTGTCAATTTGGTTATAACCCAAACCGGCTTTGTCGAATACACACCTTTGCATTCTTAATAGTTTATCCAAGTTGTCCCTTCCATTGGTGAACTTGGCTAGACTATTAGTTAAGTCATCCACTTGGTTTTCAATTTTTCATTTTCCACTACAAGTGTGTTTGGAGTTTCTTTCTCTTTTCCTTTCTTCAAAGTTTTGATTTTATTTTTCAAAATCACATTTTCTTTTTCAAATGTTTCACACTTGCTAGAAACTGTCAAATTGTTCTTTTTGAGGCTTGCATATCTTTTAGATAGGTTTTCAAACTTGCTATGCAATTCCT
Source organism: Lonicera japonica (assembly GCA_021464415.1). Lineage (NCBI taxonomy): Eukaryota > Viridiplantae > Streptophyta > Magnoliopsida > Dipsacales > Caprifoliaceae > Lonicera > Lonicera japonica. The sequence continues at coordinate 43,763,638 of CM038470.1, forward strand.
CAAACATTTCATACAATTCATCATAGTCATTCTCATCATGTGCATCATTATTAATAAAGACATTATCATCACTAAATGAATCATAAATAGAGTCTACCTCATCGTCTTTTGCCATAAGGCAAAGGTTTGCCGTTTCCTCGTCGCTGGAGTCGGCAACGGATTCCCCTCCTTCGGAATCACTCTGAGTGCCTTTAAATGCGTGTCTTACTTGTTTGAAGGCTTTGTCTCTCTTATCCCTCTTCTCCTTTCTTCTAACCGGCCAATTGGTTTTGAAGGGCCCCAGTTGATGGCAATCGAAACACTTCTTTACTTCTTCATTTTTAACTCTTGGTTGAGTAGATCGATCATTGTTCCTTCTTGAAGAAGAATCAGTTGTTTCCTCTTCCTTGGAAGTTCTTTTTCTTAGCTAGAAATTTTATGAATTTTCTAGAAAGAAGAGACATGTCCTCATCACCTCCCATTGACTCCTCATCATCATCTCGTTGACTTGCTTTGAGAGCTAGAGTCTTTTTGGCTTTCGAATCACCCTCTTCTTCTCTTTCCAATTCCTTCTCATGGGTTTTGAGAGAACCCAATAGTTCGTCCATGCTAAGCATCTTGAGGTTCTTGGCTTCTTGAATAGCCGTCACTTTTGGTCTCTATTTATTGGGAAGAGTTCTAAGAATTTTTTGAATCTTGTCTTCATTTGAATATATCTTTCCAAGAAGATCTAAAGCATTACTGATAATAGAGAACCTATTATACATAGAAGCAAGTGATTCATTTGGTTCCATTTTGAATAGTCCATAATCATGAATGAGCATGTCAATATTATCTTCCTTAACTTGTGAGGTTCCCTCATGAGCAACCTCTAGTTTGTCCCAAATTTCTTTGGCAGTTTTACAACTGGAAAACTTGTTGTATTCGTCCATGGCTCATGCACAATGTAGAGAATTCAAAGCTTTAGCATTAAATTGGATTTTCTTAATGTCATGCTCATCATATTCGGAAATAGACTTAAGAGTAACATTACCCCTTTCTTCGGTTTTGGTAATCTCATAGGGTCCAATGAGTGTAACCCTCCATTGTTCAAAGTCACTAGCTTGTAGAAAAGTACACATGCGATTTTTCCAATAATTATAATTTTTTGCCATCAAATAGAGGTCGCCTAGTGGTGGAAGAACCTTCGTTAAGTCCGGTTCCTTCATAGATAGACATGATCGTAAACTCTAAAATTGTAAAATCAAAACAATAGTACAACTTCTGATAACAATTGTAGGCCAAAAAATACCCTAAAGGGGGGGGGGGGTGAATAGGGTTTTAAAACTAAATCGGATTTTTAAAATCGTTTTAAAAATATTTAATGTCTATATCAATCAAGCAAGAAAGATACCAAAGTAGTTCCAATCACAATGAATATATAGCAATATATAATAGAGCAAGAGATAGAAAGATTAAACCGATAGAAGTTGAAGACTTTTTGTCCACACGGTTCGGCTTGTTAGCCCCTACTTCTGCGCTCGAATAGTTCCCCGATAATTTTCACTAATACCAATCTTCTTCCGGGTGAAGATCAAACCTCTACAAATGTATTCTTCTCACACACTCTTACAAGTATTGAATCACTCTTAATACTCACACAAGAATTCACTCTTGCTAAACTATGAGATACACCTCTCACAAATACGATTTGAATAAGTTTTGGTGGTTTACACCAATGTACAATAGCTCTTAAGTGTTTGAGGAATTACAAATGAAGCTCACACTAAGATATATCAAGATTGATCAATAAATAAGCTCAAATGTGAAGAGTATGATCAATGCAATAACTTGCATACTTGAATAATGAGGATATATGAAAAATGAGTTTTTATGATCATTCAAGTGTGCAAAAATGTGTCTAAGACCTCATATAAATAGCTTGTGAAAGAATATGGCCGTTTGAAGTGGTTACAAGGAGTTATGGGTCAAAACTAGACATTTACAAACTTTGCAATGGCTAGTTTTTGGCTTGGTAGTCGATTTACCTATGGACCATTTAGTCGACTACATGGTGTAGTCGACTCACCAATTAATCATGTAGCAGACTACATGCTTCTGGAATTCTACCACAAGTCAAACCTCAAATCAACCAAACTCTTGGGGAATGTTCTAGAGGTTATTCTAAGCATGTTGGAGTTGGTTTTGAACATAAAATCAACCGGATAAATTATATATGATTTTTACAAGAAAACTGGTTTATGTGAAAGAGTTTTGTAAATAAGGTCCAATTCAAACTTTGATTTAGAAAGAGTTTGAATGCAATGAAAGATACATAATCATGGTTGAGCTTAGTTTAAGATTAATGGTAATATCCTTACAAAAAGCTAAGCACTCACTTACATAATAAAGTATTTAGCCTTCAAGGAGCTTGTTTGAATTTCTTTGTACTTCTTCTTGAATGCACCATATTTGTTAGTCGCCTAAGAAACCTTATGCGACTACACTTAAGAAACTGACCTATGTTCGTCACTTCAGAGATCTTAAGCGACTACACTTAAGCGGCTAGAGTTAATTAGTCGCGTAGGAGGCTCTTATGCGACTATACTTCAGCGACCATCCTTTGTTAGTCGCCTAAGAGACCTTATGCGACTACACTTAAAAGACTGACCTATGTTCGTCACTTAAGAGATCTTAAGCGACTACACTTAAGCGGCTAGAGTTAATTAGTCGCCTAGGAGACTTTTATGAGACTATGCTTCAGCGACCATCCTTTATTAGTCGCCTAAGAAACCTTATGTGACTACACTTAAGAGACTGACCTATGTTCGTCACTTAAGAGATCTTAAGCGACTACACTTAAGCGACTAGAGTTAATTAGTCGCCTAGGAGGCTCTTAGGAGACTATACTTCAACGACCATCCTTTGTTAGTCGCCTAAGAGACCTTATGCGACTACACTTAAGAGACTGACCTATGTTCGTCACTTAAGAGATCTTAAGCGACTGAGATTCATATGTCAGCCGCTTAAAAGCTTCCATCGACATTTTTAGTCAAGACTTTGACCAGACTGCTTAAGAGACTGAGTTTGTACATTATCAGTCGCTTAAGATCTCACTTAGGCGACTGACAATGCAATATTAGTCGCTTAAGTGTATTTTTTTTTATATAAAGCTTTTTCTAAGAATGCATTTTGGTTGGAGGATAGGCTATTTGGATCTTAGGTGTGAGAGTGAGGTAATACTGGCCCTTTTTTTAGAATTATCTGCGAATTATTGTGTATATACTTCGTATAAGTGCATTTTTACTCAATTATCATTCAACCTGGATAGTCGATTATGGAGTTTTGAAGTTATGGCATTGGTAGAGATAGTATTCATTCGTTCAAGTTTGGTTACTACCTAAATTATTTGTAGAATAATTTTTCGAAGTCAAGTCCTTATGTTGTTAGGCATATTATTATTTACCCGAAGACTTCCATTTATATAAGTTGATCTCAGACATTTTTTGTGTAACAGATCAATGAGAGTTGTAGTCTTGCAATTGAAAGGAAATAACAAATTTTATTATATAATAATATTATTACATCAGTAGTCTGGCTTTTGAAGCCAGTATTTGTTCTTCCTAAAACGACTTACAGCTTGAGTCACTGTGATTCTTTATTAAAGTTGGGCTGCCAGGGGGGTCACGGGGGCTTATCTCTCCTTCAAAAACACCAGGGCTTAGGGGCGGAGTACGGTTGGGATTTCCGGTTATTGGTAGTCCGTCAATTGGGTCGATCCCGAACGGGACCTTCCGCTAAGGTCATCAGCCATTGATACGGCCACTACCCCAGCCACTGATACGGCCACTGCCGCCCCAGCCGCCGATACTGCCACCGCCTCTGTCGCAGCCTCTATTACTGCCAGCAACACTAGCACTGGTACTTCCGTTGCTCGCAGCATTCGCTGCAAGGACTTAGATTTAAACGTTTCAGGTATAGGTTATAAACTTTTACAACTACTTGCTTTGTAATGCATGATGATTATATTAACCTTGTGTTGTTTTGTGTAGGTATGCCAGCCTCCAAGAAAAGGAGGGGTCTTGTGATTGGTGCCAAGACCCAGCAAATGGTTAGGGTCGGCGGGAAGATCGTTGTCGAGTACTCCGATGAGCACAGGGCGCCTGCAAATGAGGCAATTCACAGCCTCATTTCACATGACATAGGCAGCTGCGTGCGAGATAGAGTTCCTATGCTGGCCGAGACATATGCAGGGCTACCCAAGGACCATAAGAAGATTGTCTACGACTACCTCTCGGTAAGGGCAACTAAATGACTTTCATTATTTATTGACGACTTAATTACTATTTTATTTATCGAAAAATTAGTGTTATCTCCCTATTTTTGATCAATTGTAGGATATATATGTATTACAACCCAAATTTCCAATCTTGGGGAGTACTTAATCTTATTGAGTTCAAAAATTAAGGGCTTATTCTTAGTTTTCTATTTATTTATTTACTTACACAAATTTTGTGATTTAGACTAATGTTATGTTTTGTTTTGTAGGTCAATTATAGCATCCCTCTTGATGATAACCGGTTGTTCAACTTCATTCAAGAGGCTGCAGCTAAGCGTTACAAGCAGTGGAAAAGTGACTGCAAGCAACATTTTGAGACCTATGGGGCGGACCTCCCTCTTGAGTTCCTTCATCGGCCGGAGCAGTGGCAGTACATGTTACAACACTTCAAAGACCCCGCTTTTTTGGTAATGTCTAATTCTCTCTCTCTCTCTCTCTGTATTAGTTGTATTTTGGAATCTGTTATTCAATTAATGATTTGTATTTGTTTATAAATGGTAAAATGTCTTATAAGCCTTATGTGAGAGAATGAAGAGAATGAGGTGGTCAAAGAAGAAAAAGGATCATTGCTCGGGGATGACTCCGTTCTTTTTTAGGGCGAATAAGCACGAGCTCAAGGGAACACCCGCCCCTCGCGTCGAGGCTTATGCAGAGGTGTATGAAAAGAACGACCCTCACACAGTGGTAAGATTCTCTCTCTATCTATGATAATGATGCGACTTTTCATTTAATAATTAAGTTATTGGATTAATTGTTATTGGATTATTATTTGCAGGAGAAAATGAGAGCTAGGGTGACGGCTCTCCTAGAAGAACAAAGAGCTGAACACCCGCTGGGTGAGGAAGGCGGGGATGAAACGGTGATTACTCTCCCTCTTGCATCACAAGTGAGTATTATTGAGGGAGAGATTGGTGTGACGAGAGGGACGACAATCTCCGGCTTGGGAAGATCAGGCCGAAAGTTGCCAAAGGAGAGAGGTGGAGTGCGGGCATCTGCTTCTAACCCGATCGAGGCGGAGCTCCAGGTAGCGAACGAGCGCATTCACCAGCTTGAGGGACAATTCGCAAATATGCAAGAGATGATAAGGCAGCTTAAGGAGACCCGTGAGGCAACATCTGGTTCGAACACCAGTCAGAGGTGAACTTGTTTTTTTAACCAAATTTGTACTTTCGCGACTTTTGTTATTAGACTTGTATTTTTGTGAACAAGTTTTCGATGAACCACATTTAATGTTTGTATGTTGTTCGTGAATTATACACTTATATTTGTGAATTGTCTTTCTATGTGAATGCATGTTGAAATCGTATTGGTTTGAATTGCCAGTTTGACCGTGAATTAGTTTGAATTGCAAGTTTCTTTGTGAATTGGTTTGAATATCAAGTTTGGTTGTGAATTGTAGGTGTGAATTGATTTGAATTGTAGGTTTGGCAAACCTGCAAGCTATTAAAATTGCACAGTTTGGTGAAATGGTGTTTCTTCACTTAAGCGACTGACATAGTCGTGTCAGTGGCTTAAGTGACTGACAAAGCATTCCCAGTCCCTTAGGCTGGACTAACTTAAGAGACTGACAAGCCATTGTCAGTTGCTCAAGCTGGACTAGCTTAAGCGACTGACAAGGCATTGTCAGTCGCTCAAGCTGGACTAGCTTAAGCGACTAAGCTATTTACCATAAGTCGCCTAAGCCTTAAGCGACGAATTTTGAGTCCGTGGCTTAAGAGTTTCTTAAGCGACGGATCCATATTTATCAGTCGCTTAAGAGCTGCAGCCTCTCGGCTAATGAGACTATACTTAAGCGACTGACATTTAGTCGCTTAAGACTTAAGAGACAGATAAGAGGTCTTAAGCGACTGTGAGAGTCAGTCTCTTAAGATGATTTTTGGCCTAGTGGGTGAAGCATGGTAAATTCAAGCACGGAAAATTTGGCAAGCATAAGAAGCATGGCTTCAAGAAGTGGAAGTAAAACATTCTATGCTCTAAAACATACATACAACTATACGCCCATGGCTAATGGCCAATTCATGTTTTTATAAATAACAAATAATAAAATTTGCTTTTCTGAGAATTAAATGTCACTCATAAAGAGGTTGATTTTATTTATGTATATGCTTGATTGTTGTTGCCAGTAAAAGTCTCTCTCTCTCTCTCATATGAGAAATTCCACCCCTGTCATCTGTTCGAGGTGTATTTCAATTTCAATCTTAATTGTGTGTAATTCAACATGGAAATTAATCGTCTCTTTCCTTGTAGCATTTTTTTTCATTATTATTCTTCTCTCATAAATACGTATTGTTGATACGTGAACTTCAACCCCGAGAGTTGTATAATTGACTGAGTTTTTGAATTTTACTGTGTATAGTAGACTAGAGCTAATAATTCGTACTCTCTCGTGAATGTGAAAGTACTACTATGTTAATTCCTGAGAGAGTTGGTCAAGTGAATAGTTTGAATATGTTAACTGTCAAGTGTTATGAAATGTACGTCATGATTTCAAATCTCATGAGATGCAATCTTTGAACGCTACGACTACGGCAATGTTTCGTGAAACTTGTATTTATATTATTTGTTGTTACCCCAGGTTGATGTTTTGTTTGTTCTCATACAAACCCAGCTATCAAGTTTATTCAATGACATTACATCCTTTAAATGTTTTAATCAGAAAATTGGAAAAAAGATTGGTACGAATTTGTTACCCCTTTTGTCGGCTTCAAACTAAAAGTTTGCCTTGTTAGTTCTAAGCATGCAATATATATTTGATTACCATTATATCAAATTTCATTATTTATTTTTAATATTCTCAATGTGAAGAATTATTGATTATTTTATTGCATATATGTGTGTATATATATATATAATAAGGCACAATGGTTTTTAATTCTTAAAAATATATAAGAGATGAAGAATTGTATGATTTAAATTAAATGTCTTTATTTAAAAATGACTGGTGCCTTTGACAAAGAGATCCAAAGATAACCGAACAAGGTTCGTGTTACACTCAGACGCCTATCACTCCCTATAGTTGGTTTGACATGTTGTTTTGGCTAAAGTAAAAATTTTCAATTATGGTGGGATTACGCCATTAAGAGTGCTGTTATAAGTTCGCAAGTACAAATCCCTCGTTATAGAGACTTGCATTAAAAGAGGATTTGCTCAGGACCTATTTGTAAAGTATGGTAGCATTGAAAACTTTGAACATTTTTTTATTGTTTTGGTTGTTTTAAAGCAAAAAGGGTGCTAAGTGAATCCCCCAATTTCTTTTTTAATAGAGTAACTTCATTCAAGTACCTTTGTAGAAGTTACATCAAGGACCTTTGAACATACCTTTATTCAAACCTCATCACATGGCATGAAGTTTAATAAAAACTCTATATAATATGTTGGATTTTATAACCAAACCGGCTTATATTTTAAATTAAGAAGGCTTTTTTGACGTAGTAAAGTGAAAAAAGAAGAAGAAACAAAAAGAGAAGAGAAACTCAATAATTAAAAAAATATTTTGATGATCGATAATTAAACGAATAAAACATATTACTAATGGTTTGTGTGGTTCAAATTTTGAAAATAGATTGGGCATCCTTGATTTATGAAAATTTTCTTTCTTGGCATCTAGGATGTCTTGTCAATGTTTGGTTTGAACATGAACACTCTTTTCTTTAAACGTTGAGTTATCTTCACTATCATTAATTCAAATGGGAATAGGAATGGAATAAGTGTCAATTACAAAAATACATTCATTGTTAGGGTGATTTAGACTTTAGGTGCTATTTGTTCTTATTAATTTGACTTTGGGTGCCAAAGTTAATTATGGTAATGAGGGTTCAGGTGCCGTTTTGGACGGAATCAGTTAGTTCACTCAATCAAATGTTATCTCCTTTAATCTTTGGCACAAAGTGACAATTTTAATTTGCCCTTGGTTACACAAGCCCTTTACCCGTTAGTGGATTGTTTGCCTTTATCGTGGTTTTGGTAATCAGAGTAGGAGAAGAGAAAAAGTAAAAGAAAATCCTCAAATCAAAGCATACCCTAACCCTAAATTTGAACATTACCTAGCTATTGAAGGAGTGATTCTTAAAGAAATCCTACTTTGGACCTCCATTCGGGTACGTTTAGGGTTTATTAATTGTCTAATTTCAAATTGAACTGTTTACTTGTCCTTTATCATAAATTAGGGTTTAGTTATATTAATGTGTTATTATACATGATCGTTTAGCAATCATGTTATATGTTTTTTGTAGTTATTTATATAATTTCATGTGTGTTTATATATCGCTTATATATATAAATATGTGTTGGACATTATGTACGACTTTTTTCTTTCTTTTCCTTTTTTTTTTTTTTTTTTTTTGGGGGGGGGGGATGTTGTTTTGTTGTTTTTTAAGATAGCATGGCATTACGTGGTTGTAGATCCTTCATTTGTCATTATGGTGGTAGATGGGCTATAAAAGATATTAAGTATATTGGGGGGGACTTAATATGTGAATTTCAAAATTACCAATTTCGGATTACAGGAAAAGACAAAAACTCAATTGGGACAAAAACTAGATTTAATTATAAAATGGTAACCCTGAAAGTAAAAAATAAATATGGGAAACCAAACAATACCTCAGAAATATACAAAAGCTAAAGAACAATGCCAAAAACAAAATATAGGTATTAGAAAATAGGCACGATGTTTCCTAATGTACTATGACGCCCCAAAAACCCGTTTAGAGGATTATACCTCCGGGACCCGGTTAGCCACGGAGTCGTACGCGACGACGGGTATGAAGTAGTGAAATTTTGAATTTTATACCAAAGACATGCTCGAGTAATAAAATCATTTTAACAGAAAATCTGGCATGTGGAGTTTATTTATATAGTAAACCAAATCCTGTCAAAATGTACATATAATCGTTTTCCAATAAACACTCCACAGTTAAGAAAGCTCATATATACAAAGCCTCCAATGAGGTCCCAATCTCAATAAACTTTATATCAAAATACAACACTATAACACATAAACATTCATTAACCGATCAACTAGTACATAAGTCGTTTCATAACGACTTGGGTAATCAGAGTCCGTCAGAGCTATCTAGACTCCATAAGCATACCATCCCCGGGAACACCTGCAAAACCTGGTTTGGAAAATAGGAGTGAGCCAAACGGGCTCAGTGGGAACTATAAGACTTTGTATAGGAAAATAGATTAAAACCCATGCATGCCATGCCATGTATTATAATGAAAGTAGTTTATGAGCTGCTTCTCTATAAAGAATCACCTCTGAGTAAAATACATTTCATTTTGTATGTACAAGTGTAAATATAGATACTATATTTCTGAAGCAGCCAATGCACGGAAAACCTTTTGTGAAGTGCATATATAATGTGCCCAACCCAAAGTACAAGAAAGGCAATATATATATCATCATATTGTATATGCCACAACATCGCGACTAGATCTATCGCATCAATCACATGTATCAAACTCACGTCTAGGATTTTCATAAATCTACTGTGCACAGAGATAGCCGGCAACTCGGTTTCTTCTGCCCAAGGCAGGGACCACCTACCAGGTCCACCGAGACGCTACCTCATGCAGCAACACAGGCATACGCTACCTCACGCCGCCATAAAGGCGCACGCTACAATAATACTCACAAAGCCACCAAGGCTATACGCTACCGGTAATCACCATCTATCTAGTACGAACGGTGTGGCCATCCGATAATCAATACCAAATAATCATAAATACATCAAATAAATCAAATCATAAGAATATAGGATCCAACATGTACAGATATGTAAATACATATATTCCACGTATATTCGTAAAACTTGTATATGTGTATATATCCATAGTGTAAAACATGTAGTGGTATTGTTGAGATTGAACAAGATTCGCCAAGTCCGTCAGTTAAGAAAGGAAACCATAAAATCATCAGTTTGGGAGGTTTCATAACTTTCATCAATTTGGCCCCAAGCCAAGTCTAATATAATCAAACATTGTATACGAGTTCCCAATTAGCCTCCCAATATGATTTAAAGACTTTATTTACTCAAAGCATATATGTGTATTTGACCAGCATACTTACGGACTGGCTAGGTAAGTAGAAAATCTCATAAATATGGTTTATAACTTAAAACACAACAACAATACCACTAATATATGTAACTTTGCCCAAAACATACTTTAAATCCCATATATGACATCATATATAAGCGTATCAAAGCTTAGCGTATATACTCATATGCGTACTTGAAGGTTATATACTAAGATTTCTCATAAATCATTTAAAATTAGGGCTTTTTGTCTAAAATAGTTATTGATGTCAAATATGATGTAAATCTATCAAAAATACCCAAAGAAATTGACCCAAGCCGCATGCATATGCAACTTTGAGTATAAAACCTAGGTTTAGTTTGATTTGGTGTAAATAGGTTGTAATAACTTGAAAAGAAGTTTAAATACTATTGTTCCCACCTTAAGAGGGTCAATCCCTCGAAGTATTGTGGAAGAATCGAGCCGAAACCGTGTAGATACGAAAATCCCCAATTTGTAGCTATAAACCCTAGAAATGGTGGATGAAGGTGGAGAAGATGATGTAGATGATGATGGCATGGATTTGTTGTGGGATAAGAGGCCTTGAAAAATCCCTCTTAAGCCTCTCAAATTCGCCCCTCTTTCTCTCTCTAAAGGCTCTCCAATGGGGGGGATGAAATGAGGAAGAAAAGAGATGAAGAAATATAAAAAATCTCGCCAGAACCATGTAGTCGACTCCCCCAGTGTTCATGGAGTCGACTCCATGCCTTAATTTCTGCCTCCTTCAGTTTTTGGTCAACACCTCGACTTCGCACGCACTTTTGGGCATCAAGGAGTTGGAATTGGGTCTCGGCCAAAACATGAAAGTTGTAGTGGGCATTGAAATAAAGACGTGGCCGAAAATGGGGACTCATTTGGAGTTTGGATGAGGAAGTTATGGTCATCCAAAGTTGGATAAAAATAATTTATCGTGTAGGTTCCAAACTTGTGATTTTCGAGCCGATTTCCGTCCGGACCACCCGAAATGACTTAAGGTCATTATAAAACACTTAAATAAGTTAATATGACTTTTTGGAGGTTTCCAAACCATTCCAACCTTTTCAGAACCCAATTTGGCCATCCGGAGCCCGAATTTGCCTTATACGCGACTTAGGCTGTGATTTACAAGAGATGATTAAACCGGGTGTTACAATCTCCCCTCCTTAATAAATTTCGTCCTCAAAATTCCCGTGGGATAGCTATCAAACCAATGTACAAGTGGTTCTGAATTCTACATAGCTACCCTTCCTTAAAAGAGAAGACTACAATAGCCAATAAAGAAAAATTCTGAAGTCGAGGATCAGAACAAAAGGAATCATCTTATCAAACGATAAAGAAGAAAGATCACATGAATAAAGTTACCTAATTCCTTCTCTCTCAAAAGCCACAACCTCTTTATGAGGTTCAAAGGAAAGAGGCATTACCAAACACGAAGGCTTTTCACCAGCCAATATACATAAACAAAGTAGCGGATGATAGAACTTTCATTCTATAGCCCCTTTCTCTCATCCATTTATCAAGAAAAGCAACAATCTTGTCTTCGCCAACCCAATTTCTAATCACCATGTTCTTCAACTTGATATTGGCACTTTACTCAATATCCGCCTCTCCATGGCTTTAGAAGTTTCTAAATCACGAAACTTAGGATGATCATATTGCAATACGGGGTGATTGCAGTTCCATATCGAAAGGGGTAAGTTGATAATCCTTAAATAGGTTCTCAAGCGACACTAAATCTCAGATATGGAAGGGTTTTCAGTGTCTCATTTCTCACGAAAAGGTACCAGCTCCAAGGAATCAGAGAATGACTGAAGGGTCCAAAATGAAGTGTCAGGTCTACGTTACGGTATATCGATAGCCTGAATCCAATTTCCATATACTCGGGAGAAAAGAGTATAAGCCAATCTCCCAAAATATTAATAAAAGTAATTCTCCATTCGGTTGTGATAACTATAGTGTTATCTAGCTCGTAGACAAATAGCTCCACAAAAATATAGTGACACCGGACCAAAATCGTTACCGTTTGATTATGAAAACCAAATTCCATATCCTACTTTGAAATTCTAACTGGATTCTAACTCCATCCAATTGGAACAAGCAGATGAGTAACATGCATGGATCAATTTCCAAAATGAATAAGAATAACTCACATAGTTTAGACTTAAAATTCTTGAGAGGTCGTTTCAAAACACAAGTGGTAGTTATACCAACGAATGCATTCCTTGTCCTGAATGTCTTCTCTTAGCCTAGACGAATTCCTGAACCAAGAATGAACTTTCAGTGGACATCGAGTAAACTTTAGGCTAAGAGGATAGGCTCACAGAGAGTTTGCTAAATTATAGAGAATGCTTGAAGTCCTTTCATCTGTACACACAATCCCGGGATCATTCTGTAACTATTATCCCTATCATTCCACTAGTAATCCGGGACGTGGAGTATCACAACTCACCATCATGAGTCAACTAACATGGTATGAATGCTGCATATCCAACTGTAAGGATTTCCTCATAAAGTATCTGCCATGCATAGTATTTCCAATAAAAGAAATTTATAGGATTTTACCTTGTCTTCCCCTTAACAAGCAATAAACACATATCTCTGGAAAATCTGTTGGGGATTCCACTATACAAAGAGCAAAAGTCATGCATGTATAGTATGCTAGCATGATCTTAGGAGAGTTCATACTCCTTCAAAGGATGTAACTCATACCCAATAGAATAATCCAGACTGTTTTCCCCCGAGCCAAAACAAGCTTTAACACACCCAAATATATATATATAGTTGTAAGACGGAAGGGAATAGCGGCAGAAATGAGGTCTACTTACCTCAATCGATTGTCGTCTCCCCTCCTTAAAGGGTTTGCCCGTGATTGGATTCAATAAGGCTTGAATCTGGAGTACCGCTTCAAATCCCAAACTAGAATCATGAAGGGAACAGGAAGGTCTTAAACTTAAAAAGCTTACCTCATCATCACCTGAACTCTTGGAATGGGGTAGGAGAAATTCTTACCAGAACACTCACTCCAACTTAACATATGATTTTCTGCTCCAGACTTCTCCTTTAGCGAAAACTCGCTTTACAACTAGCATTCACGTTACTCTAATTAGATGTCCACATAGAAGGTTGGGAACGATTTCTCGAAAATGCTCATCTCATCTAGGCTAACTCAATAAGGGTCAAGTAAGGTACCCCTCGTGTCTCAAAGGTACCATACCTCTCTAGTCTGAGGAGAGTTCAAAAATTGAGTTCACTAATCCACCTTTGATATTTCATCATGCTATTATTGAGCAATTCGAACCAATCTCCTCTATCAGAATAAATGAAATCATATTCAACTTGAATGTATACCCAAAGCTCCACTTAAGAATAACAAGGAAAATGAAATAGAAGAGTATAGAGTTCTACTAAGGGTTCCATTCTCTTTCGCCACGAGATATAACCATTAAACAAACACTCTCCTTCAAGATTTACCAAGGGAGTTCACTTCTAGTCCATTTACAAACCAAATTCTCAAAGTCCCAATGTAGTATACTTAAGAAAGGTAAGAGGCTTACAAAAGGAATAATCATCCTAACCTGGAATTGACAAGTCATCGAGCTTTCGCTTTGTAGATACCGTTTGAAAAATTATCCCCATCACTTTAGGGAATAAGGCGTAATACAGATACACTGGATATAGGGGTCATTGAATGGTTCTCATTCCCAATTAAATTTACTTGACTAATCCAAATGAGAATTTGAATCCAAAATAATCATATTCAATGCTTCTCCCTGAACAAGAGCATCTACAACCACCCATTTTCGAAAGAAAAAATATATATAAAGTATGTCTCGCCACGGTCATATACCTCTTATTCCAAAGAATGGAGCAACTCAACCACACACGAGGTATCAGCATTCATAAGAAAATCCAGTCAAAATCCATATTGAATCGAGACTCTTAGGATCAAGTACATAGGCATACACAACCAAACTGTACCAGTCTCCCTTATTCCATATCGGGTCTAGACTCATGAGATTGGATATAAGCATATGTATGACTAAACTTGGTCATTCTCATACTTTCCAGGTGGGTTTTCAAGAAAATTTTCTTACCATCCCACTATAAAATCGTCATCTTGCCAAAGAGATCTCTCGAGTCAAATGATGTTTAGGTTAATATAAGACTTTACTTGTAACAAAGTGGTCAATTCTGAACATAATCCAAATATTCCCTCTCTCGTAATTAGACTTACAAGTTCAAACGCGGCCATACGGACACGGAGAAGCGATCAACCACATACTAGGTTCACCCCTCAAGAAAATCAAAAAAGAAACAATGGGGTAAACACGGGGAATAGGACTTTAGCAGCCACTCTCCTACGAGTATGCCACGTTCTAACCTCAGTCAGCAGTAGTGGACTGGTGGTTTATCAGATAGTCAACCGTTGGCCGGCGGATGACTATAACATAATCCATCAGTCGCCTTTTGCTCACTTAGTGGCATAACTAATCCTGAACACAATTCCCATGTAAAACATGTGATATAGGAGCCAATGACAGAAATAATTTACAAAAGAGGCCAAAAGAATTAATCAAGAACTTTGTGAAAGGATGTAGCCAAGACAAGCCACATTTCCTTTCACAATTTTCCCATTTTCCAAATATCCTAACGGTAGAATCATATTGGACGAGAACGCATCGACTTTCCGAGGAATACTATAACTGCTCGCATCCTTAATCTCGGATATACCCATGAATCCCCCGAGGATAACATCAAACCTATAGCTCTGATACCAACTTGTGACGCCCCAAAAACCCGTTTAGAGGATTATACCTCTGGGACCCGGTTAGCCATGGAGTCGTACGCGACGACGGGTATGAAGTAGTGAAATTTAGAATTTTATACCAAAGACATGCTCGAGTAATAAAATCATTTTAACAGAAAATCTGGCATGTGGAGTTTATTTATATAGTAAACCAAATCCAGTCAAAATGTACATATAATCGTTTTCCAATAAACACTCCACATTTAAGAAAGCTAATATATACAAAGCCTCCAATGAGGTCCCAATCTCAATAAACTTTATATCAAAATACAACACTATAACACATAAACATTCATTAACCGATCAACTAGTACATAAGTCGTTTCATAACGACTTGGGTAATCAGAGTCCGTCAGAGCTATCTAGACTCCATAAGCATACCATCCCCGGGAACACCTGCAAAGCCTGGTTTGGAAAATGGGAGTGAGCCAAACGGGCTCAGTGGGAACTATAAGACTTTGTATAGGAAAATAGATTAAAACCCATGCATGCCATGCCATGTATTATAATGAAAATAGTTTATGAGCTGCTTCTCTATAAAGAATCACCTCTGAGTAAAATACATTTCATTTTGTATGTACAAGTGTAAATATAGGTACTATATTTCTGAAGCAGCCAATGCACGGAAAACCTTTTGTGAAGTGCATATATAATGTGCCCGACCCAAAGTACAAGAAAGGCAATATATATATCATCATACTGTATATGCCACAATACCGCCACTAGATCTATCGCATCAATCACATATATCAAACTCACGTCTAGGATTCTCATAAATCTATTGTGCACAGAGATAGCTGGGAAATCGGTTTCTTCTGCGCAAGGCAGGGACCACCTACCAGGTCCACCTAGACGCTACCTCACGCAGCCACACAGGCATACGCTACCTCACGCCGCCATAAAGGCGCACGCTACAATAATACTCACGTAGCCACCAAGGCTATACACTACCGGTAATCACCATCTATCTAGTACGAACGGTGTGGCCATCCGATAATCAATACCAAATAATCATAAATACATCAAATCAATCAAATCATAAGAATATAGGATCCAACATGTACAGATATGTAAATACATATATTCCACGTATATTCGTAAAACTTGTATATGTGTATATATCCATAGTGTAAAACATGTAGTGGTATTGTTGAGATTGAACAAGATTCGCCAAGTCTGTCAGTTAAGAAAGGAAACCATAAAATCATCAGTTTGGGAGGTTTCATAACTTTCATCAATTTGGCCCCAAGCCAAGTCTAATATAATCAAACACTGTATACGAGTTCCCAATTAGCCTCCCAATATGATTTAAATACTTTATTTACTCAAAGCATATATGTGTATTTGACCAGCATACTTACGGACTGGCTAGGTAAGTAGAAAATCTCATAAATATGGTTTATAACTTAAAACACAACAACAATACCACTAATATATGTAACTTTGCCCAAAACATACTTTAAATCCCATATATGACATCATATATAAGCGTATCAAAGCTTAGCGTATATACTCATATGCGTACTTGAAGGTTATAAACTAAGATTTCTCATAAATCATTTAAAATTAGGGCTTTTGTCTAAAATAGTTATTGATGTCATATATGATGTAAATCTATCAAAAAGACCCAAAGAAATTGACCCAAGCCCCATGCATATGCAACTTTGAGTAGAAAACCTAGGTTTAGTTTGATTTGGTGTAAATAGGTTGTAATAACTTGAAAAGAAGTTTAAATACTATTGTTCCCACCTTAAGAGGGTCAATCCCTCAAAGTATTGTGGGAAGAATCGAGCCGAAACCGCGTAGATGCGAAAATCCCCAATTTGTAGCTATAAACCCTAGAAATGGTGGATGAAGGTGGAGAAGATGATGTAGATGATGATGGAGATGATGATGATGGCATGGATTTGTTGTGGGATAAGAGGCCTTGAATAATCCCTCTTAAGCCTCTCAAATTCGCCCCTCTTTCTCTCTCTAAAGGCTCTCCAATGGGGGGGATGAAATGAGGAAGAAAAGAAATGAAGAAATATAAAAAATCTCAACAGAACCATGTAGTCGACTCCCCCAGTGTTCATGGAGTCGACTCCATGCCTTAATTTCTGCCTCCTTCAGTTTTTGGTCAACAACTCGACTTCGCACGCACTTTTGGGCATCAAGGAGTTGGAATTGGGTCTCGGCCAAAACACAAAAGTTGTAGTGGGCATTGAAATAAAGACGTGACCAAAAACGGGAACTCATTTGGAGTTCGGATGAGGAAGTTATGGTCATCCAAAGTCGGGTAAAAATAATTTATCGTGTAGGTTCCAAACTTGTGATTTTCGAGCCGATTTCCGTCCGGACCACCCGAAATGACTTAGGGTCATTATAACACACTTAAATAAGTTAATATGACTTGTTGGAGGTTTCCAAACCATTCCAACCTTTTCAGAACCCAATTTGGCCATCCGGAACCCGAATTTGCCTTATACGCGACTTAGGCTGTGATTTACGAGAGATGATTAAACCGGGTGTTACATGTACCATAAATCAATTATCCTAAATCACTAATTTGAATCTCTCATATCAAGTTCAGGGCAAAAAATAGACATAACTCGGTGGTTCAAGTTTTTGAGTGATGAGATAAGGTGATAAGATGGATTCTCTATCGAGGTTTCAGAAAATACTAGCCTATTATTGTGAAGGATGAGACAATGTGAGTGTTTTAAGTAATTCTTTGGATAGGTTATGAATGAATGCAAGGTAGTAGACTTTATTTGATTCAATCAATGCTTTGTAGTATTCCCACTTATTTTGTGTCCCTCCTTTAAGTTTTATAAACAATTGAAAGATAAGTAAGGATTTTCTTTGAAAGGGTCATAGGAGATGTAAAAGAAAATAACAATTTTTAAAGGTTATTGCACTATCAACGTTCAATAATGAAGCCAATCAAGATTGGTCAGAACAGAGTGGGAGATTCAAAATTTGATACAAATCCACTAAAGATTGTGATGTCAACGTTCAATAATGCATATTTTTTATTGTGAAGGCCATGTTAGATACACCTCTTGTTAAGAGGATTCGAAAACTGATAGTCAAAAGAAACGATTGCCTAGTTATTTTTGCTGTAATTGCATTTGAGTATTGCACAACAAATAATTATCTACGATTAAAGAATATGATTTTTCTATGGAGAATCGTCACAAATTGAACTAAAATCGCAAAATTGGTTTAGGTTGGTTACTAAATTAAATAGTAGCGTACTCTTGATTTGGGAAAGAGGGAGTATTGCTTCACATAAAAAATTGGTTGTCAAACAACCCCAAGTATAAAGCCTAGTGAGGCCTTTTCCATGACCAACAATAGCTTCAACATATATGGTACAAACTCCTTTGTAAAGTAAATATTAAAATAAGAACAGGGAAGAAAATCTGCTTTAAGGGGACCAAAACTTCCTTCAATTTAAATTGTGGAGAACATGACCTTCATTAAAGCAAAGTTTCATATATTTCTGATCACTTCAATATTTCACCATTCTCAGTAAACAACCAACCGCCAACTCCGACAAGCTCTACTAAAAATGATTAACACAACCAATAATATTCCAATACTTATAAATGAAATAAAACAAGAAGATATATAAATTAGTCGCATAACAATAAAACAGTTTCTTTAGAAGAATTCAGATAAGAAATTGGATCTTACCAGTTCCGATGATATAGACATTCTTTAAATCGACCATAACTTCATGAGTAACAAGATCACTATTATCACACGAAATAAAATGGGATTGCCTAAAAAACTTTGCGAGTGGTTTTCTCCACTTTTCAGTTCTACATATCCGAGCATCTGCGTATTCCCTATTGTAAATCTCTAATGCAATATTAGGTCCTCCCCGATTCGGAATTACCTTCTAAAGAAATAAAGAGGGCTCACAGTAAGAGCAAGAAAAAGATTAAGAAGCCAGTAATCTGATACTAGTTGTTACGGGGTAGCCCTTGATGGTGCCAAAGATGACACTTCAAACAAGTGACTTTGTAACGCCCTATGTTTATATAAATATTAATTTTGTTATATCAGATAAATATCATGTGAAATTTGTATT
This sequence comes from Lonicera japonica, assembly GCA_021464415.1. Classification (NCBI taxonomy): domain Eukaryota; kingdom Viridiplantae; phylum Streptophyta; class Magnoliopsida; order Dipsacales; family Caprifoliaceae; genus Lonicera; species Lonicera japonica. The sequence continues at coordinate 43,782,880 of CM038470.1, forward strand.
TTTGGAAATTTTCTATCCATAATTTGAGAAAAAGCTATGTCCGAAAATTGTAGATCTTTGAATTACTTTTTCGTGGATATAAAGATCATTTCAATCGGAGTCCCGAGCGAAAAGTTATGGCTGAAACAAGAACAGTGCAGCAGAGCAAAGCTTACCTGCGGACTGGTATTGAGATTTTAGAATACCGGTTCGGCTTATAAGTTCTGGGGAAACAACAACTCGCGAACCGGTATTGGGAAATGACATGCCAGTCCGCCAGTTAAATTTCGGGGGAATGATAACCCGCAGACCGGTATTGGATATTTGGCATACCGGTCCGCCAGCTAAAACTGTAGCATGACTTAAACTCGTTGTAAACCATAATTTACCCATTTTTCATCCATTTTTCGAGGGAAGCTTCTAGAGAAGGCTGGAGAGAGAAAAAAGTTCATGGGCGAGGCTTCTTGTAGCAATTTCTACACATAAATCATCCCGAATCCAAGATTTATGTTCCAAACCATCTAAATCTTCCCATCCTTCACTATTCATCATCTTCAACCTTGGGATCTTTGGAGTTTCATCAAGTGAGGCTTTGGCTATCATCTTTGCTTCTTATTTTCGGCCTATCAATTCGAGGTAGGGGGTTTCCTTGGTTTTAAAAGGTAATAAGCTTGCTTAAAAATCTTAAATTTAATAATATGATTCTACTTACCAGAAATTGAGAGACTTTATGCCTATATGTTAAATATGAGGATTTTGCCTATTGATATTGATAATATATGATTATTTGAAATACGAATCCACGAATTTAAGCAAGATATGCCATCCAAGCTCTATAATTACATGTTATTGATTTACACGGATGTTCTTTGGGTGTATATGTGTGGTTTGACAAGAAAAGGATTAGTAAAGGGGTGTGTATACACCAAAGAACATAAACGTGAATTCGATAGAGTTTATATGGCATATGTAGTTTTTATTTTACATTTAATGCATGAATTGGAGCAAGATATGCCGCTTAAACTTGGCATCTATAAAATATTGATTTGTACGTGATGGTCCTTAGATATATATAATTGGTTGTATTCAAATGGATTTGTAAATGTGTTTTTTGTATACACTAAGGAATATGGATGCATGTTGGATGATGTTTAAGTGGCATATGTTGTCTCTAGTTATTATAAAAAGCATGAACCGTATATCGTATGCGATATAATTGTGTCAATCGGCCTTCGGATGATATCTTGGCAACACTTGGAGCTTTCGTATGGCATGCGGTATGGATGTTGTCCTATGAGGAGACATTTTCTAATTATATATAATCTATGCTCATGGCGGAGTATCTCGATATGATGTGAAATCGAGGCATGCTCGATTGTGACGATATCTATTGTGGCCTTCGATGGTGAAGGATATGTGTATTGATTAGTGCTTGCCGGTATGAAAATAAGTAGGGCCTGGTGCCCTTGGGTTAAAAATCCCTAAACTTCCGGGGGGCAGCAAAGGGTCGGCTGTCTAGAGCCAGCGATGAATAGCCCGAAAATCCAGACAACAGCAAGGCACTAATGTTTATGTCGTTGTGACATTATTGGTGGACTTGAGGTCCAATCAATTATTATCTCTCGATATTCTCTAAGGTCAATGGGCCAATTTATGAGCGTTGATGGGATATTCTCTCGGGCGGTCAGGCCCGTGTTATATTCTGGCTCGTTGACGATGTATTACAACTAAGTGGCTCAGCGGTTGACATAAGGGAGGTAACCTGCATATGCATTTGCATGCATTGCTATATACTATTATAGTTTTAAACGGAATTATTGATTAAAAGGTGATTTACTATCGAACGGCTTAAAACTAAAATGTGATTTCAAAGTATTTAATTCCGTTACTATCCCCCTACTGAGTTGTGACCTCACCCCGTGTTAATTAAACAATGACTGGTGCACAGGGGATGAATGAAGTTAACAAGGCGACGGGTCCGGGGACAACATAGATGGCTCTAATACGGATTTATTGTTGTTATGTTTATATTTTCACGAGAAGCCACGACTAGCCCGAAATATTGTATATTATCTTGAATTAACTTAGTTTGTGTTGTATAACGGTTATCCATATGTATAGTGCCACCATCCTGTATATCATGTATAATTAGCAAACATTGTGAATTATTTGGTTTCTTTGTATTTATACACCCATTTTAATCATCCTAAGATGGGTTAGTAACACTTTAGCCTTAATGACGAGTGCTATTCTGTCAATTAAGGCGGGGGTGTTACAGACTTGGCCTTAACCCACAAAATATTACTTCATTGCCAGACAATTTATTAAATTGTGGTGACAATTACAATTGAGAAAGTAAGAGCAAGAGAACAACAACATTATGATTTATGATGGCCAACAAAAAGAAGAACCTAATTAATGGTAGTAAACATCAACCTATCTAAGTTAGCCAAAAGCCAAGGACTATAAAACCAAGGCCTAGAGCAAATGATTACAAAAGAAAGGCCTAAAGCCAACAATTACAAAGGAAAGACCTAAAGCTAATTACAAATGAACAACTTTGCATATGATAAAGACTCCATCATAGGATAAGCACCATGCACATGTAGATGGGCATGCTTGGCACTGCAGGTTCAGTGGTGCATGAGAAAGTTGAGAAGGCCGGAGGACTGTTATTTTAAGCAACAAGTGGCCTAAAGGTGCTGAGCAGAACCATAGTTTCGTTGGACCATAGCTATGCACCAGTGAGCGCATGGCGATGCGAAGATGGGCATCACGATCATTGAGCAGGATCTTAGGCCCTTTGGAAGGAGCGACACACAGCCATGTGCTCGGCGACGTTGAACAGTGCGTACGGGTGTTGAGAATGGAATTTGGACTGAGCTTTGCAGGAATGTGGTGCACAAAGAGGTTAATGGGGCATAGGAGTACTGAGGAGGTACGATATTACGCAAGGGCGTGAATATGCAAAGAGGAAGTGATTGCAAGACATTGAATGGGGCCTTGGGCTTTTCGACCGTGCTACCAACGAGCATGTTCACAGAGAGGATATAGTGTGGATCGGGAAAGGGGATGGCGGGAGGCACCCGACATTCAGTAACAACAAGGGCTCCATGAGAGATTTCATCTATTAAACCATTTAAGTTAATTCATGATGCTAATTTGAATATATGTACAAAGATCCCTAGATTAAGGTCTACTAACAAACAATAGTTACGTTAGTCAAATATTTTGTTTACTTTTTTACTTAAAACATTATATTGTGTTCGATTATATTGCGGTTAATGCATTAAAGGTTAAATTTGTTAAGCTGAAGATTTGATAAGATCAAGTATTCAAATTATTGGAATACTCCTGTTATGTTTGGCCAAGTGGAAAACTTAAAACTGAAATCATAAATATGTTTATGTTGACCTAGAAGGTCTTAATCTTATTTTGATAATAACAATAAATCAATCATGTGTAATTTAACATGTGTGTTGAAGTTATTATAGCCACATTTCAATGATTATCATACGTGGACCAAAACCGATCAATCCAAACTGAGATCATTCCTCTACAAGCATTGGACAAATCAAGAAGATCAATCTTATCACAATGAAAATCCATGGAGCACAAAGATTAAGGATCATATGCAAAAGCTTCATTGCAAGAACTTCAAGTGAAGATCAAACTGAAGAAACAAATTGAAGCATTCAAAGACTCGTTAATTCGACATTTGAGTGAGTGCTTAGGATTATTTGTAAAGTTTATTATTTGATGATTATTATAGCTCATATACATTGATATATCATTCCTAGTTTGATCAAAATCAGTTTGAATCAAAATCATTTCAAAACATCATTCTTGCAAAAATCGGTTTTAAAATAAATTCATATTAAATTGATTTGAGCATATTTTGAGCTCTACTGAAAATAGGTGTCTTAGGAACCTATATTTGACCTATCCTAAGCATTAAAATTGATTTTGGAGCTAAAATGCAAAAGTGTAAAAATTGAGATTTTGGCCTGATGGACAGAGCCCATCAGTCGACTAAGCAGAGAGGCTCAGTCGACTGAGGATCCATTAGTCGACTGATGAGCTTTGTCCAGTTGACTGATGCTTAAGAATATAGCCGTTGGATTTCTGATTTTTTACCATTTTTGGTACCAAACTTATACCAAACCTCAAAAATGGCTATATTACTTTTAGGATTATGTATATGACTTCTAAGACTCATTTTGACCACCTTGAATCATTCTTATAATTCATACTTCATCTATCTTCAATATCAAAAGATTCAAGTAATTTATTTTTGATCAATCATTCATTTTTTAGCTATATCATCTTGATCAAATAGGATAACTATAGTGTGAGCTTAAATTGTATTATTTAAACACTTGAGAGTTGTTTTTCATTGGTGTGAATCACCAATCAATTTGTATTCAAATTGTGAGAGGTAAATCTCATAGGATAACAAGAGGTAAATTCTTGTTTAGTATTTGTGAGAGGTAAATCTCAAAAATTAGCAAGAGAGAGATTCTTGTATGAATATTGTGGCCAAGCAATATTTGTAAAGAGTGTGTGAGACAACACTTGTAGTTGTTTGATCTTCACCCGGAAGGAGATTGGTTTTATTGGAATTTCTCGGGGCACTAACCGAGCGCGGACTATGGTTTGGTAAACCAAAACAGTGAGGACAAAAAGCCTTGGACTTCAAATTGGTTCAATCTTTCCAATTCAATCTCTCTATTTACTTGCTACATTATTGCTTACTTGAGATTGTTTATTTGCTTGATTGTTATTTTGATTGCATTCCTTGATAAACTTGTTTAGTTAATTTGTTTTACTTAAACATTTTGAAAAGTTTTTAAATTCCGCATTAAGATTCGAAAACCCTATTCACCCCCCTCTAGGGTTATTTTTTGACCAACAGTTTCCTATATAAAACTTTTGTTGCAAAAAGGAAAATATTGAACACTCTAACCTACCCGTTTACTCCTTTAAACTCATGTTGAAGACCTTCTCTTGGAATACAGACTTGAAAATCTTGCTAAAACACTAATTTCAACTGGCCATATGGTAGAATCACGGTGCTGCAAAATAGGCCATATAAACAGGAGATTTGTTGTTCATAACTTATTTGATGCAAAGGAAATTAGTCAACCGTAGTTGAGAATCGTAAATGATCAATTAAGCCCAAAATTGAGAAGGCGAAGTGAAATGTGAATTGTAAAGAAGCACCGCAAGATTTTGAGGGTGACTTAAATTAATAGGAAGAGGGGTATAAATTGGCTTACAATCTTGCATGCTGAAGCGCCGCGAGATTTTCTTCAAATGGTTCTTCTGTGAAAATCAAATCTTCCTATTATTTCTGTCTCGGTAAATTTGCAACCCTAGAATCTTGTTTGCTAGCTCCAAGCCCTTCATTTTAAACTCCCTAGTTAACTGTGCCTTCAAGGTCTTTAATACGATCATTGTTGGGGCCTATTACTAACATATTGTCAACATACAACATCAAAAAAATGAAATCACTATCACCAAATATGTTGTGGTAAGTACAAGGATCTGAACTAAGTCTGTTGTATCCAAGGCTCATGATGAAGGAATCAAATCTCTTATACCAACACCTCGGCACCTGTTTGAGACCGTATAGAGATTTGTTCAACCTGCAAACCAAGTTCTCTTTTCATTTTTCTTCAAAACCTCCTGGTTGTAGCATATAAATTTATTCTTCAAGTTCTCCATGAAGAAATGCAATTTTCACATCCAACTGCTCTAAGTACAAGTCAAATGTAGTACACATTGCTCTTTTTGAGCAAATCCTTTCACCACCAATCTAGCAAGATATCGTTCCACTTAGTCATTGCCATCTCGTTTGATCTTGTAAACCCATTTATTGCTAATGGCCTTTCTTCTTTGTGGTAGTGAAACAAGATCTCATGTCTTGTTTTTATGGAGAGCTTCATTTTTTCTTGCATTGCTGCCATCCACACAGAAGCTTCTTGGCTTTTTATACCCTCATAGAAAGTTGATGGCTCTCCATCCTCTATTAGTAGACAGTATGCAACATTTCCCTCCATTTTTTACTCTAAGTGCCAAGCTGGTTCTCCCCTCTCCCGAGTTGGCCGTCGAACTTGTGGAGTTGCAAACTCAGCTTGTTCATGTTCTTCGTGCTCTAGTAATGCTTCAAAAGAATATGGAACTTTTTTTTTATCTTCAACTTGAACTACTGTAGTCTTTGGTTTTTCTTTTGAAGTTCTATCATTTTCCTTTTCTTGTACTTTGTCTTCTGTAAATATCACACCTCTGCTGATTATTACCTTGTGGGCAGTGGGATCCCACAGGCGATACCCCTTAACTCTATCAGCATACCCCAAGAAAATGCATTTTATGGATTTTAGATCCAGTTTTGATGTTTCTTGGGCCTTGTACATAGCGTAAACAAGACTTCCAAATGTATATAAGTGAGAATTGTCTATTGGCTTACCAGTCCACATCTCTATAGGCGTTTTTAGATCAATTGCAGTTGATGGTGACCGATTGATCATATAGCATGTGGTCTTGATTGCTTCAACCCAAAATGATTTTGCTAACCCCGCAGTTCTCAACATCACTCTTGTCATTTCCAATAAAGTTCTATTCATCTGCTCTGCCACTCCATTTTGTTGTGGAGTGTATATGTAACACCCCCGCCTTAATTTACAAGATAACACCCGTAATTAAGACCTGGAGTGTTACTACCCCATCTTAGTAGGGTTAAGACATGTGTATAAGAAGAGTATAAGTCAACAACAATATGTACATCAAACATTGATAAGCAAGGGGTACAAAAATAATATCATAACTTTAAAACATGTACCATAAATATCCAAAACCAAACCATATAAACTTCCAAGAGTATATACAATCTTTGGGCTAGCTGTGGCTTCCCGGACAAACATATATGTATTTTAAAAACAACTATAGTATCAGAGCCTCTACTTCGTCCCTGATCCTATCGCCTCCTTGTCCTCTTGGGACTCGTGAGTACCTGAATTGTTTTTAAAGAAAACCGGGTGAGCTATTTGCTCAGTAGGGGGGATATAGGGCAATGTGTTTTAAAAACAGGTTCATCGTTACATCTTCAAAACATGTTCAGTTCGGTATTGCAAACAATTAGAAGATGCATGATCGTGCTAATGCAGGTTACCTCCCATGTCAACCTTTTACCGTATAGTAGAGAGCATGAACTATAAAGATATTCCACAGTTGCCCGGAATACAAGGCCATCATCACAATAGAACGATGGGATCAACCGTCCTAATTTCATATGAGCATAGGTATCAACAGAAGTCATAGTGCCTTGCCAATTTCCTAGGCTCCTGGGCTCCTCACTGGTGGCTTATAGGCGGCCAAACGTTGCTCCCCCAGGGGTTTAGGGATTTTTAACCCAAGGGCGCCGAGCCCCACTTATTTTCCATCCCGGCAAGCACTATATGATTATACCAATAATCTATTCTCGAGAGACACAAGCTCTCCAAACTAATGAAAAATGATCATGGCCTTTCATTAGATAGTCAATCAAACCACGAACCACGAGTTCGTTCAAGAGCTTGCCATAAGATTCCCGAGCCTTTGGTTGATACAATAATGATATGTATTGTGCATAACATGATATTAAATATGCATACGAGCAATCCATGCCATACATACTCCAAAGGTTCTGCTACATAGCCCTTGGTTTGTAAAATTCATCAACAAGCCACTTTCATCAACAATTATCATACATATAACCAAGGGATATCTCGTCTTGTGCACACAACACTTTATACCAAGTATGTATGGCATATCTTTCCTATTACCATGCAAGCACATTCTTCATAAATCATAAAACACAAAAAATTTACTATATCTAAATTCTCAAACAAACATAAGTCATACACAACGTTCATCGGAAATAATAACGTATTATTAAGTTTTGACAGCAAGGAAACCCCTACCTCGAGCTTATTAACTGTAAAGAAGAAGGAAGGGTAAGAATCCGAGCTCCTTCCAAAGGAATCCCAAGGAGGAAGATGATGAATAGTACGTATGAAAAAGATTCAGAGTTTTAATCGCGGACCGAGGATGGAAAATAGGTGGAAATCTCTTGCTTTCTTTCTCTAAAACTCTCTAGAATTCACTATAGTGGTGGTGGGTGTTTTTGGGTCAAAAAATGAGTGAAAGAAATGGATAAAAGGCCTTTAAAACGAGTTAAGTCGGTGAATTGTTTTGGCTGGCGAACCAGTATGTAGAAAATGGAATACTGGTCCGCAGCCTATTTTTCCCAAAAAAAAATTCAAACGCCAGACCGGTATGCAGAAACCTCATACTGGTCCGCAGTCAAATTTCTCCCCATAATTTATACGCCGGACCGGTATTCCAAAAACCCAATACCGGTCCGCGAGTAAATTTTTACCCTATTCTTGTTTTAGCTATAACTTCTCGCTCGGTACTCCGATTGGGATGATCTTTATATCCCTAGAAAGGTAATTTAGAGATCTACCATTTTCAAAAGGACTTTTCTCCAAATTATGGATAATTGTTTTCTAAAATTACAAATTCCACACAATATTTACTTAATTCAACATAATTAACATTAGCTTAAATACAGGATGTTATAGTATGGCACAGTGAAATTCCTTTTGATACCTTCTTGTTGACAGAAGTTATTAAAGTCATCACTGTTATATTCTCCTCCATTGTCTGTCCTCAGACACTTGATCTTCCTTCTAGATTCAAGCTTTACATGCGTTTTTAAAAACTTTGAAAACTGAAAATATGTTTGCTTTCCTCTTGATTGGATGCACTCAATATCTCCTAGAGTAATCATTTGTAATACCCCGTGTTCCATTCTCAACTTAATCATCTTCTTAAGCCCGATTGATGCTTAATCTTCGTTAGGGCATGAACTTTTGCTTTTGGACCCTTGTTAGCTGATTCAACACTTCTGGCACATCATAGTAGGTATATCAAGTTTTTGAGAATGATCGTTTCATAATTCGGGTGGTCCAAATCGAAATCGAGATGTTAGTTGCGTATTTTCACTTTACGCGATTTCTTAATTTTAGCCAAGTTTGAGGTATCGTAACTTCTTCGCTCCTTGTCCGATTAAGCTTTCGTTTGCGCATATGTTTAGGATTTGATCCAATCTAAAACTTTTATGTTTTGACTGGAAGCTAATTCATGCTTTTCGTTGGTCAAAACGGTGTGCGAAGTAAGCGAGTCGTGAAAATCTGTTTATTCGGTAGCACTTCTGCAGAGCAATGTTTTCGACAAATTTCCAGGAATTATCCATCAAAATTTAAAGACATTTCCTCTTATGAAGTTGTAGATATTTGAATTATCTTTCTGTGGACATAAAGATCACCCATATCGGAGTTTCGAGCGAAAAGTTATGGCCAAAATACAAATAATGCTCCATACCCAAAAGTTCTAAAGCACAGACCAGCCTGGCCTTTTTGTGGACCGGTTTAGCAGTGTACCAGGGCTCGTTTTGAGCACTTTAAACCATCATTTACACCCTTTTTGTCCCAATTTCGAGCCACAAGCCTAGAGGCTTCTAAAGAGAGATGGAGAGCAACTTTGAGAGGGATTTGGAGAGTCCTTTGTCTACACATCTTAACTATGCGAAACCATCCTTTAATCGACACTATTCATCATCTCCTTGACCCTCACATCCTCCATTCTTGGGTTCAAGGCTCAAAATTTGGGGATTTGGAGATTGGATGACTTCTTGCTCGATTCAGGCTTTCAAACTCGAGGAACAAGCTTCATAGAGGTGGGAATCTACTACTAAAACTTATTTTTATAAATTATGGTTGTTCTATTATGATTTTGCTACAAATTAGACAAAAACCTAGCTTTTATACATGATCTCTTGGGTTAGTACCAAGGTTTTGAGTTGTTAACGAAATTGATGATTCAAATAGTCTTATTATTGCTAAAGTTACATGATTTGGTAAGAATTTCTGATTAATTACTTGATTCTCACTAAGACCCAGTTGGAACCCCTTTATTGCTAATAAACCTTACTTATAAATTAAATATTCACTCTTAAGGGTTTAAGTGGTGGTTTTTATGCTACAAAATGTTTGCGTATGAGTTAGTATGCTATTCGAAAACTATGATATGAGACATCTCCCACCGGTTACATAATTATTGTTTTATGTGATAAAAGGAAATTATGTAAATGGCACAATTACTCCTTAAATGAGCCAATTGATATACTGTTGAGCGTATATGTTAGCACTAGTCCATGGAAGGTCCCGGGTTTGGTCTCTAACAATTGTGGCTGGAAGTTGGGACAGTTTCTTGGGTGCAAAACCCGAAACTGTGAAAGGCCACAAAATGCAGACCTGGTTGTACGCTTGGACGGTCATCCTGATTAATACGAGTAAGAAAAGAACGGGAGGCCCTGCTGCCGCGTGGTTGAAAGGCCACAAAATGCAGACCAGGCTGTATGCTTGGATAGTGTGGGATTTTAGAGAACACAACTCGAGGTTCATGATATAAAAGACATATGTTGTGCCGTGGTTTTCTATTGAGACAGGGTTGATTTTATATAAAGCCTTAAAAGGGTATTTTTCTCAAAGTCTTATCAAAGTTTTAAAGTTAGAAAATGTTTCTTCCTAAGCCGTTATATATGCAAACTTATAAAGAAGTTATTTCATATTTTTATATAAAAAGGATTTTTCCAAGGTTTTACTAAACAGGATTTCTAAACCGTAGTTTCATAAAACATTTTCTATATGATTCCCACTGAGTCCTTCAACTTACCCCACCTCTTCTCCACCCAGTTTCTTTTGCAGGTTGTTCGAGAAACAATGGAAAGAGAGGACGCGTTTCTTAGTCTGCCTCTGCACCTTAGTCCTTAGAGTTTTGTCTATAAGTTGTCTATAAGTTGTGTATTGAGTTCTTGTATATAACTCAAGTTTGTAATGGTATTAATTACTCATGTATAGAGATTTTATTATTGTGCATTGTATACTATGTGGAGATTGGATCTTCTATACTTGGGACCTCGTTGGAGACTAGTTGCAGACTTGTAGAAATTCTTGTCCATTATGAGTAGTCTTTGTGAACTAGAATGTATTCTTGTTGTTTAGATTATGGATTTTGTTGAGTATTTCATAGGAAATTATGTAGAGTTATCAACCGTCGGCGCACAGCACCCGTGACGCACCAAGTCCCGGAGGTGAAATTTTTTAACGGCATTTGGGGCGTTACATCATCAATAAAATATACAAAGTATTTTGCACCTCCTAGGGACAAAACTGGTGCTTGCCAATTGTCGGAATAGACTAGTTCAAGGATAGTTTTAGTTCTAGTAGTAGAACTGCCAAACTTCAATATGTGCTGCTTATTAATAACACAATGCTCACAGAATGGTAATGATACCTTTTTAAGCACCGGGAGAAGCTTTTGTTCTACGAGAATCTTCAAATCTCGATCCAAGATGTGGCCAAGCTTGCGGTGCCACATCATCGTTGATTTTTCTGCCGAACTTGCTGACTCAACAAATATTTCTGGTTCTTATTGTGTTTTTCCTTTAAGCATACATATTTGCAGCAATCTTTTCCGCTTTTATTACCACAAGCGCGCCTTTGACAATCTTTATGACCCCATCTTTAACATGGGTTTTGCACCAACTATTATCTAATTCTCCCAGAGACAGTAGATTTTTCTTCAGGCCTTTCACGTGTCTTACCTCCTGGATGGTGCGAACCGTACTATCATACATCTTCAATTTGATGGTACCAATACCAGCAATCTCTAACACATGATTGTCTCCCATGAACACATATCCTCCTGAGATAGGTTCATAATGATGGAACCATTCTCTCCTTGGGGTCATAAGCCATGTAGCCCTGAGTCCAGAAGCCAGACATCGGCTAATTTTTTTTTTGCCTTCGATAATTTTCGTTACCTCATTGTATAATATTTCACATCATCTGAGGTGATTGCTATATAACCCTGAGCTTTTGATAACTCGGGACCTTTCCCTGTAGCTTCTTCATTCTTCTTGAGATGCCTACACTCCCGTTTTGTAGTGCCATTTCTTGCAATAGTGATGACACTTAACATTCTTCTTACTTCTTGATTTTGATATACTCTGATTTTGACTCCCACTGGGGCCATGTTCTATTGATATCTCTCTCGTCATCATCAAAGCCTTAGACTATTATAAGCCTCATACTCTATCTTCTTTGTTCTTGTGCCGACTTTCTTCTTCAAGAACTACAGCTACAATATCATCGAAGACTAGTATTTCTAGGCTATTGATTTTGTTAATGATGAGTTAATCATACGAATCAGGAAGACTTTGAAGTAGAATTTCAGCACGTTCACCCGTCTTTATGTTGTGCCCCATTACTGTGAGCTGTGAAAATAAAGTGTCGAGGGTGATGATGTAGTCAGTCACCGTAGTTGACTCCATCATTTGAAGGGTGTAAAGCCTTCTCTTTAAGAAAATTTTGTTGTGTAGTGATTTGGCCTTGTAGAGCCTTGTGAGAGTATCCCAAATTTCCTTTGTCGTCTTTTTCTCCGAGACGCTTAATAAAACTTCATCGGCTAGTGCCAAGTGCAGATTACCAACATCGTTGCCATCCATCTCGTTCCATTTATTGTCATCAAGGATCTCGACTGGCCTTTATCCAATTTCCGCCAAGCAGTTATCTTTTTCTTAAAACTGCTTTCATTCTCATTTTCCATAATGAGAAATTATTCCCATTGAACTTTTCTATTTCGTACTTCGCTACCACTGAACATGCCTCCTTTCCACTAACTGAATCTAATCGCAGCATGAAATCGGCTATGAACCTTAGCTCTGATACCACTGCTAGGACGTTGTGGTAAGGGGCACCCAATTACAACTTAAGTAGAAATTATAAAATTAGAATTTTGATTGGAAAATTGTAGAAGGATTTCACTATATCAAAAGGATTACAAGAATTTCTTTCCAAATTAAATAGTAACGTACTCTTGATTTGGGAAAGAGGGAGTATTGCTTCACATAATAAATTGGTTGTCAAATAACCCCAAGTATAAAGCCTAGTGAGGCCTTTTTCCATGACCAACAATAGCTTCAACATATATGGTACGAACTCATTTGTAAAGTACATATTAAAATAAGAACATGCAATAAAATCTGCTTCAAGGGAGACCAAAACTTCCTTCGGTTTAAATCGTGGAGAACCTGACCGTCATTGAAACAAAGTTTCATATATTTCTGATCGCTTCAATATTTCACCATTTTCAGTAAACAACCAACCGCCAACTCCTACAAGTTCTACTAAAACTGATTAACACAACAAATATTATTCCAATACTTAGAAATGAAATAAAACAAGAAGATATATAAATTAGTCGCACAACAATAAAATATTTATTTAGCATAATTCAGTCAAGAAATTGGATCTTACCGACTCCGATGATATATAAATTCTTTAAATCGACCATAACTTCATGAGTGACAAAATCACTATTATCACACGAAATAAAATAGGATTACCTCAAAAACTTTGCGAGTGGTTTTCTCCACTTTTCAACTCTACATATCCGAGCATTTGCATATTCCCTATTGTAAATATCTAATGCGATATCAGGTCCTCCCCGATTTGGAATTACCTTCTAAAGAAATAAACAAGGCTCACAGTAAGAACAAGAAACAAGCTTGAGAAACTAGTAATCTGATACTAGCTGTTACGGGGTGGCCCTTGATGGCGAGAAAGTAAGAGCAAGAGAACAACAACGTTATGACTTATGATAGCCAACAAAAAGAATAGCCTAATTGATGGCAATAAACATCAACCTATTTAAGTTTGCCCAAAGCCGAGGACTATAAACCAAGGCCTAGAGCAAACGATTATAAAAGAAAGGCCTAAAGCCAACAATTACAAAGGAAAGACCTAAAGCTAATTACAAAGTAACAATATTTCCAAATGATAAAGACTCCAACACATGATAGGTACCATGCACATGTAAACGAGCATGCTTGGCACTGCAGGTTTAGTGGTGAGTGAGAAAGCTGAGAAGACCGGGGGACTGTTGTTTTAAGAAACAAGTGGCCTATGGGTGCTGAGCAAAACCATAGTTTCGTTGGACATAGCTATGCACCAGTGAGTGCATGGCAATGCGAAGATGGGCGCATGATCACTGAGCAGGATCTCAGGCCCTTTGGAAGGAGCTACGCACAGCCGTGTGCCCAGCGAGAACAGTGTGCACGGGTGTTGAGCGAGAAATTTGGATTGAGCTTCGTATGAGTATGGTGCATGATGAGGTTAATGGGGCATAGGAATGCTGAGCAGGTGCGGTATTACGCAAGGGCGTGAATAGGCAAATAGGAAGTGATTGCAAGACATTGAATAGGGCCTTGCTTTTCGACCGTGCTACCAATGGCATGTTCACAAAGAGGATATAGTGTGGATTGGCATAGGGGATGGTAAGAGGCACCTTGCGACATTTAGTAACAACAAGGGTTCCATGAGAGATTTCATCTATTAAATCATTTAAGTTAATTCAATATGCTAATTTGAATATATGTACAAAGATCTTTAGATTAAGGTCTTCTAACAAACAATAGATACGTTAGTCAAATATTTTGTTTACTTTTTTACTTAAAACATTATACTGTGTTCAATTATATTGTAGTTAATGAATTAAAGGTTAAATTTGTTAAGCTGAAGATTTGATAAGATCAAGTATTAAAATTATTGAAATACTCTTGTTATGTTTGGCCATGTGGAAAACTTAAAAGTGACATCATAAACATGTTTCCTGTATAACAATTTTTTCGTAAAAGGGAAACTATTGAACACTGCAACTTACCAACTTACTCCTTTAAACTCATGTTGAAGACATTCTCTTGAAATATAGACTTGAAAATCTTGCCAAACACTAATTTCAACTAGCCATATGGTAGAATCACGATAATGCTGCAAAATAGGCCACACAAACAAGAGATTTGTTATTCATAACTTATTTGATGTGAAGGAAATTATTCAACCATAGTTGAGAATCGTAAATGATCAAATAAGCCCAAAATTGAGAAGGCAAAATGATATGTGAATTGTAAAGAACCGAACATTGTAGGTCGGATTTTAACCCTAGAGGGGGGTGAATAGGGTTTTAAAAATTTAATGTGGAATTAAAAACTTTTCTAAAAAGGTTTAAGCAAATCAACTTAGCTAAACAATAATATCAAGGGAATAATCAATTTTAAGCAATCAATCCCAAAACAAGCAAATAAGCAATCACAAAAATAAGCAAGTGAATAAAGAGATTGAGTAAGAAAGATTGAACCGATTTGAAGTCCAAGGCTTTTTTTTCTCACGGTTTTGGTTTACCAAACCATAGTCCGTGCTCAGTTAGTTCTCCGAGAATTTTCACTAATTTCAATCTCCTTCCGGGTGAAGATCAAACCACTACAAGTGTATCTTACTCACACACTCTTTACAAATATTGCTTTACCACAATATTCACACAAGAATCTCTCTCTTGCTAATTTGTGAGATTTACCTCTCACAAACACTAAACAAGAATTTACCTTCTTGTTATCCTATGAGATTTACCTCTCACAATTGAATTCTAATTGTTTGGTGATTCACACCAATTTACAATAACTCTCTCAAGTGTGTAGTGGATACAATTTGAAGCTCACACTAGAGTTATCTTGATTGATCAAGTGGATAACTCAAAAATGAATGAATAATGATCAATTCTAATGCTAGACTTTGAATAGATGAAAGATGAGTTTCTATGAGTGTTCAAGCATGCCAAAATGTGTCTTAGATAGTGTATATATAGTCCCAAAAGTGATATAGCCGTTTGTGAGGTTTGGTACCAAAAATGGTAAAAAATCAGAAATTCAACAGCTATATTCTGGGCCATCAGTCGACTGAGCAAAGCTCCTTAGTCGACTGAGTGAGCCTTAGTCGACTGAGCCTCTCTGCTTAGTCGACTGATGGGCTCTGACCATCAGGCCAAAATCCCAATTTTTGCACTTTTGCATTTAAGCTCCAAAATCAATTCTAATGCTTTGGGGGACCTCAAATATAAGTTCCTAAGACACCTATTTTTGAAAAACCTCAAAATATGATCATTTGAATTTAATATAAATTAATTTGAAAATCGGTTTTTGTAAGAATGATGTTTTCAAAGGAAATTCAATTCAAGTTTGTTTCAATTGATCTAAGAATTATGCATGTTCATGTTTGGGCTATATAGATAATCAATTAAGAAACTTTACATTAATCCTAAGAAAACACTCAATTACCGAATAGATGAGTCTTCGAATGATTCGATTTGTTTCTTCAAATTGTTTCTTCCCTTGAAGCTTTTCCTTTGAAGCTTTGGCATATGATCCTTGATCTTGATCTCCATGGATTTGCATTGATGAGATTGATCTTCTTGCTAGTCCAATGCGTTGTTGACTTGATCGGATATTGATTGAACGATCCTTGTCAAACTTCCTTTAAGCAATTATGTTATTCTTGATTTTTCAAATAAGAAAGCTATAATCTTAAATCAAGAAACATGTTAAATTACATATGATTGATTTATTGTTATTGTCAAAATAAGATTAAGACCTACAAGGTCAACAATAATCCAAGAAAAGGACACACTCTGAATTGCTTGTTTTGATCTTTAATAGTAAATACAACTATTTCCCAACTAAAGAACTTAGAATCAAGCAAACTACGAGTACTACGAATGTTAAAACTTGAATGTTACTAACACGTTGCCATGTTAATTGTCCCCTTTTATTTTGCAATTGTGAGAAACATGTAAAAAAGGAAACTAGCCCCAAGAACTAGAAGAGTTCATCAACCAGATATGTTAAGTGATGATGCATTAAAACATCAAGCATATAGACGTAAAGAAAGTTAAAAAAATGCATTGGAATATGTTCGGCTACAGTTTATAGATATAGAATTTGTGCTTCACGTAGCACCATAAGAAACCCAACATGTTTCTTTCAAAAGCTAAAACATGGGCTTATTTATTATTGCTTCACACAACAAATCAATCCAGACAAAGAAAAGTACTGGCAGATATGGCACCAGAATCTTTGCTTGAGTGCATGTTGGTGATTCAATTCCTTTAATCTTCCAATAAATCAAGTCTTTGGATTTCACAATGGTCTAATAAATAAGATCTATATTCTCATAAACAAGAATTTGTCAATATATAAGTTACCATAGTGTCCTTACATAGTTGCCACTCCTTCAATGAGTTTCTCAAATAAACGAATCATCTGATAAATTAAACTCAAACACGAAACTCAAATAGTAGCAATAAAAGACAAACCAAAAACATAACTAATGAACTAAACTAATCACCTCTGGCATAAAGAGGAAAATGCTTTCAATGGATAAGAAATGTCAGTTTTTCACCTGTATCTTTTCTTCTCCAAAAGAGTTATCAAACCATATAGACGTAAAATCGTGAAGTTGCAAAATAAAAAACAAATACAAGTTGAAGAGATTTATAGAGTAGGGACCGCTATATTACTACAGGAGGGCCGAACATTGGTTGACTAGAATTCGAAACATTTAAATTAGAAACAAATACAATTAAACCGAGTACCCCGTTTTATTTTTTTCCTCATAAGATAGCAAAATAAATGAATTCGCCGTACATAAAAACAAAAAAATAAAAGAAAAGCAAACATGTTCTTTGAAATCATATGCATATGAAATAAGACACAACTAAGTTGAGGTAGGGGAGTTTCATGTGTAAAGAAAAGCAAACATGTTAAAACTATAAAGAGAGATTTATTCTCTTTAACAAAAATAAGGTATTTTCATTTGGAGGGGTAAATAGATAAATATTTTTAGGGCCTTTTTGTTTTTAACCCAAAAAAATTGAATTGTTTTGCATTTAGCCCACTCTAATTTGAGAATTAGGAATTGGCCAAAATGAGTAGATAATTATTAATTTATTATTTTTCAATTGTTGTTTTAATATTTTTTTTTCTAATTTCATATATTACCCTTGGTCGATTTTTTAATTCAAAATTAGCAACCTCCTAGAATTTAGGATTTCAGAAATTAGGGAATATTTAAAAGATCTTAATTACCATTTTTTTTTAAATTCATAACAAATAAAAAAGGAAATCAAATATTTTTGTAACTGTTTTATCTTTATCTTCAAAAATAGTTATTATGTTATGATTTGCAATCGGTTACAATTTAATTATTCCATATATATTATAATATATTTTTATGAAAATTACTAGATATATTACTGATTTATAATATGGAAACTAACTGAATAATCTACTAGATATATTATGATAAATATTTTTGAAAAATTAACTAAATTATAGACATATTATTGTAGAGATATATTGTAGATATATTATGGAGTTGTAACATGAAAATCATAGACATATTAGTACATAGATATTGTAGATATTATAGAGTTGTAACATGAAAACCATAAACAAATTAACTTAATTGTAAACATATTATTGCAGATATATTATGGAGTTGTTATATGAAAACGTCCTAAATGAATTGTAGACATATTATTATAGATGTATATTGAAAAGATACATCCTAATTTTCTAATAAAATAATACACATTGAAAAGATGTTGAAGTATTGAAGTTGCTCGAAAGTACTTACCTATATCCAGCACCATAAAGCTTCAGATATTTAAGTAGAGTTTTATGACTCAAGTCCTTGTCCATAATGTCAACTACGATGATAGGTATTGAAGTATAGATAATTGAATAAAGTACACTACTCAATTTCGTCAATGCAGAGGTTATTGAAAAAGCTGTACACAATATATACCTGGTAATTTGAAATCAAATTAATTAGTTGAATCATATAAAATGTGTGTATACAATATATATATATATATTGTTAGAATATACTATATATTACGTTTCCTATTTTTATTATACTTTCCATATTGTATTAATTGTATTGATTGTGTTCCCATTATCCTTTCCTAATTGTATCCTAGATTAGGGTTTTATTTCTAGTATATATATTCTTACTCTATTGTACATTCAATCATCAAGAAAGTAATACAATTATTTCATTCTCCTTCTTCAATCTCTCTTTCGTTTCTATTTCATTACATGGTATCAGGGATTCATCCTCCTCTAGAACGAATCTCTCATCTGATTGACCAAATCTAAATCAAAAACCTTAGCATCATCAACCCAAGCAACCAACCAATCAAAAACCCTAGCTTCATCCAACTGTCGATCCACTGTTCGAAGCCCTACAGAACCTCGATTAACCCAAAACATATACCAAAAGCTTCGTCTTTTCAATACGAACCCAACCCCGTTGAAAACACCCCATTCGGACACCACACGCGCTCTCACGCGCCTCTGCAATATCCCCCAGTCACGCAACCCAAATCCCACGCGCACCCTCCTTTCTTGATCAATCGCCACCTCGATACATAACCCCAAACCACCCATATAATATACCAAAACCTTCGTCTCTTCAATACGAACCAAACGCCGTCGAAATCACCCCAATCGGAGTTGGAACGCTCCCCCATGTGCCGCTGGAACACAGCCCAATCGCGCCGCCTAGATCCACGCGCCACTGCCCTAAAAACCCTAAACCGTTTTTTTTTTTTGAACCAGTTCTTACTCCCTTGACCGGTTCACCTATATCTAACCCAGTTTTTTTCACTCTAAGACCGGTTCCCTGCTAAATCAACCGCTCCGAATCCGTTTCTGGACTCAGATCTCTCGGAATCATATTAATTTTTACAGATATTGTGTTATCTTACACGTTTCTCAATGGAAAAGCACGAGTTTTCGCGTCCGATTTCTGTCGTTCTCAATGGCACCAACTATGTTCAATGGTCCCAGGCCATGACAAGTTTTCTGAAGTCTCGTAAGTCCTGGAGAATTGTTACTGGAGAAGTTGTTAAGCCAACCAAGAAAACCGATGAAACTGACGATAAGTTCAATGATCGCCTTGATGATTGGGAAAGCAAAAATGGTGATATTATCACATGGGTTCAAAATACATCTATCTCTCGTATAGGACAGCAGATTGGTCGTTTTTCCACCGAAAAGGAAGTCTGGGATTTTTTACAATCTAGGTACACTCCAAAGGATATCTCTCATCAATACCAGTTGCTTACTGCTTTACATTCTAAAACCCAACAACCCGAGCAATCAATTGATGATTATTTATCCGACCTTCAAGCTATTTGGGATCAGTTAGCCCAATCCGAACCTTCTTTTTGTGAGCATGATGCAGAAAAATTTGAAACATACCAAGATAACCAGCGTGTTATCACTCTTCTAATGGGACTTGACGATAAATTTGAACCAGTTCGGGCTGCTCTACTCCATCGCAATCCTTTACCGTCTCTTGATGATGTCACGACAGAGCTTCTCTCTAAAGAAACTCGGTTCGCCACTCGGGCCCATAATTTTAATGCTGTTTTAGCCGTTCCGAGCTCGAAACCTACCAAAAACTCGTTTTCTCGAGAATGTTCGTACTGTCATGCCACCACCCATATGCTACTAAAGTGTCCAATTAGGACGTGTTTCTTTTGCAAAAAAGTGGGACCAGGTCACTTTCAAGCCGATTGTTACAAGAACCCATCCAGGAGATCCTCCTCTAGATCATCCTCTAGCACCATCACCGCTGCCACCACTGATTCTTCTGAAGCAGACATTTCTACTGCACCAGTGACTCTAGCTGACATCACAGATCTTCTGAAACAGGTTACATCCTCTTCTGGTTCTGCTATGGCCACCACCACAGGTACATCTTGGTTCTTTGATTCTGGCTGCTGCAATCATATGACTTCTGATCCTACTATTTTCACTTCTAAAAGTCATAATTCTCATACACCCACCATTAAAACTGCTGATGGCTCTAAATTATCTGTTAGTCATGTTGGAACGGTTACTACTCCTAGCCTCTCTTTACCTGCTACATTTCATATTCCCAAATTGACTATCAACCTTATTTCTGTTGGTCAACTATGTGATCTTGGGCTGAATGTTATATTTTCTTCTTCTTGTTGTCATGTGCAGGATCCTCAGACGGGACAAATTATTGGGATAGGCCGTAAAGTTGGCCGCATGTTCGAGCTCATACACCTCCGTACCTCACCCACTCCTATTGTTGCATCCACGCCACCTGTTGCATCCCCACCAACTATTTCTTCATTTGAGTTGTGGCATTCCCGTTTAGGACATGTGTCTTTTGATCATCTTCGTTCTATTATGTCATCTGGTCAGTTAGGGTCAATAAAGTCTGAGAAATTGTCTTGTTTATCTTGTCAACTTAGAAAACAACCGGCATTATGTTTTAATAAAAATGATTATATTTCTTCAACACCATTTGATCTTATTCACTTTGATGTTTGGGGACCCTCTCCACATTCTACCATGGGGGGTTCAAAATATTTTGTTATCTTTTTGGATGATTATAATGGTTTTACTTGGATCTATCTTATGAAAACTCGTTCAGAATTACCCCAAATCTATATTAATTTTGCTCGCATGATTCAAACTCAGTTTTCTCGTCCAATAAAAATTTTTCAAGCTGATAATGCCATGGAATACAAGGGAACCTCATTTCTTAAATTTCTCCGTGAACAAGGCACTGTTTCTCAATATTCTTGTCCCGGTACATCTCAGCAAAATGGTCGTGCTGAACGCAAGCACAGACATATTCTTGATACTGTTCGCACACTTCTTATCTCTAGTAGTTGTCTTGAAAGGTTTTGGGGGGAAGTAGCACTTACTGCTATTTACACTATTAATCGTATCCCTATTCCCTTTCTTCAGCATCAATCTCCATATGAGAGACTTCATGGTACCTCTCCTGATTACAATTTCTTACGAGTCTTCGGTTGTGCATGTTTTGTGTTACTCCAGCCTCATGAACATTCTAAATTAGAACCACGTGCTCGTCTTTGTTGCTTCTTGGGGTATGGGATAGAACATAAAGGTTATCGGTGTTAGGATCCTATTTCTAAACGCTTACAGATTTCTCGTCATGTTATCTTTTGGGAACATAAAATGTTCTCCTCTCTATCCAAATTTTATGTCCTTGAAGAATCACCACTTCCGTTCTTTACTCATTCATCTCTTGACCTTTTCACCCCTAAACTTGAGGCTCCAGTTGTCACATTCCCACTAGAACCTGAACCAGAAGCCACACCATCACCTCCTCAACCTCCCAGTCCAACACCTCCTAAACCATCCTCACCTGACGTCATTTCTTCCAACGAGCTTCAACATACGGCACCTCCCAATGATGATGTCTCGCCTGCTGATCCTGTCATACCTCCACCACAACGACAGTCCACTCGGGTAAGAGAGCTCCCTCATCACCTTCGTGATTACCATTGTTATTCTACTATGATATCTCACTATGAACCTACATCCTATAAGGAAGCTAGTACTAATCCACTTTGGCAGCAAGCTATGACAGAAGAATTACAAGCTTTAGATAAAGCGCATACCTGGGATCTTGTGAATCTTCCTCCTGGAAAATATGCAGTTGGGTGTAAATGGGTGTATAAAATCAAGACACAATCTGACGGTTCGATTGACCGATACAAAGCTCGTCTCATAGCCAAGGGGTTCAATCAGGAGTATGGTATAGACTATGAAGAAACTTTTGCTCCTGTGGCTCGAATGACGTCTGTTCACAGTCTTATTGCTATTGCTGCCGTTCGCAAATGGGATCTTTTTCAGATGGATGTTAAAAATGCCTTTCTTAATGGGGACCTCACAGAAGAAGTATATATGAAACCACCTCCCGGTTATTCACACCAGTCCACTCAGGTCTGCAAACTTCGTCGTGCCCTATATGGACTCAAGCAAGCTCCCCGAGCTTGGTTCGCAAAATTTAGCTCTACCATCACAAAGCTTGGTTATTCATCCAGTTCATCAGACTCAGGCCTCTTTATTCGAAAGACAGATTCTGAGACTATTATTCTTCTCCTCTATGTGGATGATATGATAATTACTGGGGATGATATTTCTGGTATCTCAGATCTCAAACAATCTCTCAATCAGTTTTTTGAAATGAAGGATCTTGGTCGTCTTAACTACTTCTTAGGGCTGGAAGTCCTTTCTGATTCAACAGGTTACTATTTATCTCAGGTGAAAAACACGTCTGACGTTCTGGCTCGTGCTGGTCTCACTGACTGTAAAACTGTATCTACTCCATTGGACACCAATGTTAGACTTACTCCGTTTGATGGTACTCCTCTCTCTGATGAAACTTTATACAGACAGTTAGTTGGCAGTTTGGTTTATCTTACTGTTACTCACCCGGATATTGCCTATGCTGTCCATGTTGTCAGTCAGTTTATGGCTGCTCCTCGCTCTACTCATTTTGATGCTATTATTCGGATTCTTCGTTATCTCAAAGGGACAGTTTTTCATGGGCTTCACTACTCCTCAAAGTCATCTCTTATATTACAGGCTTACTCTGATGCAGACTGGGCCGATGACCCTACGGATCGTCGGTCTATTACTGGTTACTGTTTCTTCCTCGGGGACTCCCTTCTTACTTGGCGTAGTAAGAAACAGTCTATTGTTTCTCGATCAAGCACTGAGGCTGAATACCGCGCTCTTGCTGATACTTCACAAGAACTAATATGGCTTCGACGCCTCCTCGATGAATTAGGTGCTCCTCAAGACTGCTACTACTCTTTATTGTGACAACCGCAGTGCCATTCAAATTAGTCAAAATGACGTCTTTCATGAACGAACTAAACACATTGAGATTTATTGTCACTTTATTCGCCAGCATATTCGCAATCTGTACATTCGTCTTATGCCCGTATCTTCAGATGACCAGCCTGCAGATCTCTTCACTAAAACTCACCAGCCTAGCCGTTTCTAAACATTGATTTCCAAACTCCAGCTGGTCTCTCACTTACCACCTTGAGTTTGAGGGGGGTGTTAGAATATACTATATATTACGTTTCCTATTTCTATTAAACTTTCCATATTGTATTAATTGTATTGATTGTGTTCCCATTATACTTTCCTAATTGTATCCTAGATTAGGGTTTTATTTCTAGTATATATATTCTTACTCTATTGTACATTCAATCATCAAGAAAGTAATACAATTCTTTCGTTCTCCTTCTTCAATCTCTCTTTCGTTTCTATTTCGTTACACATATAAAGTGGTGACTTACACAATTCAATGATCGAACACACTAGTAGAAACTAGTGAGATTCAATGACCGTATGAACAAATACTATTGATGCAAGAATCAACTCAATAACTAAATAAACTATGATGCGGAATTGGATTGGAATTAATGGAAGTCTACTTTCTATCTCTTTCATTCTTCTTGTGTTTTTAGCTTATTGGTTGGATTATTGAGAAGGAGTATTGGAATGGGTTTCTTTTGAGAGAGGAGAGGTAAATCACAGAAAGGTTAAAAAATCTTATTAAGATAAGTTCGGAAGTTACGTATCAATGTAATTCAGATATTTAAAATAAACGGCATTATCACATTAACTAATATATGTAATTAACAAAATTCATTAGGAAGGGTAAATTTGTCTAATTGCTGGTTTATTATGGTAAAAATAAAAAAATAAAAAAATATATATATATATATTACATGTTGGGTCAAAAGCAAAACATTTGGGTCAAAAACAAAAGCATGGGTTATTTCCTAATTTCTCAAACGAGTTGGTTTGAGTAAAAACACATCCGTAAAACTGGGTTAAATCCTAATTTTCTAATATTTTTATCAAAAATTTTAGATATAATCTATATATATATAGTTAATAGATCACTTATACCAAAAAAAATATCAAAAAATTCAATCGAGAAGTCTGGGCTCACCTATAGCATTAGGATTTAGATTGCATCCCCTTACTTCTTTGTTATTAATTCCTAGTCGGATTGTAAAAAGAGAAGATACTTATAAGTTTGTTATTAAAAGGTTTTTATAAGTTTGTCCACAACAACATAATAGCTGGGGTTAAAGGTTTTTATATATATAACTAGTTTTTGTGCACGTGCGATGTACGTGATTTTAGTTCTTGACAAATGTTATTAAGTCTAATGAATTTGTACATATTAAAAATTGAATAATTAGTATGAAATAAAAAAAATTACAAATAAGCAAAAATGATGTGCCAAGAAATTAGTACATTATAACCCACTAATTTATACTTTGGAGAGCATATATTTTTATATTTGTTGTATTTTTAGTATTTTTTCAGGTACTTAGAATTAAATTGGAAGATTTCGAAGTAAGAAGAGATTGGCTGCGCACATCACCTGTATTCAAGAAATTTCTGGCATTAATCCGTACAGAATTTGAAGAAAACTCCAGAGACAAAAGTTTGAGATCTTTGAGTTAGCTACGCGTGGGCGAAAACCTTACGTCAATCGGAGTTCGGAGCGTGAAGTTATGCCTAAAATACAATCAGTGCATCAAATAATTAATTCCAGCGGGCCAATTACAAAGTCAGCCCAAGCCCATGTCTCATGCAGCAGCCCATTCAATTAATAAAGTCCAACAGCAAGCATGTAGTGGCCCATGTCATATTTATTAAATCCAAGCCCAAGCCCAAGCCCATCCAAAACCCTAACCCATCCCATTCTCTTCAGTATAAATAAAACCTCCTGAGGCACAATTAAGACAGAGAGAGACAGAGAGACAAGCACAGCAGCAGCGGAGCATTTTTTTTCCTTCCTTCTTTTCTTTTCCTTTCTATCTTAAATTTTTGCAGAAGCTTTTATCTTTATTATTGATAGTATTTGGATGCTTGGATGCTTGTAAATTATTGCAATTAATTCAGAATTATTTTCTTCTTCTTCAATTTATTTGCGCGTACTCAAGTAAGTATTTAATTTATTTATTTGTGCATTATTTAATTATGTTTTGTATTTTAATTGCAAGCATGCTAGGCTAGATTATTATCTAGGGTAGAGGATGATTATATTTGATTGATTCCCTTGTACATATTCATGCCAATTAATTCTATCCATTTAATGCTTTAATGTTAAAAAATAATTCTTCCTATTGAATGCCTATTTTAATTGATATAAAAATAATATTGGATTCTCATTATAATTTTTTGGATTCAGTTTATGATTTGTTAAAAGCGGATATAAATTGTGTTTTGACAGATATAGTGAGTGTTTTGATTTTATATATAAGTTTGGCTATGGAAGAATTAATAATTAGACTTTAAAAATTAATTGGGTTTAAATGATTTTTATTTTCCGCATCTAATAGAGTCGAGAGACCAAATTAATGCGAGACAAAGAGTAGAATTTATTAGGCATGAATATTAGGAACATGATATCAAATATATGATTTCTTCCCGCCTAGTATTTTATAAATTGATTATTTTCTCAAATATTTTAATAATTAATTATTTAGTTAGTATTTTATTAATTAAATATTTTATTAGTGTTTTTAATTAATAATTCACAATCTCCCAGTTTCTAAACTAGATTAGGAATTAATCAAAATTAGTAAGTGGTAAAAATATCAAGTCCCTTGGGTTCGACCTCGCACTTGCATAAACTATACTAATACCGATTCGTGCGCTTGCGAGTAAATAAAACAAGTTTTTAACGCAACAAGTTTTTGGCGCCGTTGCCGGGGACTTGATAAATCATCCCACCATTTTACTAATTTAGATTATTTATTTCTACTAGTTCATTTTTATTAAAAAAAAAAAAAAAAAAAAAAAAACCTTAGGAGTATAGTAGTGTATGAACATGATAGGAAGCTGGATATTTGATGGAGGTGGTGATGAGCTTGAAGAAAATTTCATAACTTTGTTGGGAGATGAAGTAAATAATCCAAAATTTGTTGAAAAAGCAAGAAGCATGTTGAGAATGAAAGATGAAGAGTGGGAAGCAGAGGTTCATAACTTTTTGTTTTTAGAGCTAGATAGCGAGAGAGATGAATCCCTTGATAGTGTGAAGTTGTGCGAGAGTATCCCATTTGATCCTGGTATACTTGAGTTTAAATCTAGTGATTCATCACATTTGGAGAAACCTTATTCGCCTATTGATTCGTGCGCTTGCGAGTAAATAAAACAAGTTTTTAGCGCAACAAAAAACACAACATCAAATGTAAAATCCTATTAGTTATAATTATAAGAAAATCATAGAATCGATCTACTACAGAAAAATGTTGTTTATATATGATAAAAATTTGTTGCGCTAAATTCTTTTTGTACATAGGTGGCCAAGCAAACTTTTGATTAGAGACATAAGAGAGTAATATATATTTTTTCCAAGCTTTTAGAATTATTAGATAGTTAATTCAAATTAAAGTATGTGGGATTATTGTGCCCAATACCAAACAATTATATAACACTCATATAAATAACAGATTTCATATAACAGATAGAATTTTAAAATGGTCAAAATAAAATAAAATTTCACTTACGCCTGATGATGTATAACATGAATATTTTATCGAGCCATGACTACAGTATATTCATTTTTTTTTGTTTTAAACAATAAACAAGATTATGAATAAACAAATAAATTTTTAGTATATATACACATTAATAAATTTATAATGTTAAAATAAAAAATAGAGTAGAGTTTAAACAAATAACTTATTTAATTATTTTACCCAAATAAAGTAGAGTTTAAATTTATTTAGCATACTAATACCTATATAAAAATATATGAAGTTATATTTTTTTTATTTAATTTAAATCTTAAAATCTAGTGTTTAAAATTAAAAAAGTCTTATACAAAATATCAAATTCAACACAAACAAACTTGTTTAATTAGTTTAACCAAATACAGTAGAGTTCAAATTTATTTAGAAAACTAAAACTAATATAAAAATATATGAGTTCTAATATTTCTTTAAATGTAAATCTTAAAATCTTGTGTTTAAAATCAAAGGCATATTTGTCTCTACAAAAAGAAGAAAAACACTTCAATTATTCGTACTTATATATATATAGTAAAGATTTTTTTCAACTCTAAATTATATCCTTTTAAAAAAATTATTATTTTTAAATTCCACACATTTGATATAATTCATCTGTCTCACTAAAATTGGTGTGAAATCCACTTTTGGTCAAATTCCTCTTTAATTAAAGAAATAAAAAAAATTGAATTTTATAGTCCCGTATAGTATGGACAATAGTCACAATACCTAATAAATGAAGTATATTGAGCAGTAGGCATATTGTATAATACAGATTAATGCAAAGAAACATGCCAAAATACACAACCAATTTTGTCCAAGTTTACCCACTCCCGAAAATAATAGTAATAATAAGAAAAATTAACAATAAAAATAAAAAAAGTAAAGTAAAGTATGCTGACATGTGTAGTTGTAGTAAAGATTGAAGAGGATGTACCTCGTTGGAAATATATACAATGACGAGAGAGAGAGAGAGAGAGAGAGAGAGAGAGAGAGAGAGAGAGAGAGAGAGAGAGAGAGAGGAGGGGGGCTAATCTTCTCAAAATCAATCATGACTACTGGATTAATTTTCAGTGTATCTTCACACAAGGGATGTGGGATATTCTGGGCCAATAATCTCTTTTCTCCTTTAAACACCGTTCTTCTACAAGTGGGCACATCGAGATTACAAGACTTGAAAGTGTTGGAAGCAGCGTATCTGGCAAAGATTGAAGCTTAGGACATTTCCATATGCTGAGGTTTTGAAGCGAGGTGAGGTTCTCGAGGCCCATGGAGAGGGTATCAATACTCTGGAGACCAAGGATAGCAAGTCTGGTTAGAGATGTAGGAAGTTTAATACCCACACCTGAAAATGACGTCAGCCCTGGAATATCGCCGTAAATGCTGAAATCAACAAGAGAGGTTGCGAGCCTATGTAGGCCCCACTTTGAGATGGGCTGCTTCTTTATGTTTCCGATCCAAAGTGTTTTTAGGTTGGGAGGCCAACGCCCTTGAGGAAAGGATTCAAGACATGGACAGTCCGATACTCGAAGTTCTACCAGAGACGTGAGGCTTTGCATCTGATCATCAGGCAAATATTTCAGATTATCGCATTTAAGTATTTCAAGTGTTCTCAAGTTGGGAGGCAAACCTCTTTCCAGAAATGACTCGAGACCCGGACAACCATTTAACGATAAATGGGTAAGGTGAATGAAATTGTGCAAGCAACGAGGTAAGGATGCCAGCTTCACCCAATCCGTGATATAAATTGTTTTAAGGGATGATGGCATACTACTACTGTTGAGTAACCAAAAGTTCTCTGAATCTGGCTCCAAATTGCTGCAAGAACATACGGAAAGAAATTCAAGGGTGGTGGGTAGATTATGACCTGCTAGAAAGCATGCCAAAGATTCACAATCCCAAATACATAAACTTTCAAGATGAGAACAACTTTCCACGTGGTTGTTGCTATTGCTTTCGATCAACTCTTTTACTTTAGTTGGCAAATTTTTTGTTGTTTGCAAGGACTGTAGTCTTGGGCAATTTTGGATTTCTAAGTTCTTGAGAGACGTGAGGCAACTCTCAATATCTGGCAGCTTCTCAAGCTTATGGCACCGATCAAAATATAGATCAACCAGATTTCCGAGCTTGTGACACGAGGATTCTTCTTCTTCCCACAAATACCGCAGCTCATCACAATTTTTAATTTTAAGATGGTGAAGTTCTCCCAGAGATTGTACAACCCCTTCGTGCAGCTTCGAAAGCCCAAGGATCCCCTCCATCATTATGGTAGTAAGAGATGCAACGCTAACTATACCTCTAAGAACAACCTCATCACATCTTCTTATATCTAACACCCGAAGAGACGGAAGACTGGGAAGTGAAATCTTGACCAATACAGGACAATCACGTATTGTAAGGTTGTGAAGTCGAGGAAACGCACCAACACGGTCATCAATATTGGCCAAATTAAAAGACCATTCCTCCCAACCCACCATGTTCACAAACTTGAGAGTTTCAAGTGATTGGAATGCAACCACGTGACCAACTCCGTACAACTCATCGCCCACATTTTTCACGCCAGCCATGCCTTTGATGAACAACTTCTTGAGTGAGGGTAGATGCCCAAGTGATGGTAAGGATGCAAACCTTTTACACCCACCGAGTGTTAGGTTTGTTATATCAACGAACGAAGGATCACATACCCAACTAGGAAATTCAATGCCCCCATAGAACTCGATTTTCAACTTTGTCAATTTTGTATAAGGTTTTAGAAATTCAAGCACTTCGTACTCTCGAGTCTCCATTCTTCGAGAATCATCAAAATCGCTGCTCCAGGTCAATGTCAAGTCCTCGAGGCCTTGCTTAGACAAAAGATTGGCCTCCCTTGCATCTTCAACATTCATCACATTGTGTAACCCGATAATGGCAAGTGTTCCCCGGAGATCAGATAATCCCCTCAACTCAGTTACAGCCAAAGTATTATTCTCATCTAGAATAATCTTTGACAATGTCTGCAAACTAGTTAAATTACCAATCCGAGAAGGCATTTTTAATAATTTTTCAGTATCACTGATGTCAAGATGCCGCAAATTAACTAAGTCGCCAATTCTTGTCGGTAACTTGAGCAGTTCGCTGCAATTACGTAATGATAACGTCTGTAAATTGTAAAGATCACTCACAGACTTGGGCAAATGTGTGATGAGGGTCTGGGATAAGTTAAGATACCGAAGGTGTTTCAACTCACCAATTGAGTTTGAAAGCTCGGTTATGGCATAACCACTCAAAGACAAAACCCGTAAGCACCGGAGTTCAGGTAACAACTCATTAACAACCCTACTGCTCAAGTAGAAGTGCTGCCAATTTCTTGCCTTATGAACCAGTAGAGGTAAGAAAGTCCGCAAACTAAGAAGTTTGTGATAGTTCTTGAATTTATAAAAGACACCATATTCCTGGCTAATGTATGATGAGTGACGAACCTTTTCAAAAACTATATGTTGTCCATTGCACTTCATTTCATCTTCCGCCCTATGGCATATTCCTTTGGCAACAAACTGAGCTAGGTCATTCATTAGGTCATGCATCACAAACAGCGATTCCTCGCTGCCACTTAAAGGTTGAAAAAAGGACCGCGATACAAGCTCATTGAAATATAGAAAACCCATCTCTTCCATTCTCTTCTTTCCTTCTGACTGCTGCAAAAAGCCTTCTGCCATCCATAACAAAACTAGCTTGTATTTGTCAAAGATATAGTCCGCTGGAAATATAGAGCAATATGCAAACAAACGCTTTAGATGAGGAGGTAGATGGCGATAGCTTAATCTCAAAGCCGGAAGAATGCCAGTTGATTGTTCTGGCAATTCCCAAATCTTGCTGTTTAATATATATCCCCACTCATTTAAGGTTCCACTTGTGCGCAAGAGGCCTCCAATGGCCTTTGCTGCCAAGGGTAAGCCTTTACACTTTCCGGCAAGTTTCTCGGCGACGATTTTAAAGTTAGGATTCTCTTCAAAATCTCTTGTAGGTAATGCATGTCGAGCTAATATAGATAGACAATTATCATCTGAAAGCTTGTCTAGATGATACATTTGATCATTGCCTCGAACCTTGCCCATTGTTGATGCCACCTTCTCGTTCCGAGTTGTGACAATAACCACACTGCCAGGTGCCCCAACCAGAAAAGGAGTACGGAGTTGATCCCATTTTCCGTAGTCTTCGTTCCAGACGTCATCTAAAACGAGTAGGAATTTTCTGTTGGAAAGTTTCTGCTTTAGTTTCTCTTGAGCGTCGTTTAAGTTCAAGGCCGTAGCCCCAAGAATTCGCGTGGTTATCGGGAAGACATCAAACTCATCAGAAACACATACCCATATCTTGAGATCAAACCGGCCCTGTACTTCATCATCATTGTAAACAAGTTGAGCAAGAGTGGTTTTCCCGACACCGCCCATACCAACTATAGGAATTACAGAGACTTCACCAGCGCGTGTTTCGTCTCTCAACAACTTGATTACTTCCTTTTTATCATTTTCACGGCCGTAAACATCAGATTCAATCACCAAGGAACTGGTTTCTCTTTCTCCGATTCCGTATGACTTGATCCCCATGACATTCTCTCTCAACCCCAAATCTTGTTTTCGGGTTGAAAGATCTTGCAATTCTTGAGTGATCTTCTCTAACTTGGATCCCGTGTTGTACTGGAATTCTAAAGCGCTGGGACTAGGAAAATTAGTACAACAAGTAGGGATGAGGCGCGTTACTTTACTGATGCTAGCTTCTTGAGTTGCCTTAACAGACTCACGACGCAAAGCTTCGGTGAGCAAATCGTCGAGTATGTCGTCGAGATCGTAAGCCAAATGTTGGAGATCGTCGAGCCACATCTGTACAGCTTCATCTGTGATCTGTTTCTCCTCAGCATCATTTAGCACAGCTTGAATAGTCTTGAAAGTGATGCTCCACTTCTTGAGTTGAGTGTGAATTCCCTGGAGGCGAGCCATTTTCAACAGCATGGAAGAGGCTAACTTCTCGATCAGAACAGTAACAAATGCCGAGACAAAGATTTCTACTACTGCCATTTTGGTTTCCTTGGGGAATGAAGAGAAAGCTTGAAGGTGTGGTGATTAGAGAGAGAGTTTTGATTCAACGGACGAGAGAGGAGAAGTTTGAAGCAATGAAAGATAAGGTCACTGTAGTGAGAAAGAAAAAATTGTGGTTACCACTCAAAATGAAGAAGTATGGGCTATTTTCTTTACAAAGAAAAACTAATTCTAGAAATTAGGTAGAAGGGCTTATTATACGTTGATTTTTACTAAAAATCCAATGAATAATATTTTTTTGAATGAAGGGCCTATTTTTAATTGGTAATTAGTGTAAGAGGCCTATTTTGTTTTATATTTTAAATGAATATATTTGAATAAATTTAAATATCATTTAATTAATAAAAACATGTTATGTATTACCTAAATTACCCCTTTTTATGAAATTTACACAAAAAATATGGACTGCAAAGTTCATATTGCAGTAAAATATGAACTGCAAAGTTCATATTGCAGTAAAATATGAACTGCAAAGTTCATATTGCAGTGAAATATGGACTGCAATATGAACTTTGCACTAAAAATATGGATTGCAAAGTTCATATTGCAGTAAAATATGGACTGCAATATGAACTTTGCACTAAAAATATCGACTGCAAAGTTCACATTGCAGTGAAATATGGACTGTAAAGTTCATATTGCAGTGAAATATAGACTGCAAAATTCATATTGCAGTGAAATATAGACTGCAAAGTTCATATTGCAGTCCATATTTTAATACGTATTGGTATTTTTTAATTTATTTTAAGGGTTGGGATGTCATTTTATAATGAAAAAAAAAAGACACATGTCATATTATCAATAAAATAAAAAATAGGCCCTTTATTTAAAAAAAAATTATTCCTTGGCTTTAGTGTGAAAATCTTTCTCTAATAAGCCATTTTTTTTAATTGCCCCAAACTAATTTTAATATAATTAATGTTTAAAGATAAAATTTATTTACATATAATAAGGAATGAAGTGGAGTAATTGAATAGGTTGTTCTTTTTTCATTTCCTTTTTTAAATAGTGAGATGGCAAATGTGATTGATTGAATGAATGAACTTGAAAGTGGTAATGTTTGGGCTCGTAACTTTTTTTTTTGGGACGCATTAATTACATTTATTAAAACACACTATCTTATTTAAATGAATTTTCTTTCTATTTACACACTTTTTTTTATAGTTATTCGAATGTTTAACAATTAATAATCAAATTAATAATTTTCATCATTCTCGTTAATAATTCAAATTAATACACCCAATCATTCTCAGCCCTCACCTCCTCCTTGCTTTCAAATTCCTGTTACTTTATCATTTGATGAACACATAAGGGTGCGTTTGATTGTAAGCGTGGAATTTGCATGGAAAGAAAATAAGTTACCGGCAATTGAATTGCCTAGAATTGAGTTGCATGAAAAATGTAGTGTAGTGTGTTTGATTGCCTTAATTTTTTACCCGGAAAATATTGGTTGTATTATGGCATTTTTAATGTAGAAAAAATTATTGGTATTTTTTTTTACATAATTATATAGTCATGATGGATTTTGTTTAATTGATCTTGATTAGTATATTTTAAATATTAAATTTTTATATTATTTTGAATTTTATATTTTAAGTTATGGCATTTTTAATGTAGAAAATGGTAAAAATATTGTCTCGTGAACCGTGCCCAAGCATGGAAAACAAAAAACCACCTCCCCCAAAGAAAATATTTTCGTCAATTGCCTTGAAAATGCACATGTGTGAGCCAAAAGTGGGAATTGAATTGCCTAGAAAAAAAAGCCAATCAAACACCTTAAATTATCAAATCAAATGGAAAATGCTCATTTTCCATGGAAAATGTTGCCAATCAAACACACCCTAAGTTTCTTTTCTTCATCCTATAAGTATTTCGTCTCTCTCCTCAATAATCTAGGCATCATGCATTTAGGTTATAATGTTTTTAATTTGCATATCAAATACATGACTCATGTTTTTTTAGGTAAAAAATTATGAAGGTTTTTCTTTTCTCCCCCTAATTTCTGAATTTGATATCTATAAATTATGATGTGCAATTATATAATCACGTCTTTTTAGGAATTTGAACAAAAAGAAATTATAATACTTTACAAAATATAAAAAGTGCGTCTATTCTTTTTTTAACAATTTAACATCAATCAATGTTATTTTATTCTAACCTTTTTTATATATTCTTAATAATTTCTTTGTAGATTACTAATAATTTGATTAGAAAAAGTATAGATTTCTTTATAGTTTTCTAGTAATTTCTTTTATAGATTTATTGTAATTTGATTAAAAAAAACTATATACCTTTGTTATTCTTATGTCAAAATTGAGAATGAGAACGCACATGTTATTTATTAGAAAGAGTTTGATGGTTTAAATTTTCACCGTTCCCTCCTCTTTTGATTAAATATGTTCAAGAGTTTGTTTTCCCAATATCATGAGGTTTTGAAACTATTATTAGTCTTTTGCATGTCTTGTTTTATGCCCGTGATTATCTACGAGGAATATTATATGTAATTATTAGTTGATGGCTTAGATGAAAGCAAAAATGACTACTTATAATTTTTATGTTTAATTTGGAATAATTTTTAAAGTGGTAATTAAATTTATTTATTGTCTGTATGTTGGTTAATTTTTAATATAATTATCTATCTATTATTAGGAGAATCTATGAATTTATTAAAATATATATAAATACTAAAAAATTCACACATAAAAATTAGTTATATTCTATATAGACATAACACTGTTCATAGATTTGATAAAATTTACAGATTATAAAAAATCAATCACAAATTTTTAAAATTTAAATTAAATACCTCTCTTGAAACCGAGAGAATAAATACTAGTTGAGCATCAAATTGACAGTAAAAAATTTCCGTGGGGACCAGATAATTTATGACCTGTTTACTACAAAAATTATGCAAAAACAAAAGAGATTCAGTACACTTCTTTGTCACTTTGCAATAATACAGAAACAAAGGGAGTAGTAGGGTGGGACAAAAACTTTAATTGATGGGTCAATTAAGGTCCCTCCTTTTTCTTTTGCTTTATTCTTTTGAAAAAAAAAGATCAAAAGATTTATTTGCATGAATAATGAATATGAATTTACATGAGGGTAAATTGCAATCCCGCAATGAACTTATGAACTAATTGCCCGGAGAAGGGAAAAAACCTAAAAAAAAAATAAAAATCATGCAAAGGGTAAGGGTTGAAATATGGGCGGAATTAGGCCCGTCAATTAGACCGAGTAAACACAAAGTTCACCCATTTAGCTCATTAAAAGTAGGGTCAAGTTTAATTGAGTATGAACTAGTCCTAGCGTTAATAAATTTTTACTTTTTTTAGTCTGAATTAATTTCTGGGCCAAGCTTGACTATCAATATGCTCAGCATGAATTGGGCCCACTTGCACATACAAAGGATATGACTTTTCTATAATTTACCCAAATTATTAAACCCACTTTTTTTTAATACTAGCGATCATAGATACACTTGATGTTCAAGCGGGAGGAGAAAGTTAGAGAGAGGTTTTGGAATTCAGCTCCCTTGTAGTATATATTAGAGGGGTAGATTGCTCAAGGGCAGATTGTGACGCCCCAAATCCCGTTTATAGGTTTTTTACCTTCGAAACTAATTTGTCATTGATGTCGTACGTCGACGGCGAATGAGTTAGTTTGAATATGTAAGGTGAATTTAAATTCCTTCCAAACTCGGGTTTAAGCATGCTCTACTTAATTCGGGCCAAGGTTGGACATCACCAAACCCAACTTATATAGCTCAATTGACAAGTATAACCGAAATGTTACTAATTCCTTATTTTCTTTTATTTGCGGAGAACAACAATAAACAATGGTTGGGTAAACAATATCACTCCCAAGTGTTTTTGCAGCGTAGTGTTAAGAGAGTCATTTTCTCCGCTTAACCCTAAGGTTCAAGTATTTTTGAAAATAAAATGAAAACCTGTTGCAAAATGAAAGAAAATTAATATGAAACAGATACGGAAATTTTTATTTGTGTTACGTTTGTAATATGTCATGTTTGTCGTGTCAAGAAATTAATAACATAAATAGTTTAAAATAAAAACTATTAATAACGAAAAGCACAGGAACATAAATTTAGCTTCAATTAAAAGAGTACAGTTGCATATACTAAAATGATTAAACATTGAAGAATACGGTGAATCAAGGAATGAAGTTGAGTAATTGAATAGGTTGTTCTTTTTTCATTTTCTTTTTTGAATAGTGAGATGGCAAGTGTGATTGATTGAATGAATGAATTTGGAAAGTGATGATGTCTGTGCGTTTTTTTTTTTTATTTTTGTTTGACGCATTTATTACACCTATTAAAACAATCTATCTTATTTAAATGCGTTTTCTTTCTATTTACGCCTACTTTTTTTACGGTTATTCCAATGCTTAACAATTAATAACTAAATTAATAATTTCTATCATCTTTTTTAATAACTCAAATTAATATACCCAATCATTATTAGGGGTGGATTCGGTAAGGTTACTGTTCCAAAATTAGATCCGACAAAATCACACATATAATACGACACGAATCAACACGAAGTTATAAGTTTCTAGATTGACCTTAACGAATTCAGGTAATTATCGGATTCATCCGTTCAATACAAAATAATAACAAATTGGTTACTATAACGAGAAAGAAAGAAAGATGTGTGGTACCATTCAAAGTGAAAA
Source organism: Lonicera japonica (assembly GCA_021464415.1). Taxonomy (NCBI): domain Eukaryota; kingdom Viridiplantae; phylum Streptophyta; class Magnoliopsida; order Dipsacales; family Caprifoliaceae; genus Lonicera; species Lonicera japonica. The sequence goes on from CM038470.1 coordinate 43,820,028, forward strand.
AGTATGGGCTGGTAATTGCTATTTTCTTTTAAAAGTTTCTTTCAAGAAAAATATCCTTTTATCTCAATCTAAATTTCAATTTGAGTTTTGAATGCTTTACAAACATACACTAATTTTAATATAACTAATGTTTAAAATAAATTTTTTATTTATTTGTTTTACTCGTATGACTCATACGAGTAAAACAAATCTGTATGATTAAAATTTAAGAAAATAATAAATTTATTTATTTTATACCATATAAGCTTATTTTTTAGTCACTATATTTTTTCACTCTAAATTAGAATATACTAAAATTTGACCCCCGCTTTTGAGAAAGTAAATATACTATCTGAGCACCAAATTGACAGCACAAATTTTCTCTGTGGGGACCGATAAATTATAACTTGTTTGCTCCGGAAATTACGCAAAAAGAAAAGAAATTCATGACACTCATTTGTCACTAACTCACTAAGCAATAATGTAGAAACAAAGGGAGTAGTAGTGCGGGTCTCTAAAACTTTAATTGATGGGTCAATTAAGATGGCTCCCTTTTTCTTTTGCTTTTGCTTTTGCTTTATTCTTTTGGAAATAAAGAAAAAGAAAAAACAAGATCAAAAGATTTATTTGCATGAATAATGGATATGACTTTACATGAGGGTAAATTGCAATCCTGAACTTATGACTCATTAGTCATTACCCGGAGAAGGGGGAAAAAAACTAAATTCATGCAAAAGATAAGGGTTGTAGTATGAGCGGAATTAGGTCCACCAATTGAGCTAAATAAGTACAAAGTTCACTCATTCGACACGTTAAAAGTAGGATCAAGTTTAATTGAGTTTGAGTTAGCCTGAACGTTAAATAATTTTTTTTTCAATTTGAATTAAATTTCAACTTGGACTTGATCGTCAACGAGTTCAGCTTGAATTAGGCGCATTTACACAATTTTATGGAAATAAGCATTCTATAATTTACCAAATTATTAAAACCACTTTTTTTAATACTAGCAATTATAGATACATTTGATATTCAAGCCGGAGGATAGCTAGAGTTAGAGAGAGGTTTGGGATTCACCTCCCTTGTAGTATAACAAGGGTAGATGGTGACACCCCAAATTTCGTTTAGAAAATTTTTACCTCCGAAACCAGTTTGTCATTGATATCGTACGCCAACGGCAAGTAATATTAAAATTTTACAAGTCAATTTAAACCAATTAGTTTCATTAAGAAAAATGCCTCTTACATTTTAAAAAAAAAATCGGCATAGTTTGTTATGTTTTATCAATAACCAAAACATGTATAAGTAATACTTCATCAACTAATATTTATGAAAAAGGTTAATATTTGATGTATCAAAAAATTGGTATATATTAGTCTAGTATTTTATACATTAAAGAGCATATATTATTACTATTTTTAATGTTTTTGAGGTGCTATGAAAGAAATGAAGAATATTTGCTTTTGAACGAAACATTTCGAATTTAATATAAAAAATTTATGGTGAAAATAAAATTGAAAACATAATAATAATAATAATAATAATAATAATAATAATAATAATAATAATAATAATAATAATAATAATAATAATAATAATAATAATAATAATAACAGCATATATTTTTGGCCAAAAGCAGCCTTTGGCAATCGTCTTAAATCAATTATCAATCAATTATAAAAAAAAAGGGGGGCAACGCAGCAATTGTGGGGGACGGCGGAAACTTCTTCCTCTCTTCTTTCTTTCTTTAATTTTTCTTTTTCTTTACTTGAGGAGATTTAAAGACTAATTTATTATTTTTTTAATTTAATGTCATGTTCTTTTTTTTAATTTTATTTGTGTTGGCGTGATTTATAATAAATATATTTAATTGATTCAATTACACGATAATAAAAAGACTGTTCATTGATTAGTATAAACAAATATAAGAGAAAACGGTGGGCGCTTAACTAGGGACTAATAGTAATCAATTAACCCGCGCTTCCCGCCCTCTAGACAATGGGTACTGCACAAGACCTAATCCATTGTTGTTCATATGGTGGCCAACCCAACCCAGCTTCTTGATAAGCTTCTCTAATTATCTCATAATCTCACTTTTTTTATCACAACTTTATTATAACATCAAAGAAATCCTCAAAATTCGTTGGGCCAAACTGCGGGTGAAGCCATCCTTCCTTTAAGAGGGTCCACATATGACCACTTCCCCTCGGGTAGGAACAAAAAACAATAATTTCTCCACTTAGCGTAGAAAGAAGCATCACAAGAGTTTCTTTAGCAAAAATACATCACAACTGTCCGCATAATATTATCAAGGAGATAACATATACATAACTTCTAAAATCCTACTTTATATTTACTCCACGCTACCATCTACGCCATTACATAAACAAGACCCATTCACATGATTGAACTATCCACTAAAGCCACATCTTAAGAAATTTAGAAATAAAATTAAAGTGTGACACCACCATCTTAAATCAAATAAACCCACATTCATTGCATGTAATGAATGGCATGCGAGCTTCAGTTGCACATACTTGGGGGCACAAGCCGTTGCGCATTTCAGAGGTACACAAGTATACAATACACAAGTATACAACACAGTATGGGGTTTACTTTATATTTACACCACGCTACCATCTGCGCCATTTTTGTACCAGCTCAACAGAAATGTCCCATGCTCGGACACTAACTTACCACGACAAACAGCTTGACCAGATTTCTGAGGTCTCATCCCCTTTCTTTTTGCATAAATCCTTGACAAGGGGAATCACATAATGAAAATCAATCGTAAAGCAATAAAGAAATACAGGGTTATAAATTCATGAATAATATCACTTTCCAGAAAATATCATGACGTATATGTCATTCTTACTTATTAGGTAGACAACTTTATACTACATAAGAAAAGAGTTAAAACTAATACAAGTAGCAAAACATGTCCAGAATCAACACATACCTGACTTGTGATTTACTCAAATTGCTTATTTGAGAGCGAACTCTTTTAAGAACTGAAATAAGTAGAGTATAATACCAGGTAGTACCACCAGATTCTACTAAAGCACCATTTATTCATGATACAGCGGGCATAGCAGATTTTTAACAATTGTCCTAGGTGGCAAGAGTCGCTTCAAGTGAAACCCACACCAATCTTCACTTTACATTGATGTCAAGTGCTGAATATCTATTCAACGGTAAAACAAACAAAGCCCTTTTAATACCTTAGAGTTTGACTTAGATTTGCTGCTGCTGTGATTTGAGACAGGTGACTTCTCCTTGGTCTGCTTCTTCACAGCCGCAGTCACAACTTCAATTATTGTTGGGAGATCATTTATCATGTTAAAAATCCGTTTTCTGTATCACCAATAACCCACACAATGTCAAAGGAAAAAGATGATGAAATCATAGTTACGGTATCCCAGAACGCCAAACAATTTCTTTAGCTACTGTATGAAAATTATAAATCTGACTGGTGGTGTTTTGTTTTCTTGCCTGAATCTGATTACTAAATCTTTAGTCCAAAATCAAAATCGGAAATATATATATATATATATAGCGGCAAAAGAAGAATTCCTTTTCTTGTTTTTACCCACAGCCACCACAGACTGGCTCCTCCTTAGGGCTATGAGAAGGATTTTATTTTTTATTTTGCTAAAATGCACTATTTGGATAGACATCGAACATATTACTTCAACCATTTTGCCCTTCTTCTATCTTTTAAAATATGACCAAAAAAGTTGGATTCAGGAAGAAATTGTCCAACCAATCAGACTTCATTAATCACTATAAGAGGTAAGAGCCTCTAAATGATTCATAGGCAATTTAAGATGTTACTTCTGAATAGTTAACCAAAACAAACACTTCCACTTGCCTCCTATGTCTGAACTTTTGGCCATTCCGACTTCAGAGGGTCAAAACAAACACCTCTTATCAAAAACAGATGTAAGACAGTCAGTTTATTTTTAGAAAAGAATAGGAAAAGGAAAAGGTAAATCATGCATTAACAAACACGAACAACAGCTCGTTGTATATCCAGAAAGAAAATAGAACCATAACAAAATAAGAAAAACTACATGAGTAACCAATTGCTCCGAAATAAAGCTACATGCTGAACAAGTAAAGCCTAATGATCCCCTTTTTCAGTTTTCTTTGATATGAATAGTTAAAGATACTATTTTAAGTAGACACCCCGATTTTTGGACCCTGAGTATCCATTAGTCCACATGTACTCAGCCATCCAACTACTAGGTGTGAAAATTTTAAAACCATATTTACCTTTAAACTAATACTCGAAAACCAAAATATAAACTTATAAAGTGGTGTATGGTACACAACTCAAAAGTTTTACATATGTATGAAAACAACTATATATATAGATACAGATATAGATACAGTTATAGATATAAGCAGATAAAGTAGTGCATGATACACAAATCAAACGATTTACACATTAATGAAAACAAAAGTATAAAGACATATGAACCAGTATATGTTACACAACTGAAAACTTTTATATATGTATTAGAGAGAAAGGAGGAAAAAAGGAAAAGTACAAAGAGAAGGTGGACATGGACAAGTTATCCAACGAATTAACAAGCAGCTTTCCAAAACAGAAAAGAAAAGAACATATCCAGACGCAAGAACCTAAATCAGTTAGTGTTTCCATCACTGCATCTCCAAAAAGAAATGCTTTTCTTTTTAAATCCAATCATTATTCAGTCTATAACGAGGAACAACATTCAAAACTAGGCCCAAACTTGTTAACAAATTGAGATGTATTTTATCATGTCACGTTAACTACTCCAACCAACCCTAAACTCAATTTATGTTTTCTGTAACCAATTCTAGAAAATTGAAATATATTAAATGCCTATGCAAATTTCATAACTCTTTAATTAAAACCGTAGCAAGGTCTACTTCTTCTTTTTTCCCTAAAGGGAATGTCCGAGTCTCTTTCATGAACTTCAAATAACTAATAAACCCTCCCCGCCCCAGGTGAGACTCAAACTTGAGATCTCCCAGATCCGGGTGGGCGCCTTTATAACTAGGCTAACCCACTCGCGCAAGTCTACCTTATTTGACATGGATGAAAGTTTATTAGTATATATAATAAACGAATATATAAGATAGTGCATGTTAAAAACAAGGATGATAACTATACACAATTGCCACATCCCATTCAATGTGCCTAAGAATTGCTAGCACCATATAATAAAGGAGGGCTGAGAAACTGAATTAGTTAGGGGGAGGTGAAACCAGTAACTAAAAAGCAATAATCCCTCCCCGTCTTACTGTCCCATATTTTATTTTTGGTATACGTCAAATATATTGTCCCATTATGCTTTTGGACATAATCAATGTACCAAATATCACAATATAGAACCACCATTGATTAGGTTGAAACAAGTGATTCCTTAAAAAGTACCAAAGTCAAAGTGCGACTATTAAGTGAAGCTAAGCATCTGTAATCGAATAAAAAAGGAAAAGTTACCCATCAGCTCTATCAAATCCAAATCTAGCACCAAAACAGAAGGCAACAGAAAGTAACCAAGCATCGCTGTGGACAGCAACCAAAGATAACCAGTCCTTTTCTTGCATTCCGTCTCTAGCAAAGTTAATGCCCAGTGCAGGCTCCGGAAGCTCTGGAGGCACCTACTGCTCATTGGGAAATCCATAGAGGCAAAGATTTTCCTTATCTGTAAAATTAAACATAAAATAGACGAGTTTCAATCAAGAAAGTTTGCTGCCTTGAAAACCTCAAATGTCAATTGAACCGATAATCTAGCATCAAGTGTACAACAATGTCATTAGAGGCTAACACTCCTTCGGTCCTAAATTAAAAGTCCATTTCACATTTTAATTTTTTTAAGGAATGCACACAAATTTCAAAATGTTCAATGGTAAAGTAAACAACTTGTAAGGATACATAAATCAGATGAAAGATGGGACGAGACTTAACAATAACTATATTTTTTTCAAAAAGAACACAGAACAGAACTCCAACAGCGTGCAAAGAAATAGAAACAAACTAGGAAGTATCGGAAACTATGTGCAAACTTCCAAAACAGGATTTCTCATTATACATATAAAGACACAAAAATGCACACACAAGCAACAATGACAGTAACTAGGCTAAAAAATCAACCAAGCATCTACAATGCAATTTTCACTGGGAAGCATGTTACAAATCCAATATTTTCACGTCCTGCAAAAAGCGCACTTGAACTATTGTTGGAATTTTATTTAATAAATTAATCCACTAATTTAGTTAGTGGCTTGTGTAGAGGGTTTCTTTGGGTGGATATCCCTTTATCTATTTAAAGAGTCTTGTGTGAATAAAAGTTTATAATCAGTTGTTTCGCAATTGCAGTTTAAACGTTGGAGTGGGATAGTTGAGAATTTCAGTTTATCCCCTTGCTTCTTCAAAGGTTTTTCTACATTTCAACCAGCCAGGGTCCACAAACGCACTTTTTTTTGGTCTGACACAAACGCATTCAAAGGAAGAGAATATCATCAAAGCACTAGCTTGGTTTTCCATTATGAATGTTAGTTCTCTCTTATTCCGTTTCACACACACATATATATACTCGTACTCTTTTTTTGATAGAAAACAAGAAAACTTCATTGATCGACAACTTAGTTACAAAAGCAAATACAACACCAAAATTGCTAGAGAGCAGAGGATAAGGCATCCACTGAAAGCTCAAGCACCCGGGAAAACAACCCTTGAATCATGAACTCGCTACCCAGGGGCAAAGGATCTAACCACCCATCACCCAACAAAATTAACACAGTTCAACGAAAACAAAAAACAATCAGATGCATCGAAAATCCTCAAAGCTTTCGCCCAAAGCCCAACCAAAAAACATGTGAACTCCCAAATATCAATTTGATTGCTGCTTCTATCTTCAAATACCCTCCAGTTACATTCAGACCAAGTCAGCCATGATACTGCCAGCATAGTAAAATGCCACAGCTGCTTGACCTTATTATTTTGCCTGAAGTGCCATTTAATAATCAAAAACTCGCTCCATCTCTTTATAAATGCTCCCACCAAACCAAACATCTCTAGGGCCTTTGTCCACATAGCCTTAACAAACTTACAATGGAGCAGAATATGGTTGATATTCTCAATGGCCCTCTTACACAATACACACAACGCGAGAGAGAGAGAGAGAGAGAGAGAGAGAGAGAGATGGTCTCCTTACTTGAACCATGTCACACATGCTCATTTTTCCAAAGGAGCCAGCCGTTCTAACATTTTTATTTTGGTAGGGATTCCACCTATCCAAAATTTCCAAATAACGCTGAAAAGGAAACTCAATGATGGGTGTGAAAGAATTTCAAAGAAGGATATGTAAGAGAATTCAACCGAATAATGACCCACCCAAACTCTTTTATCCTAAGACTAGGGATTGAGGTGGACACTATCAATGGTATTTAACAAACAGATGAAATCATTACACTCCCTATCACTGAAGTTCCTTGAAAAATTCAAATCCCACGAATGATTGAAATGAGTGAGCCAAGATATAACCGATTCGATTAGCATGCTAAGATTAGTCAATAGACGATATAAACGAGGAAATCACTCTTTTAGAGGACAATTACCCACCCAAGTGTCTCCCAAAACTGAACTCTATCTCTTTTTCCCACAACCAACTTGGTACTTTCCACATAGGATTCCCATTTCCCAACCTCTGGCTATTGATTTCTAAGGGGAGCAGAGTGAAGCATTGAAATCAACATTCACACCCATCCGTTTGAATGAATGTCATATTTACTTGCAATTAAATTTGTGAATATTTAAACCACAAACACCCATCCACTTTTTAGAGGACAATTACCCACCCAAGTATCTTCCCAAAACTGAACTCTATCTCCTTTTCCCACAATCAACTTGGTATTTTTCACATAGGATTCCCAACCTCTGGTTATTGATTTCCAAGGGGAGCAAAGTGAAGTATTGAAATCAACATTCACACCCATCCGCTTGAATGAATGCCATACTTGCAATTAAATTTGTGAATATTTAAACCACAAACCAATTACCCACCCAAGTGTCTTCCTAAAATTGAATTATATCTCCTTTTCCCACAACCAACTTGGTATTTTCCATATAGGATTCCCAACCTCTAGCTATTGATTTCCAAGGGAGCGGAGTGAAGCATTGAAATCAGCATTGACATCCCAATCCACTTGAATGAATGCCATACTTGCTTGCGATTAAATTTTTGAATATTTAAACCATAAACACCCGTCCATTTATTTAACCATGCCATACAAATGTATGCTTTGAGCTTAACTAAAGGTAAGCCACCTAATGTCTTAAGCATGTAAAGAGGGGACCAAAGAAACACAAGGCAACAATATGAATTGTAACACACTAACACCGTTATTGTGTTATTGTGGTAGGGAATAGGGACATTTCCCATAATGCTAACCCATTCAAAGAAACAATCATTTCATATGAGGAGGAGAAGGAGCTCAATCTAGGTATTTCATAGGGTATTAAAACACGAATAATCAGATGAAAATCTGCATATAACTACATATAATGCACTTATCTCTACAATCATGCATCTGCAAAGATAATCCGCAAAAAAGAGTTACTTATTAGATACCTGTGAATATAAATTATAGATTATGTAAGCAAATGGCCTACTCCCAAGCAAAACCAAACAAACAAAAACAAAACAAGGAGAAAGCCAAATATTTCGTTGAATTCTACATAATACACTCCATCAGCTTCATGAATAAAAAATACCTAGCATCGAGAAGATTCTGTTTGACATACTTTTAAGCACTTGGGACAAATAATTTGCTGCTAAATTACTAAAATCTGAGAGAAAATTAGAACATACTCGTAGAAGCTCAAAAGCAAACATTTTAATATTGACAATGATTAGGCGAACAACTCCTCCACGAAACTTGATACTATGATCAAGAAAAAGGAGTCATTGATACCATGATAAAAGAATGACATGAACTTCAGTAGAGGCAGAAAAAGCTTCCTTCTTTTAACTAAAGAAAAGACTTCCCCTTTTGAAGGGGTAAATGATATTTGGTTAAGATGATCTCCATGATGAATAGATTAACTCCACCAAATTTCATAAAAAATTCAACCGAAAAGTGTGTGATTTAAAAATATAAAATTTCAATGATTAGAAATGCACACGCACACACATATATATACGTCAATCTTTAGTTCAATCACTTTTCGATTTATTTTTTTTATGAAATTTGCTGGAGTCAATATACTCATCACATAAATCTTCCCCACCAAATTTTATCGCCCTCAAAAGGGTTAGTCCGTACTTTAGTTAAAATAAGGAAGCCTTTCTTTAGCTTGACCGTAAAAATACATATATATATATATATGTTGGAAAGTAATATTTTATTATTTAGTGCTAGTATATTTTATTAAAAGTTATATTAGTTATGGTATTGTTTTGTCTTTGGTCAAGAAACCCAAAACATACTGTAGATAGGGTATTTATAGTAATTGAGTCTTTCATTAGTTATTTACCCTTCACTTTTCTTTCCTTTATTGTTATCTTAGCGTTTAGTTTGTATCCTTAAATATCCTTACATTGGGAGTCTTTGCAATATACAATTATCAACACAATTATCCCGTTCAACTTTCCTCTTTATAAATTCTCTCATATACAATTAGCCTAAATACATATACAGTAATTTGGGCTTATAAGGTGCTTTCCGTATTAGTTTAGACTCATTTTTTTCAGTTCTACTGTGTATATTTGAACACAAGTTGTGTGTTTAGGTTCATTTGGATCTTCTTCGATAGTTCTTATTAGATATTATTTCATTGAGGAATTATATGTTATTTCATTAAGGTGCAAGGGAATATCCCGTCTCTGGGAGTTCTATGTGAAATATTTTTATGGCTTTGTTGGGAATATGAGAATGAGAGTGACTTATCTTCTGTAGAGTCCTTAAATAAGACTGTATTAGGCTATAGCTCTACCCAACTACGGACTTTGAAGCAGTAGAAGTTTAAGGTTTAGTCAACCTTGTTGTGCCTTTAAGTCTCTCTAGCACTATGTTTTTCTTAAATGTGAGCAAGAGTAGTGATCTTTCTTCCTCATCATCAATTTTTGGTTTTTAGCAGCTTTTATATGTTTGAAATTTGTAATTGAGCTCTATATGGTATTTTGGCACTATACACTTTATAGTCTTAATTCCTTTTTCTAACAAGCCAACATCAGTCAAACCTCGCGTCTTAGAAATAGAAATAGAGGAAGATAACAATTACTATAATATAGAAGGAACACAGAAGACCACGAAAGTTTGTTCAGCTTCTGATGTATAATCCATCAGGCCACATACTACTTGCCTCATTTATTAAAAAAAAAAAATTGTCCTTATAAATCATTAAATTGCTATTTGCCATAGATTGTCTTTTCACAAATTAATTCACTACACTAAAGTGTATGTCTTTTCACAACTTAATTCACGAGTAAGATTGTCTGCAAATACATACAATATACAAAAGAATAATGTAGAAAATTGTCTACAAATACATACAATTTACAATAGAATAATGTAGATTATAATGTGTATACTTCTACTTGTTCTGATAACTCATCCATAATTTATATATAAGTTATTTCCCAATTATCCCAAGCTTCTCAATGTTAGTAACATCAAATTCAAAAGTGACAGGCTTTTTACAAATATTGGTTAGGACAGAGCATAGTCATTTCGAAGGGGTTATCGACAAAGAAAGGGGATGCCACAAGTCATTAGGATAACTGTCACAAAAAACATGGCATGGGATGTATACATAGTCATTATAAAGGAACACGACTGATTCCCTTTTTCGCAGTACTTAAAGTCATGGTCTTAAGCTGTGTTCCTTTTGGAAGGAAATTATTAATTCAAGAAAGCCGATTATAGGAACAAAATGTCTACGCTTTGCATACATATATATTATTGGAACAAAATGCATGCATAGATATTATAGGAACAAAATGTCTAGTCTCAACTAGGGCAAACAAGGATCAAATCCAACAACCATGTTAAGACTACCCTTCGCAAAGATCAAACTAGACCACGCGTAGAAATCAAATCAATAACAGATATTCCCTTAGAATATTATTTCCAGTAACAACTATGTTATGATTACCCTTTGCAAAGATCATACTGGAGTACACATACAAATCAAGTCAAAAACAAATATCGCACTAGAATATTGTTTCCAGTATGGGTGATAATGATATTTCCTAACACCACCTATACTAGAATTACAACTCACGGACAGACTAAAAACACATTGGTCAATAACTAAACACACTTATTTTACATAAATTCTAGAAGATACGAATGAATTCTCACGGTAACATCATGATTTTCAGACCACCAATTTACTGATTTTTAGACTGAACAATTCTAAGGGAAAAGAGAAGGCCGGTAAATTCAAACGCAATATTCAAGAAATGTTAATGAAGAAATGATTTACATTTGGACAAGCCAAATATTCATGATTTTGTAGGTTCGCGTACTATGGACAAAAATAATGCCAAACTGCAAAACAACAAATAAATTTATCAAACACAATAACAAGTTGAAAACCATAAGAATCACATTCTTTTAGTACATAAAGAAGCAATGCAAAGCCACTCTTTACTAAAACCACTACAACTTTTCAAGCAAAACTTAACGAGTAAATGAATTTCTCTAAACTCAAACCAAAATAGTTGAAAAAATGCAATTAGAAATTAAATTGATGGAAATAATAAGAAAGCAAGCTAAATGAATTTTTCTAAACTCAAACATTTACAGTAACTTAAATGAAAATAGTTGAAAAAAATGCAATCAGAGATTAAATTGAAGGAAAATAAAAAGCAAGTTAACCGGGGTCACACTGCTAATAGAATTCTTCAACATTGGCAAAAACCCGAAAGTCAAGTAAAGCAACATTAAACATACGAAAATACTGAACTTACTTGATTTTCTTTTTAACAAATTGTGACTGGATCAAACTGAAGGGCCATACATTCAATGCGTTCTCTACTTTTATATTATACTAGTTTTTGTTCAAGTAATTTTAATGCTTAACAAAAATAATTAATTAAGTCCATTAATAAATACATACATAGTAAGAATTGAATAATTAATATGAAAAAAAAATTTACAAATGAATATAAAGTTTTAAAAGGTACTCGAGGCGTACGTCTTGAGGCGCGCGGCAAGAAAACATTCCGAGGCCTATTTTTTTAGGAATTTTGAGTCTTATGCCTCAGGGGAGTGAAGTGCACTCTTAGAGGCGTTAGGGCTCGAGGCTCATGAGGCGTTGGCCTGAATAAGCTGCGTGGTTTTGGTATGTTCTGACAAAAAGGAGGAGAATTATAAGCCTAAAAAAACCCAAACCCTTATCGTTGTTTTATAGATCATAGAGAGATGAGAACCTGCGGAGAACTGAGATGACAGACAGAGGAGAACGGTGGCCTGCACAAAACCCTAGCAACACAATTTCATCCAGACCTTTCATCAGATATCGTTCTTCTTTCTTCGTTCCTGTCTTCTTTCAAATTCTTCTCTTTTCCTTTCACACACATACTTCACCTTTAAGCCCCAAAGCTTCTGAATACTTCTTATGAAGTTTAGGTCCCCTTTATTTATAATTTTAATTTTAATGCAATTACATCTATCTATCTAATTAAGTAATAATTATAATTACTTTATTTATTATAAATTTAAATTATGGATTACTTCTTATGAAGTTTAGGTTTTTTTTATTTATAATTTTATTATTATTGCAATTACATCTATCTATCTAACTAATTAATTAATAATTATAACTACTTTATTATAAAATTGAATTATGTATTTCAAATTTATAATAAAGTAATATCCACATGTCTAATATCTTTATATTTTATTTTTAAAAAAATTAATTCTCTAATATTTATGGAATAAAAAAACAATTAAATAACCTCATTAATTTGTGTAGCATTTGATTCAATACTATTTTCATTTAATAATTATTTCTTTTTTGAATGGCATTTAATATTATGAACAGCGATAAGGTTATTTAAGTTTATTTAAATAGTTTTTTGACATATCTTGAAATATTTTTAGCATTCTTATACGAACAAAAATTAAACATTTAGTTAAAATGTTGGTATATAGTGTAATATTATTTATATTTTTGTGAGTTTTTATTAGGAAAAAAATAAAATAAAAAATGAGGCTTATGCCTCGAGGCCTACACCTCGCCTCGCCCGAGCAAAACGCCTCAAATCCGCCTCGCATCTTTTAAAATATTGGCAAAAACATAGTATTAAGTGTAAATTTAATTAATAATTATAAGAAAATCATAAAATCGGTCAACAACATAAAAATGTTATAGACACATGATAAAAATTGATCAGATATATTAGAGAGTAATATATTTTTAATAAATTTTTAAAACTGGTAGCTAGTTAATTCTATTAAACATATGTTGCCTATTATGCACAGCATTACAAAATAATATAACACTCATATAAATAATAGATTGTATTGCTTGATGATGTATAAGTTAATATTAAATAGCTTTGTAATTTTAATACGGTTCTAATTCAACACAAACTATAACTTAAATAATTATTTAAACCAAATAAAGTAGAGTTTAAATATATTTAAAATACTAATATTGATATAAAAATATATGGAGTTTATACACTATTTGAAATACTAATACTAATATAATTCTAACTTATTTAATTAGTTTAATCAAATAAAGTAGAGTTTAAATTTATTCAAAATACTAATACTATAATATAAAAAATTATAAAGTTATATTATTTTCTCTTATGTAAATTTTAGAATCTTGTGTTTAAAATCAAGGTCATATTTGTCTCTACCTAAAAAGGAAAAAATACTTAAATTATTTACACTTTTATATATAGTATAGATATAGATGTTGTTGACCTTAAAGTCAATTAATCTTATTTTGATAATTACAATAAGTTAATATAGTGTTATTTAACTCGGTTGTTCCAATGATGATAGCCATTAGCCGATATCTTTTCCAACCAAGTGTGACGTCAAACTGATATAGTCAAACTCTCACACAAAGCTCCACAAATGCTTTTACTCACAAGAAATGAACTCAAATGATCTCCATGTGCTTCACAAAGAATCAAAACCAAGAAAGGATCAAGAACATCAAACAAGTAAAGATACGCACAAGAAAATCAAGCATCACGAAGACTCGAATTATCATTAAATGGAGTGAGTGCTTAGATTTTATGTAAAGATACTTTATTGATCAAATTCCTATAGCTCAAACATATTCTTGCATCTTTTAAAGATTAATTCAAACTAGCTTGAAATTGAATTTATTTGAAAAACATCATTTTACAAAAACCGAGTTTCAAAATAAATTCATATTAATTTTAAATGATCATATTTTAAGCTATAATAAAAATAGGTATCTTAGAAACATATCTTTGAGGTTCAAAAATCATTAGAATTTTATTTGGAACTAAATTGCTAAATTGCAAAAATATTTTTATTTTACATATAAAATTCGCTCAATTTTTGCCCAGTTTTGATCTAACGGTGAAATGGAGGCCTTCCCGGACTCCGATCATTTTGAAATTTTTACAATAGTTAGACAACATCTTTTGGAAATTTTGACTAAAATTTGAGCATGATCCAACGGTTAAATTGGGAGAAATTAACAAAACAAATTTGAATTTTTTTGTCAAAACTAGCTATTGGAAAGTTTGAAAATGTACACCTTGGAGCCAAAACCTCTCTTAATCATCCCCAACGGCCATATGATTTTGTAAGCTATAAATATGATGTCTTAGACATGTTTTAACACACTTGAATCATTCTACAAACTTATTTTACATATATACAAAGTTATTCAAGTATTATTGATCATATTCTTCATTTTTGAGCTATATATTTTGATCAATTTTGATATCTCTAGTGTGAGCTTCAAATTGTATTCTTTACACACTTGAGAGAGTTATTATAAATTGGTGTGAATCACCAAACAATTTTGTATTCAATTGTGAGAGGTAAATCTTATAGGAAAAACAAGAAGGTGAATTCTTGTTTAGATATTGTGAAAGGTAAATTTCACAAGGTTAGCAAGAGGGTATCTTGTGAGAGTATTGTGGTGTAGCAATACTTGTAGAGTGTGTGAGAAGAATACACTTGTAGTGGTTTGATCCTCACCCGGAAGGAGATCGGTTTTAGTGGAAGTTCTCGGGGAACTAACCGAGCGCGGAGTAGGGGGAACAAGCCGAACCGTGTGGACAAAAAATCTTCGACTTCAAATTGGTTCAATCTTTCTTACTCAATCTCTTTATTTATTTGTTATATTAATTGATTGAAGTTGCTTATATTATTGCTTATTCTTGGGATTGATTATTTAATTGATTGTTTTCCTTGATAAACTTATTTAACTAAGTTGCTTTACTTAAATATTTTAAAAACGTTTTAATTCCGCATTAAGTTTTTAAAACCCTATTCACCCCCCCCCCCCTCTAGGGTATTTTCCGACCTACAGATGTGAATAGCTAGACTTGCTCAATTTTTGTATACACTTTTTGTGTATAAAGACATGACAGCATTCAAATAAAATAACATATTTAATATGTTGTCTGCATTTTTTATATCTTACTCGAACTACAAACAACCATTTTTATTAAAAAATTGTACAAAAACTGAGTAAGATTAATGCTAACTAAACATATTTAACAACAAAATAAAACAAAATTTATAATAATTAAAGACAATTCGAGGATTTTACTGTTGACCTCCGTCCATTAGAGAATATATAAAGCAGGGATACTTAAGTTAGGGTCGGAGTGTCGGTATCGGATACGTATCTGCATAAATACACGACCAATATAGCCAGACATGTACGTATGAGATACATATTTGAGTATCCATTATTTTTTATTTTTTTTTAAAATTTCGGATACAAGAGGGTTATGGCAAGGATACATGAGGGATAAGACTGGGTAAGTTTTGTAAATTTTTTTTATTGGAGTCATTTTAAAAATAACAAATAATTCTGTTGGTCGGAAAACAACCCTAGAGGGGGGTGAATAGGGTTTTAAAAACTTAATCCGGAATTAAAACGTTGTTAAAATATTTAAGCAAAGCAACTTAGCTAAGCAACAACATCAAGAAAATAATAAACTTCAAGTAATCAATCACAAGACAAGCAAATAAGCAATCTCAAAATACAAGTAATAATATAGCAATAAAAAGAGAGCTTGAGTTTAGAAAGATTAAACCAATTTGAAGCTTGAGACTTTTTGTCCTCACGGTTCAGTTTCCTAAACCATACGTCCGCGCTCGGTTAGTTTCCCGAGAATTTTCACTATTTAATTTTCTTCGGATGAAGATCAAACCTCAATACAAATGTTGTTATATTTCTACTGTCATGATGTATCTTGTTTAATTGATTTTGATTAGCCTGACGTACAGTAGCCTGACGTGGATCGTCTATCAGTAATCGATCCAGCTCAATCAGCATCGGTATACACGTCTATCCCTCTTTTATCGTTCTTCCTGAAGAACAGACCTTTCCCTGGGGAGCCTTTGAGGTAACGAAGAATATGGTACACAGCCTCCAGATACTCTTCATACGGTGAGTGCATGAACTGACTAACCATGTTTACAGCAAAAGCGATGTCGGGGAGCGTATGAGACAAGTAGATTAGTTTACCAACCAGCCTTCGGTATCTCCCTGTTTCGATTGGAACACCATCTTTAACATCTCTTAGCTTAGTACCCAGTTCTATGGGAGTATCCGATGGCTTACACCCACTCATACCAGTTTCTGATAGCAGATCTAATATATATTTCCTTTGTGAGACTACGATACTATTTTTTGAACGGGCCACCTCCATTCCAAGGAAGTATCGTAGGTCTCCAAGATCCTTAATCTCAAATTCTCTGGCAAGATTTCGCTTCAATCGACTCATTTCTTCAATATCATCCACATAAACAATGAGAACAGAAAGCTCGTTTCTTGTGGAAGTCTTTATGAAGAGAGTATGATCAGATTGCCCTTGATTATATCCTTGGCCCTTGAGGAACTTCGTTAATCTTTCAAACCACGCCCTAGGGGATTGTTTAAGGCTATACAAAGACCTCTTTAGTTTGCAGATTTTTTTTCCAAATTCCTCAATAAAACCAGGTGGAGGTTCCATATAAACTCCCTCTTCTAAATCACCATTCAAGAAGGCATTCTTCATATCTAACTGATTCAGAGGCCAGTCCAAGTTAGCTCCAACCGATAAGAGAACCCGAACTATATTTAGTTTTGCCACTAGAGAAAAAGTTTTGAAGTGGTCCACTCCATACGTTTGAGTGAAGCCTTTAGCCACCAGGCGAGCTTTGTACCGTTCCACTGACCCATCTGAGTTATACTTCACAGTGAATACCCATTAACAACCAACCACTATCTTTCCTTCTGGAAGCTTTACTTTCTCCCAAGTAGCATTCTTCTCCAGTGCTCTCATCTCCTCATACATCGCTTTTCTTCACTCAGGAACATTTAGAGCCTCCTGAACATTATTAAGAATAACTATATTCGACACACGAGAGATAAACGCATAATAGGATAATGAGATATTTTTATATGACACAAAATTAAAAATGGGATATTTGGGAGCTTTCGTACAGGCTCTGACTCCTTTTCTAAGAGCAATAGGAAGATCAAGTTAATCAAACTTTGTTGACTCGTTATTAACTTGAGAACTACCTTCAGGTATCTCGGAAGAGTCATCATGAGTATCATGATCCACCTCCAGGTTGGATTCTTAGGTTTGCTGAGGAATGGTTTATTTCCTTCCTTGTTCAGGATTTTTTCTAGAATACACAAGACCTTTATATCGCTTTGCACACACATCTCTGGTCCATCGGTAGTCAGATTTTAGGATGACATTAGCCCTGGTTGTTCACCATTACCAACACAAGTATCTTCAATATTTAAACCATTTGTTTTCCCAGATTGTGTGTTCAAATAATTAGGTATTTTTTCATACAAAACATCAACCACCGAATTATCGAAAACACAACCACCATCTTCACTCGTTGTAATAGGATTGCCCCTCGAAGAAGGTAACATCCATAAAGATGTACAATTTTTTGGAAATTGGGTCAAAACATTTATACCCTTTCTGATTTGTAGGATAGCCTACAAAAATACATTTGTGTGCCTTTGGATCAAGTTTAGAATATTTTGGGTCATGATTATGAACAACTGTAACATTTTCAAATATTTTTAAAGGAATATCCCCTAATAACCGAGTGTTGGAAAATATGTTAGAAAGCAATTTGATAGGGGCTTTAAATTTCAAAGTTCATGTTATAAGCCGGTTAATAAGGTAAGTAACTGTCAAAATAGCATCTCCCCAAAGGTATTTTGGAACTTTAGTTTGAAAAATTAAAGCTCGAGCAACTTCAAGTAGATGTTTATTTTTTCTTTCGGCAACTCCATTCTGTTGAGGAGTATAATTACAAGAACTTTAATGAATTATCCCATTTGTGATAAAAAAATCCCCTAACATCTTATTAGAAAATTCCTTCCCATTATCACTCTGAAAAATTTTAATTTTGGTTTGAAACTGTGTGTGTGTCATGGTGTAAAAGTTTTGAAACACACTCCCAACTTCTAATTTGTCTTTTAAGAGAAAGACCCAACATACTCTAGTGTAGTCATCAAAGAAAGTCACAAACCAACGTTTGCCAGACCAAATGGGCACTTTAGAGGGACCCCAAGCATCACTATGAATCAAGGTAAAAGGTTGTGATTTCTTATGTGGTTGAGACGAAAAAACCGTGCATTGATGTTTTACTAATTCACAAGATTCACACCAAAATTTAAACAAATTTTTATTCATTAATAACTTGGGAAACAAATGCTTTAAATACTGAAAGTTTGGATGTCCTAACCTATAATGCCATAACAAAATCTAACTATCACTAGAAACATAAATAGAATTAAAACAAGTACGCCGGTCTTGACTTCCAGAGGTACACCCATTATTGAAGAAGTAAAGACCCCCATCCTGTTTAGTAACCCGAATTGCCTTCCCTGAATTTGAATCCTGAGTTTCACAATGAGAAGACCAAAAGTTAACTTGACAATTGAGATCAAGAGCTAATTTGCTGACAGATATAAGATTATACGATAGATTAGGGACATGTAAGACATCTTTAAGAGTGAGAGACGGTGAGATGATTATGGTTCCTTTGCCGGCAACCGCAGCGAAAGAACCATCAGCAATTTTAACCTTTTGATTCCCTGCACACGGAGTATATGACGAAAAAAATTCTGAGGTACCAGTCATGTGTTCAGTAGCCCCTGAATCTAGTATCCAGTTGCTATGGGATCTGATGCAGGCAATTGTAGCTGTAAACGTATTACCTGACTGAGCTATGAAAAATGAGGGGCCAAAGTTTCCTAAGGAATAAGCTTGAACCATTTTACACAGATGCTCTATTTGTTCCTTTGTGAATGGAAGTGGTTTTGAGGAAGATGGTTACTATGAATATGCATTGCTAGCTTGGAATGCTCGGGCACCTCCCCTTATTTTGTTATCACGCTTCTTCCAAGTTTATGGTTTACCATGAAGCTTCCAACAACTATCCTTAGTATGACTTGACCACTTATAATGATCACACCACAATCTCTGCTTTTCTCCCCATTTATCACTGTATATGGCTTTATCAAGGACTACCAGTGCATAGCCTTCAACATTTGTACGGGTTTCACGTTCGTCTTTCAATATCACAGATCATCGAGCCTCTTCTCTTCGTTCCTTTGAAAATACCTCTCTGATAGTGGGCAAAGGTATCCTGCCTAAAATACAACCCCGAACTTCATTTAGGTCCTTGTTTAGTCCAGCCAAGAAGACAAACACACGACCTCGCTCAACCTTCTTCTTATAACGGACACTATCATTCGGATTTTTCCACTCTTCGGTTTTAAACAAATCCAACTCTTGCCATATGGCCATCATATCAAAGTAGTAAGCTGTAACCCCACGATCCCCTTGTTGCATCTTTCACAACTGGTTATTAAGTTCGAACATTTGAGAATGGTTGTCTAGATCCGAACACGTTTTTTTAACTGCTTGCCAGATATCTCGAGTGGTCGGCAGGAACATGTAGGGTTTAACAAGTCCAGCCTCTATAGAATTAAGTAACCATGAGGTAACCATCGAATTCTCCTCGCACCACGACTTAAAGCCCGGGTCATTAGATGGTGGTGGTACTACCTCGCCATTCACATAACCTAATTTTCGTTTGTCGTTAATAAACAACCTCATTGATTGTGCCCATTCGAGATAGTTTCTTCCTTTCAACTTGTGACTGATATTCGCTACCGGATTCTCACTCACAGAATAGATAGAAGCAAATTGCGATATAGGATCTGTGAATGTAGAAGACGTGCTTGTGGTGGAACCACTAGAAGAATCTGTGAGACCCGGAGTGGTAGCACCCACCATAGCAAGTTTATAGTTCATATTGCCAAAGGATCAACAACTAAACAAACTCAGGATTGAATAAAACCAAATCTAGAACAAGAACATAGCAAGCAATCAAACTAACCCGTTACACTAATTTTGGAAATACCAAACCAAGCCAAATCCGGACTGAGTTAAACCAAATCAGGGCTAAAATAAGGTGCAGAACAAGGAGATGATCTACCTTAAAAATTTTGGCAACAATTAGAGCAGTCACGCGCCACCATGCGCTGTGGAAACTGACGGCGCATGAAATCCAAGCGCAAAGGGGTGGTGGCATGTGTGGGCGCGTGCGGCGTCCGTTTCCGGCAATTCTTTCAAGGTTCTATTCGTCTGACAATTCCGACCAAGCCTATGTAGTTGGATCTTGGAAATGTGAAGAATTACGCACGCCAGTGAGGAAAGAACTGTGATGGCGGGTAGGGTTTTTGTAACACCCCCGCCTTAATGTACAGGATAACGCCTGTAATTAAGGCCTGGAGCGTTACTAACCTACCTTAGTAAGACTAAGATAGGTATATAGAAAGAAATAAGTCAACAACAACAGATATAGCAAGTATCACACTGCATAGGGTATCAAACATATTATACATTCCAGCATGTATCAAGTACACATAATCCAAACCATACGAATAACCAAAGTGTATAAACTCCTCGGGCTAGCCGTGGCTTCCCGAAAAAATATACATACATCACAATAAACCAAAATATACACGTAGTATTAGAACCTCTATATCGTCCCTGACCCGGTTGTGTCCTTGTCCTCGTGGGACTCGTGAGTACCTGAAATATTTTTTAAAGAAAAATCAGGGTGAGCCATTTGCTCAGTAGGGGGGTACCAGGCATATGTTTAAAAACTAGTTGGTAAACATATATTTTAGACCATGGTAATATCAATAATATCAACATAAAATCCAAAATTCATCAAGTGATCATGCATGGACGTGCTAATGCAGGTTACCTCCCGTGTCAACCGATTGCCGTATAATAGAAAGCCTGAGTGATGAATAGATTCTACTGCTGCAAAGATATCATAACCTGGGATCAATTGTCCCGATCCCACACAAGTATAGATAACAATAGCCCTGGGATCATTCACCCCGATCCCATATAAATACAGATAATCGCAAAACCATAGTGCCTTGCCAATTTGCCTAGGTTCCCGGGCTCCACACCGGTGGCTTATAGGCGGCCAAACGTTGCTCCCCCAAGGGTTTAGGGCTTTTCAACCCAAGGGCACCGGGCCTTGCCTATTTTTCCCATCCCGGCAAGCACTGTGAAAATAAATATTGACATCACCCTTGGTCATCCACGACCAAGTACAATCATTTCGAAGAGATCAATCAACCAATCATATCCGA
>CM038470.1:43841980-43972670 GCA_021464415.1 Lonicera japonica
AAGTCGAAGAAGAGGATAGCGCCATCCAGGGTGAGTTATTAGTTGCAAGAAGAGCGCTTAACCCGCAAGCAAAGGAGGATGAGAGCAGCGCGAGAATATTTTCCACACTAGGTGCCTAGTGCTAGGCAAGGTGTGTAGTTTGGTGATAGACGGAGGTAGTTGCACTAATGTGGCTAGCACGACGAGGGTGGAGAAGCTAGCATTGCACACGACTAAGCACCCAAGGCCTTACAAACTGTAGTGGCTGAATGATAGCGGTGAAGTGAGGGTGATCAAGCAGGTTTTGGTGTCCTTTAGCATTGGTAGGTACGACGACCAAGTGCTTTGTGACGTGGTTCCCATGCAAGCCGGCCATATGTTATTAGGGAGACCATGGCAATATGATAGGAGAGTTAAACATGATGGCTTCACCAATAAATATTCATTTGAGATGAACAAGAGAACAATCATTCTTGCACCTTTACCGCCACAGCAAGCCTATGCCGATCAGTGAAGTTGCAAAGTGAGGAGGAGCAGCGAGAGTTTGAAAAGAAAAAGGAGATATATGGTGAGGAAAAGAAACAGAGTAGAGTGGAAAAAACCAGTGACTATTGAGAGCAAATTTTAGAAGAGGCAAAAGAATTTCTATGCGAGAGCTAGTGAAGTGAAAAGAGCGATGCTTTGTAATCAGCTTCTTGTACTTGTATACAAAGAAGCGCTTTTGAATACTAACGAGCTAAATTCTTCTTTGCCTAGTGTTATTGTCTCTTTGTTGCAGGATTTTGGTGACGTCTTCCCGGAGGATACACCAAGCAGTTTACCACCCATCCGAGGAATAGAGCACCAAATTAATTTCGTACCTGGAGCCTCTATTCCAAATCGGCCAGCCTATAGGAGTAATCCGGAGGAAACAAAGGAACTTTAAAGGCAACTTACGGAGCTGTTGGAGAAAGGGTATGTGAGAGAGAGTATGAGCCCATGTGCGGTGCTAGTTTTGCTAGTGCCAAAGAAGGATGGAACGTGGAGAATGTGCGTGGACTGCCGAGCCATAAATAATATCACGGTAAAATATCGTCACCCCATTCCACGATTAGATGATATGATTGATGAGTTGCATGGGTCTAGTATATTCTATAAAATTGATTTGAAAAGTGGATATCATCAAATTAGGATGAAAGAAGGAGATGAATGGAAAACAGCCTTTAAAACAAAATATGGATTATATGAATGGTTAGTTATGCCTTTTGGTTTGACTAATGCACCTAGCACTTTCATGAGATTAATGAACCATGTTTTGAGACCTTTTATTGGCAGATTTGTTGTAGTCTATTTTGATGATATTCTTATATATAGCAAGAGTCTAGATGACCACGTAATTCAATTAAAATCTGTTTTGGATGTATTGCGAAAGGAGAAGTTATATGCTAACCTGAAAAAGTGCACCTTTTGCACGGATAAGCTTGTATTTCTTGGTTTTGTTGTGAGTGCACAAGGGATTCAGGTTGATAAAGAAAAGGTGAAGGCGATTCAAGAATGGCAAAGTCCTACAAGTGTTGGGCAAGTGCGGAGTTTCCATGGACTTGCTAGTTTCTATCGGCGGTTCGTGAAGGACTTTAGTACTATTGCGGCGCCATTGACTGAAGTGATCAAAAAGAATGTGGGATTCAAATGGGGAGAGGAGCAAGAGAAGGCATTCGAGTTACTAAAAAGCAAGCTAAGTAACGCCCCATTGTTATCTTTACCTAACTTTGCAAAGACTTTTGAAATTGAATGCGATGCTTCAGGAAATGGAATTGGTGCTGTTCTTATGCAGGAAGGAAGACCAATAGCATACTTTAGTGAGAAGTTAGGTGGGGCGACCTTAAATTACCCTACCTACGACAAGGAACTTTACTCGTTGGTGAGAGCGTTGGATACCTGGCAGCACTATCTTTGGCCAAAGGAGTTCGTGATTCACACAGATCATGAATCATTGAAGCACTTGAAGGGGTAGCAAAAGCTAAACAAGCGCCATGCCAAGTGGGTGGAGTTCATAGAGACATTTCCATATGTGATCAAGTACAAGCAAGGTAAAGAGAATGTTGTAGCGGATGCTTTATCACGCAGGTATACTTTAATTGCTACTTTAGATGCTAAATTGCTTGGGTTTGAATACATCAAGGATTTGTATTGTGATGATGCTGATTTTCGAGATATATTCAATGCATGTGAAAAATTGGCATTTGATAAGTACTTTAGGCATGATGGATTTCTAATGCGTGAAAACAAACTTTGTGTGCCTAAATGTTCATTGCGCGAATTGCTCGTGAAAGAAGTGCATGGTGGGAGTTTAATGGGACACTTTGGTATAGCTAAGACTTTAGGAGTATTGCAAGAACACTTCTTTTGGCCTCACATGAGAAAAGATGTTGAAAGAATATGTGAGAGATGTGTTACTTGTAAGAAGGCGAAGTCTAAATTAAATCCCCATGGTTTATATACTCCATTACCCATTCCTAGTGACCCTTGGGTTGATATTTCTATGGATTTTGTGTTGGGTTTGCCTAGGACTAAACATGGGAATGATTCTGTTTTCGTGGTGGTTGTTAGATTTTCTAAAATGGCTCATTTCATTGCTTGTCATAAAACTGATGATGCACCACGAATTGCTAATTTGTTCTTCAAAGAAATTGTGCGTTTGCATGGCATGCCTAGAACCATAGTTTTTGATAGGGATGCAAAGTTTTTGAGCTACTTTTAGAAGACTTTGTGGGGAAAGTTGGGTACTAAATTGTTGTTTTCTACTACCTGTCACTCCCAAACTGATGGCCAAACGGAAGTAGTAAATAGAACTTTATCCACTTTGTTACGTGCCATAATTAAGAAGAACTTGAAAGAGTGGGAAGAATGTTTGCCTCATGTTGAGTTTGCATATAATCGATCTGTTCATTCTGCATCCAAGTTTTCTCCTTTTGAGATTGTGTATGGTTTTAATCCATTGGCTCCTTTGGATTTATTACCATTACCTATGGAGCATGCTAACCTAGATGGCAGGAAGAAAGCTGAGTTTGTTAGACAGATTCATGAGAAGGCAAGGCAAAACATTGAGAGAAGAACCGAGCAATATGTGCGCTAAGCCAACAAAGGGAGGAAGAAGATGGTTTTCGAAACAGGAGATTGGGTTTGGTTGCACTTGAGGAAGGAACGCTTTCCAGTTCAACGGTGTTCTAAGCTTTTACCGAGAGGAGATGGACCGTTTCAAGTTGTGCAAAGGATCAATGACAATGCATATAAACTTGATCTACCAGGCGAGTATAATGTAAGTGCTACATTTAATGTCGCTGACCTAAGTCCGTTTAGTACAGGTGAGGAATTAAGGACAATTCCTTTTCAAGAGGAGGGGAATGATGAGCCTGGGGATATCACAAGAGCTGGATCATGGAGTGAAGACTATGCAGATCCCATCCGGGTTCCAAGTGGTCCAATCACCCGAGCTAGAGCCAAGAAGATCAAGGAAGCACTCATGATCGTGGTCCAAGAGTTTATGAGTAAAGCTGGAGCTTGGAGAAGTATTCATGGAAATGGAGAACAAGAATGGAGAATAATGCTTAGCCAAGAAGACGTAGAATAATTAGGGCGTTTTTATTATTGTTTTTATTTATTTGCAGCCCAAGGATTATGTTTAATTAGTATTTAGAGTGATGGGCCTGCTAAGAGTGTTTTTGGGCTCATTTAGAGTGTTCTATTATTTTTGTTGCCTTTAAATTGGGCTTGTTTTGTTATTCACGTTTTTAGGGTTTGTTTAGGGTTTCATTAGGGTTTTCTTCTTCTCCTCCTATTTAAAGGAGACAACTCTCTTGTATGAAGCAGCTTGGTTTTATTAATACAAATTTGAGTGTGATTTCACCTCTTGTGTTCTAAGAACACTTCGAACAGCCGGAATATTATTCTTTTCGACTTATCAATCAATTAGCCCATCAATTGATTGTTTGTCTTCGACTATACCAAGGTTCATTATCATTTTAGGGATTGGGTCGAGGTTCCACCTCCATCATCTTCGCGTGATTCCAAGGTTCTTACGTATTTAACGTCAAGGGTCGCGGATTCGTCATATTGGATAGAAATACGGTCGCGATTCACATTACCTACTTCTTGAATACTTGATGTATATGTGTTGTTGTGTATTGGTTTTCTTCTTATACACCTATCCTAGTTTCTTTACTAGGATGGGTGAGTAACGCTTCAGGCTTTAAATACGGGTGTTATCATGTTTATTAAGGCGGGGGTGTTACAATTTTCTATCAGAGCATAGGTTACGCGATTACTTGGGTTGTGGGACAACGTTTGTGATGTATTGCGATAAACTATGATAAATTATTTTCTTGTTACGTATGTGAACATTGTTATGACCTTCTTTTTCTTGTTTTCATATAGAATGATGACCTCACCAAATCACAATGCCACCCATGGGAGTTCCACCTCCGGGGAGTCAATAGATGCCATCCGTGCTATATGCTCGAGAGTTGGCCAACGTGTTAGGGCATATTGAGCAGCCCCAGGGTAGAGTTCAAGAAAATAGGGCTATGTGGCCCTAGAGAAGTTCAAGAAGTTAGCCCCACCTACTTTCAACGGGACGTCTGGTCCCGAGGCAGCAGAGTCCTAGCTCGATCAAATAGAGAGAGCCTTTGAAGTCATGACTTTACCCGATGACCTGAAGCTTAATTTGGGGACTTACCAGCTAGTTGATCAAGCTGGTATCTGGTGGAGAACTGTGTCTAGGAGAGCGGACGCTCTTACTTGGGAGCAATTTACTCAACTATTCCTAGAGCGTTATTTTTCGTCGGTTTATCAGAGTCTGAAGAGAGATGAGTTCCGTTCTCTGATCCAAGAGAACATGTCGGTTTCGGAATATGAAGTGAAATTTGAAAGTTTAAGTCGTTTTGACAAGAGTTTGGATAGTGAACCCGAGGAAAAGATACGTTTATTCCTTAAAAGGTTAAAACCTTCGATTCGGGAGAAAGTATATCACCTGAATCACGGCAGTGTCGTTGAAGCCGTGAGGACAGCAATGAAGGTGGAACAGGAGAGGATCGATGCGAGTAGATTCCTTGATAGGAAGAGAGGTAATGAAAGGAAAAAGTTGGGTGGTTCGGGAAAGAGGTCCAGGGGTGATTCTGGGTCTTCTAGTGGGGGTGTCGGTCAAGGTCGATTCATTGGCATGAGTAAAGAGAGTCAAGGGTTTAGGGATAGGATCTGTTATGGGTGTGGTCAGGTAGGACATTTTAAGAAAGAATGTCCGAATATCAGTTGAGAGCAGTGGCAACCATCTTAGTCTTTCAATAGTCGGCCATAATATCAGGGCTCGACCCGCACGAGCGGTGAGGGCCAATCTTTCTTTAGTAATCAAGGTGGCCAGGGCCGTGGGCAGAGTTAGAGCGGATCTCGTGGAGGTGGGTACTCATACTCTCGAGGTGGTGGCAGAACACAAGGTCGGGTCTACACGTTGTCGTATTACGGTGTCGTTAGCCGCATTACGGTGTCGAGAATGGAGGTTGAGAGAGGAGTTACAACGATACAACCTGATGGTGAATCGTGATGAGAACCGAGCTTATTTATATAATATGATTGTCCAACCAGTAATCCAACAACGGGTGATAGACGCTCAATTGGTAGATAAAGCATTTCAGATAATACGTGATCATTTGGCTACGAAAGCCGAATATGGTGGGTATAAACTCGGAGTCGATGGGGGAATTCGGGTTCGGGATAGGTTGGTGGTACCGAACGATCCTGAACTTAGAAATGAAATTCTAAATGAAACTCACCATTCTTAATTCTCTATTCATCCCGGTGGTACAAAGATGTACCGGGACTTATGTTGAAACTTCTGGTGGAGCGGTATGAAGAAAGATGTCGCAAATTTTGTGAATAAGTGTATGACGTGTCAGCTAATGAAGGCCGAGCACCAAAGGCCTGTAGGACAACTTCAGCCATTGCTCATTCCCGAGTGGAAGTGGGAACATGTTACCATGGATTTCGTTTCGGGGTTACCGAAGGCATTAGGGGGTCAAGATACAATTTGGGTGGTCGTCGATAGATTGATGAAGTTTGCTCACTTCCTTCCCATCCGGAACAACCAAAATGTAGAGAGTTTGGGAAAACTCTATGTTCGGGAGATAGTCAAGCTCCATGGGGTTCCATTAACCATTGTGCCGGATCGAGATCCACATTTTACTTCTCGGTTTTGGGAAAGTCTTCAAAGGGCTTTGGGGACTCAACTAAACTTCAGTACGGCGTTCCTTCCACAGACTGATGGACAATCCGAGCGGGTTATCCAAATACTTGAAGATATGTTGAGAGCGTGTGTCCTCGACTTTCGAGGAAACTGGATAAAGCATCTGCCATTAGTTGAGTTTTCATATAACAATAACTTCCAGGCTAGTATAGGCATGGCATCTTACGAAGCCCTTTACGGTCGTCCATGCAGATCCCCGGTTTGCTGGTATGAAGTCGGGGAAAGAACCTTATTGGGTCCAGAGTTAGTAGAGCAAACTACTGAAAAGATCAAAACCGTTCGACAACACCTTCTTACTGCTCAGAGTCAGCATAAAAGTTATGCCAATAAGTGCCGTCGTCCATTGGAGTTTGAAGTTGGCAACCATGTGTTCTTGAAAACCAAACCTCATTTTGGTATTACACGGTTTGGTTTTCTTTTTATACACCTATCCTAGTTTCTTTACTAGAATGGGTGAGTAACGCTTCAGGCCTTAAATACGGGTGTTATCCTGTTTATTAAGGCGGGGGTGTTACATTAAAGTTGCTCGGCAGGCCTTTGGTGTTCTATTTTGATCATTTGACATGATAGGCAGCGAGAAACGAATAAGGCTACATTTTGCTTCATATCTGGCCACCAATAAGTACGTTTTAAATCTCGGTATATCTTGGTACTACCGGGATGTATAGAGAATTTAGAATTATGAGCTTCAGCCAAACTGCTTGCTTAAGCTCAACATTAGACTGTGGAACCATTAACTTACCCATATATCTAATTCCACCATCAGTACCGAGAGTGATATTCTCAATTGCCTCCCTTGCTAAGATTTTACTACGGCATTCATTAATGTAAGGGTCATATCCTTGGCTCTCAATTACACGGCTTAAGATCGTTGGTCTTGCCACAAGATTAGATAAGAAAACGAAATTCTCTTGATGACGCACAATTAGATTATACCGCTGGAGTTCTTCCAAGAGCCTCCACTCACGACATATTAATGCAGAGACTGACCCTTGCGATTTTTAGCTAAATGCATCCGCAACTACATTTGGTTTACCTGGGTGATACTGAATTGTAAAGTCATAATCCTCGAGATATTCTATCCAATGACGTTGTCTTTGATTTAGGTCCCTTTGTGTAAAAATATACTTGAGACTCTTATGGTTGGAGAATACTTCAAATCTTTCTCTGTAGAGATAGTGCCTCCATATCTTTAACACAAAAATCACTGCGGCTAATTCGAGGTCATGAGTCGGGTAGTTCTTCTTATGAGTCTTTAATTGACGGGAAGCGTAAGCAATAACATGGTCAAGTTGCATGAGAACACAACCCAAACCGAGATGAGAAGCGTCACAATAGATAACGTATCATATACCTCTCTCTGGTAAGGCTAGGACATGAGCGGTGGTGAGACGACGTTTTAACTCGTTGAATGCCTCTTCACAAAGGTCATCCCAAATAAAGGGTACAACTTTTTGTAAGGTGAGCAAGTGGAACAGTTATTCGGGAGAAGTCCTGAACAAATCGTCAGTAATAGCCGGCTAATCCTAAAAAACTATGAATCTCAGTCAAACTGGTCGGTCTACTCCAATTTGATACAGCTTCATTCTTGGATGGATCAACAGATATTCCCCTACGAGTCACTACATGGCCTAAGAATTTCACTTCTTCTTTCCAAAAACTACACTTGGAAAATTTTGCATATAGCTGATGATTTTTGAATAATTACAAGGCTATACGAAGGTGATTCACATGTTCAGCTTTAGAACGGGAATAGATCAAGATGTCATCAACATAAACCACGACAAAATGATCGATGTAAGGACAAAAAATACGATGAATTAAGTCCATAAATGCTGCAGGAGCATTGGTTAGCCCAAATGGCATCACCAAGAACTCAAAGTGCCCATAACGGGTGCGAAAAATAGTCTTAGGAATGTCCTCCTCTCGAACTCTCAACTGGTGGTACCTTGATCTAAGGTCAATTTTCGAAAGAAATAAGCCACACGCAGTTAATCAAATAGGTCGTCTATATGGGGAAGAAGATACTTAATTTTTATTGTCATTCTATTCAGTTAGCGATAATTAATGCAGAGTCGCAAAGATCTGTTGGCCTTCTTGGCAAAGAGAATAGGTGCTCCCCATAGTGATGAACTAGGATGGATAAATTCTTTGGACAATAGATATTCTAATTGGACCTTAAGCCCCTTTAGCTCGGTCGGTGCCAACCGGTAGGGTGCAATGGAAATTGGAGAAGCTCCGGGTACAAGGTATATCGAGAATTCTACTCCCGGTGCGGGAGTAACCCAGGTAAGTCTTCGGGGAAGACGTCCACAAATTCGATGATAATAGGGATATGAAGGGGCGTTAACGGTGATGTTTCATCACCTACAATATTGGCAAGCCACCCGATATAGTCCCTTTGCTCATTCTTTGTAACATATGTGACTGGACACAAATTATACCTTTCTCCAAAGAAAAACATTATTTCTCCCCACTGGTGGGTGATAGAAACTTTCTTAGCGTAGCAATCAATTATGGCCTTGTATTTAGTCAACCAATCCATTCTAAGAATGAGTTCGTATGGAGCCATGTCCATGATAATAAAATTATCTTCCATATAACCATTACAGTGAAGGGTGATAATTACAGTACAATATCTACTAA
Organism: Lonicera japonica; assembly: GCA_021464415.1. NCBI lineage: Eukaryota > Viridiplantae > Streptophyta > Magnoliopsida > Dipsacales > Caprifoliaceae > Lonicera > Lonicera japonica. The sequence goes on from CM038470.1 coordinate 43,850,880, forward strand.
GAACAATGCCACCTCGCATTGGAGTCCCAATTGTAACTCTTTGACCTAAGCTCTTAGTTTTTAACCCCAAACTAGATGCACATGCAGATGAAATAAAGGAATGAGATGCACAGATATCGAATAAAACTTTAACTCTAGTTGTGAAAAGAACGAGACTACCTTCCATGACCGTGTGGTCCTCTTGATCCGATATGGGGGCAAGTGTGAATATGCGGCCTCCTTGGGATCCTTGGCCCTATGGTGGATTTGGTCGGTAACTTGATTGTTGCTGTTGGGGTAGATAGTTTTATTGGTATTGGCTCACGCTCTGAGTTTGGCTTTGTCCTTAATTCACGCTTTGAGAATATCGGCCACCCGATCGACTTCTACCCCTGCCATTTCCTTGACCCCTACCACCACTTCCATAGCCACTCCGGCCACCTTGCGTTGCATCTGAGTTTTGAGGGCACTTCTTAACATAATGCCCGGCCTCACCGCAATTAAAACAAACCCCAAACAAACTTCCACTGCTACCGCCACTACTCGTATACTTTCCCCCGGAAGATTCTGAACTTGATCTGGACTTCTTACTCTTGTCCCACTTCCCTCCTCGATTACCATCATTTCCTCTCTTCTTTCCCATATTCCTAGATAAATAATGATAGAAAGGTCGTACATATTGGCTATCCTGCCTTAACGCTGCTTCGACCACATCCTTGTAAGTAGGAAAATTGTAAAATCCCATGTTAAGGCAATAGTCATCCTTCAATCCTAAGAAAAACATTTCTTTTTTCTTGCGGTCAGTGGGGTTGTCCATATAGACACACAACTCTTCAAACCTTTATTGGTACTCCTAGACTGACTTGTCCCCTTGTGTAAGGGTACAGAGTTCATCCCTCCTTGCCCGCCGAAACGCATCGGAAACAAATTGGGCCTCGAAGGCCTCCTTGAATTTAGACCACCTCATGATTTCCTCTGTCATATTTTGGGTCCGCCACCAATGATGAGCAATCCCGGTGAGCTTTGTGGCTGTGAACTTAGCTTGCATCTTCTTTGGAATTTTGATAACCTCCAGCTTTTCCTTAACCATATATAGCCACGTTTCTGTTTCTTCGGGTCCACCTGTCCCATCAAAGGTAGGAGGCTGGAGTCGGGTGAACTCGCGAAGATAGATCATCTCCTTCGTTCTCCCCTCTTTGAGGTGTTTCCTCCTCTTCCTCGCGAGCGTCAGGCTCACTGGGAGTTTTTTAGGTTCGACGGCTAGGTCTGGCACCCCCCAGAAATAAGCCCATGATTGTTTTTGAGGATTCCCGAAAGGCTTCCTAAGAATTCTTTCATCATTTTGCTCATGACTGAGACAAGAGTGTTATTTCCCCCATCGGGGTTACCACCTTGAGGATCAATGGATTTGTCTCATGACCATCACCACCTTAGATGTCATCAAAGTGGACAGTGCGCTTAGCATTCCTCTTCTTGGGTGGCATGCTATATGAAAACAAAAGAGGTGTTCAGCACAACAAATAACCCAAAAACAAATCGACGAAATCGAAGGATATGATAAGGGGAGGAATACGTAATCTGGGAACTCGGCCACTAAGTTTCAACTCTAGTTAGCGACAGTAGACTGGTGATTTATAGGATAGTTATCCGATGGCCGGCGACTAACTATGATATAACCCAGCAGTCACCTGTGCTTACTATTATTTCACTCATTCTAAGCATCCCAATAATCATGACATACATGTATACGCGGAACCAAAAGGAAGAAACCCTACTATACCCACTATTCGGCGAAGGAAAAAGGAAAGCTATGCATATGATTCCAACTTGTGACGCCCTAATTTCCATATGAAGGCATCTACCTTCAGAAGTGGGCAATCACGGGTTGCCATATCTAACAACGGCCAAAAAGGAATTTAAAGTACTTAAACCTTGAATAATTTAATCAACATGATAAAAGAAATAACCATACATCACTTAAAGATGTCCATAAAAAGTTTAGCTTACCCTCGTACATAAAAAAAACTACTAGATAGTATAATAAGGTCTTATAGTTATACAATAAGAAAATCTAAAGGAAATACAAAATACATGCCGATACAAAAATTAAGACAAGGTTTCTCCTTCGTAAGAAACTCCCATCAATATCAGAGGCAAATCTAGGATGATACGTCCTTCCCTCGTCCCCGTCCCTGGGTACTTGCTAAAGTACCTATATAAAAATAATAGTAGGGTGAACCAACCGGGTTCAGTTGGGAACTATACAATTAAGTTGTTTTATACGAAAATACAAGTTATAATTCACACACATTCATGATTATAGAAAATAAATTTAAATATAATATGGAAATATAATGTGTTGGCTATCTAAGGCACCAATTATCCTACATTAGGTATAGTCATCTCAAAGGCAACCGAAGGGCTACAACCCTTATAGCGTCAAAAGGGCTCCAACCCTCATCTAGTACCGGTACTCGGGCTCAAACCCGTAAGATAATCAAGTGGCTCCAATCGCACATATGGGCTCCAACCCAACAATCGTTAGCATGGCTACAACCATGCTATATACACCTATATAGATAATTGTGCCAAATGAGGTAATACCATAAACAACAATACACATGTGTGTATATATATACCAAAATCATAAGTAGCCAACACAATCATTGAGTTTCCAAGTAAAATATATAACCAATGCTCTTAAATTTTTTAGAAAATAAATAATAATTGAGGTCAAAAGGAGTCACTGGTTCATTTTCTTCTTTCTACTTACGATTATTCTTGTTAGACAAAATAAATAACCGCCTATTAAATAAACCCACTAATTTTTAAATAGAAAGGGATGGGTGATACATAGTTTAATGTGGGTCTATTGACCCCACTAAAATTTAAAAATTGTATATACATACATAGTATGATTCAAAAAATAAGGTGTAAAATGTATAACCAATGCTCTTATTTTTTTTAGAAAATAAATAATAGTTGAAGTCAAAAGGAGTCATTGATTCATTTTCTTCTTTTTACTTACGGTTATTCTTGTCAGACAAAATAAATAACTATCTATTAAATAAACCCACTAATTTTTATAATTTTTATGTGCTTGGTATTCCTAATTTAAAATATGATATTTCAACTGGCGTGTTATTGTTATCCAATGGTGTCTATATTATTTTTATGCTTGTGATGAATGGATTGAGTATAATTCATGTATTATTGAAGAACATACTATTCATTGTGGCTTCCACCCACCCACCACTAGGTGTTGTTTTGCAAGATATATATTAATCAAGCATGGCACTTGGATTTACGGAATTCTTATCATTGATTAGATTAAATGTGGAAGCGTATATATATATATATATTATTGATTTGGGAATTGGAACGTCTAAATCCATTGGCCAAATGCAATATATTTGAGAGACTTTTGTATATTTTCTTATTCTCGTAAAATAATTTTTTTAGATTATAATTTGGATTTCAATAACAAGATTTGATAATTGTTTTTTTCCTATAAAAAAATTCTCATATTTTACTTAAATTTCTTTTCTCACATCCTGAAAATTGGTGCTTGACAAAACTTCAAGTCCCTATGTAAAATATAACATTCAGGAACTTCAGACCCTGTGAGAATCCGGACCCATACCCCGAGAAGGAGAAAAGAGTCCTCGTTCTCGGTTTTCTTTGAAAACGTGTTTTGTAGAGTCGCCAGTTTGTTTTACGAGAAAACAAACAAAAGGTCGTACGAAGGATAATTCGAAAATGAACTATCTTTCATACATTTGAAACCAGAGATTTATTTTGAAAATTGACTTTGCTAGGGTTCGGGAATTACGTTACGAATTGGGAAGGTGTTAGGCACCCAATTCGCCCTTTCGGTCTCTTAATGGATCATGTATTTAATTCCTATTTTAGATATCTTGCAAATAGTTCGAATGGTTTTCAGAATAGTCCTTTCCGGATAAATTCAGTTTAAAATAATATTTTGAAATCAGACTCGAGCTTTTCGAGCGCCTACGTATTCATTCGAAGAATGAAATCAGAGTTTCGTAGTTCCTTTCTTTTGGAAACTATTTTTGTATTTTTGTTTGTTTTAAAAACGTGTCAAAACAGATTTTAGATTTCTTGTTAAACTTAGAAAGGATTTGTTTTGAAAGCAATGAACTTCTTTGCAAGTTATCTAATTTTCTATATTAAAAGTGAAATTAAATGCAGTACTGAAATTAAGGAGGGCTGTAGAAAGACGTACCTGATGCGCTTGAAGAAGAAATAAGAACCTTGCCTTGATTGCTCCTTTCTCTCTCTAAAACTTTCTCTCTCTAGAAATTCTCTTTCAGAATTTCTCTAAAATGACTCTCTAAAGATTTTTGACAGAGTTCTTACTTACTAAAAACACTATTGAGTGTTGATGTCCTTTAAAAGAGAGCCCAAAGATCCTATTTATAGCAAAAATCTCGCCAAAAACGCTCCAAAAGAGGCCAACCGCAAAGGGTAGCCGCAGGGCGTGCGGCTGGGGCGTGCGGCTAGGTGCCAAGGTTGCGATTAATTCCTAACGCGCTCGAAAATCAGGGTTTTTCCTAACGATCTCTCGTATGCATGATGACTCAAGACTTGATGCAGAAAGCTTGTTAGGTTCACACGAGAGTCGCGGATTGGGGTGTTCACAGACCCCAAATATAAATCAAGAAATTTCTAATAGAATAATGATTAAAAAACTTTAGGACCCTAAATATCATAGGAATTTAAGAATATGAATCCTAAAATATAAATCATGGAACATGGGGGTCTAGAGTAATAACTAGGGTACTTCAGGTCCGTAAATAAATATAGGTATTTAGAACATTCGGGTCCCAAATATAAATCATAGAACTTATGGCCTAGATTATTTATGATGTAGATTTTTTTAAAAAATATGTGATATATAATATTTATTTCTATAACAATAATGAAAGACAATTAAATATAACAAAACATTTTTCATGAATTATAATAATAAAAATAGATCTAAACAGTAAAATACATCGTAATATGAAGAATGTATAGAAGTGATAAAATAACATGGATCATAACTTGTACACATATTAAACATATATGAATTATTTGCTAACTTAAGAGCAACCACACCGGGTATGCTAAATGGGCAAATTTAGCATACTCAAGTTCACAGAGGACAAACTAAATGGGTAAAAATTAGGCTTGTATGGTACAGGGAGATTAAAGTTACAATTTTCTTAAATTTTGGTCATATGACTTTACTTCAATTGTATGAGCCATACGATTGTGGGAGACTTGTATCAGAAAAAAAAAAAAAAGAAGAAGCATATAAGGGTGGAAGACTCGTATGAGCCATATACATACCCATACGAGACTGGGTCACTCGTATCAATTTTGAGCTAAAAAAATTTAAAACAACACTTCATACGAGTGAAGCTCACTCTTATGGGCTAAATAAGAAAAAGCGTCATACGAGTGAGGCTCACTCTTATGAGCCCATAAGAGTGAACCTCACTCGTATGAAGCTTTTACTTATTTATTTTTTAAAAAAAATTAGCTCAAAATTGATCGATACGAGTGACCCACTCTCGTATGAGTATTTTTTATGCCATATCTGCTAAGCAATCTCAAAACTTAATTAGCAAGCAATTTCTAAATTTGGCTCTAAATTTTACAATTACGCCGTGGATGCTCTAATGCAATCAAACTATCCCTCAAAGGTATTTTGAAACTGCCATTGGCAAGGTTTGAGCGAGCATCACCGCCGCTCTCGAGCTATTATCAAAAAACTTGCTTTCATTATGATTCCGCCATAAATGCATCAACATCCTACTGCCCTCTAACTTTACTTCGAAGACTTGCTTGTCGCTCTGTATTCACCATACCTACAACACAATCCCTAAGGGATTAATAAATTGTCTCATCAAACTGTCGTTGACGGAATTCGAACCCCACCTAATCATATAAAAAATGGATAGCTATACCATCTCAACTAAAAATAACTAAGCCAAAAGTTATTAGATACAAAATTTGAACCTTGGTTCCATCTACTTAAAATTGACACTCCCTAATATGCTTGTTTTTATCTTTTGTTTTTATTTTATTTAATAAAGTTATCTCTTTTTCTTTTCTCTTTAAAAAAATTTCATTAAAACTTTGTAATTTTGTTAACGCTTACTCTTCCTCTCTTTGACACCTCTTTATATATATATAAATATGTAATAGTGGGATATATGGTAAGTATGTTTTACCATAGTGGAGAGCATGTATTATTGGGGCTTTTTTTATAAAGGACAAATGTCACACTCTCTTTCTAATAAAGGACAATCTTTTTAAACTATTAGTTTGGAAGACAACTTTTTATTTAAGGAATATTTAATTAATTAATTTAATAATAATCAAATAATCCCAAGAATGCCCTTAATGCAGATAACTATCATAATTACATAAGAAATCAAGAATTAATTAACAAAACAATTTCAAAAGAATTCAAATAGAAATGTCAAATATAGCAATGCGGATATTTAGGAGTAATCAAAGACTCACACAAAAGTCAACCAACATTTGAAATTCGAATTTTGGGGAGCTACATGAACACACGCACTATTCCAAATATGTGTAATTCAAAATATCTACGCCCTTAGGTGAAAAACAACTCCCTAGTGCATGATCAATTCATAGGAGAATATTACCGACAAGGAACTGTATGGAATCAAATGACATAAACAACTTAAGCAACGTAATAACAAGAAATCAATAGGAAATCTTTGAAAATCAAAAAATGATAACATTAATGATGAAAATTTATGATCAACAATTATTATAAGTAGTTGAGTAGACTTTAATTAAATAACTAAACTTAATATATTCTAGAAAGAAGCATAGTTAATCTTATTTGGATTCGAATGAATGATATATATGCTGCAAAAAATACATTGTAAACCTAGATGACATTATAAAATAGCAAAAATGTATGAAGAATATTACATTGTAATTGAAACATAATAAACTTGGATTTTATTTTTAATAACCATCGTTCCATGATAATAACAAAAAAAATTGTTAGGTTGTGATGCAATACTGTTTGCAAAGATCATACCAAAAAGCATGTGATAGCAGATTCATCTTGGAATAAGTTTTAAGGTATGAAATTGTAGGCAGCTGTGTTGGTAACCTTAGGGCATGCTGCCTTAATAGGTCAAGTATCAACGATAAAAGAAATAAGATTTGGCCTCTAGATCCATATGCCCATTAAAATTTAATAAAATATTGATCTGAGAGGCCACAAAATGCGATAAATAAATGGCACAGATGATTAACACATATCTAAAAAGTGATAAAGTTGATTAAATAACCACCACCTTCTCGTGTTTGTCATTCTGTTTGCGTTGTCTTGAAGGGTTAGATACTTCGTGTTCATTGCCAGAAGAACTGTTGCTCCAACAATCATAAAGATTGGGAAAAAAAAGTTAGAATGCCAAAGGTCACAAATTCCTCATCATTTAATCGTGGGCTTAATGGGCCTTGTGTTAAATGGGTATAGCACAGGCCTTTACAAATTAAATGGATTACAAAATTAATTAAATAATATTTTTTTACTCAACAAGGCAAGGCTAAGGGCCCCATTTTAAAAAAAGTAGACAATTGAAAAGATTAAAGTTATTATGTCATACATAAAATTCAAAAGAAGTATTTTAATATGTCTAACATAAAATTTAAAAAATAAAATTTAATATATCTGCTAAAAAATTAATTAAAATAATATAATTGATAATATTTCTGCACACAATATGTCTAGTATTTACCCAGATAAATTTAAATATATAGGCACTAAAATATGTCTGCTTGCTATTATAGAATTATTGTACTTCAAACATATTTGTAATTCCATTCTCAATATGTCTAGTTAGTTTAAATTATTTTCCTCCTTTGAGTTTTTTTGAATAATTCTTATATTTATCTTCTTATTTGTTTTTCATGTGATATGTGTTTGAATTTATTTGAGTTCCTAATTTAATTATATATTTATTTTCTTGTATTTATCTTTAAGAAGGGTAGTATTGGAATTCAACTTAATTAATTGAAATACTAAAATAATTAATATTTTGTCCTCTATTATAAACTTGTCCTTTAAACTAAGTCTAAAAATAGAATGTCTTTCATTAAAACCACTAATATATATACTAATGTCATTTATTATTATTTTCTATTTAAATTAACACATCTTTAAGGTTCGAGCGGGTGATTTAGCATTTTAATTATGATTACATTATGTTAAAAAGATCAACCGCTCAATTTACAATTTTTTTTAAAGCTAAAAGTATTTATTTTAATTTTTTAAGTAATGTAGAGTATTCACTATAATGTGAGTATGCATACCATAATAAGTTACACAACACCATTATATACTACAAATTATCAAGAATATCAAGTGCTTATCATATTAATCATCATATACATAGTTAATATTACAATATATGACGGATCATTGCCCCTAAATAAAACAAAATTGTAAAAAATATAGAGAGTTATCTATCATAACTTATGGAAGAAAGTATCTACCATCCCGCTACTCTATTATATATCTATGGTTGTACACAAAAGTAAAACTAATAAAAATAAAGATAAAAAAGTTAAATAACTACAACCTTTTTGTGTACTAAAAGTTTATGGTTTTTCTTATCTATCTATATAGTATAGTAAAGAGAAATAGATTTTGAATGTTAAAAATGTGTAAAGAATTATATGATTAAAATTTAAAATATATTTTTAATAATTAATAGTGTATTTAATAAGAGTTATAACTTACCATACAGATAAAAATGCCCTAATTTAATTTAACTATAACAATTTCATTAACATAAGAGTCTGTTTGGTTGTGTAAATTACTTAATTTTAGAATTAGTTAATTTTTGATTAAAGAAATGTGAATTTACTCATTTAAGAATAATTTAATTCTAATTCAGTAGTGTTTGGAAAACTTAAACGAGAAATTCTGATTGTTAGAATAAAAATATGTTCTCTATTATTCTATGTTATTTAAAATTTTGTCTAGGTGCATCAACATTATTGGTAGAAATTAGATCTTCTGAAAAATAGAGTTGGAATGAATTATCTAATTCTAGAATTAGGCAATTTCAAGTTTTACTTGAAATGACTTAATTTGAGTTTTTGTGAATCAACTTGAATTATCATATTTACAATTTTTCAATTTACACAACCAAATACTAATAAATAACAAATATGTAAATTATTTAATTTACAATTTGAAGAACAACCAAACATGTCTATAATAATTTCAACCACCAAATTAATTCTTTTATATAGCGCATTTTTTTATTACATTATATTTATGCGTAAATAAAGCTCTAACATGCATGCATATGTGTACGCTTGTGTGTGAGTATCTGTTATATTAAAATAAAAGTATTCTTAAATGTACCTACATAATTCGTCTTTTCACCCCACTAAAAGTCAAAGTTACGTTAATCTTAACCTAAAAAATAGTGTAAAATCCTTTCTTCTCGCCCCGCTTTCTATATTTTGAAAAAATCGCCATTAATTTATCTTCTCACCCATTTAAAGTTTTAAAAATTAAAAAATTACATTCTTTCCAACAAACAAACATCTTCTATTTTCACTTAATTACATAGATCTCATAAAAGTATGCTTATAATAAGTATTCTCATAATTTTATATAGATTACTAGACTTTTATTTTTATTTTTATTTGCACCGGCATAATAACGGTTTCAATGATGTTTTTTTTAATTTGTTCAATCTTTTTATTTGAGCATGCATGCAAGCAAAGTTGAATAAAACTCATGTTAAGTTATCTAATATTAAAGTTAAAGAAAGGTAGTGTTAACGTGTGTCTAATATGTCATAAATATATATATAAAATATGTATTGTATGTTGTGTTTTTACTGTTTCAATATTTAATTTCTTAAAATTAATTGTAAAAAAATATTGAAAAAGGAAATAGTTTGACGAGAAAATTAAATCTCTATCATTTTAATATTTTGTAAGGAAATCTTTTTCTTGAATCTCCAAAAAATTAAATATCAAAGAAATCGAATGTAACAAAATATGTTAATAAATGATTTATTTTTACGAAAACTATTTAATTTTTCCAAATCATTTTTTCCCTTTTCACAAAAGACAACATATATTTACAAACAAAAAATTGATCTTTTAATATTTTTGAAGTAGTGAATTAAGTATTATATTTACTTATTTGATAAAGATAAAAATAAAATTTGTAAATAAATTTGAAATATGAATAATAACCATTTAAGAAAAGATTATATAAAATATCATATAATTACTAAAACTTATTTATGACAATTAATATTTTGGAAGTTGGATGTATTATTTAGATGAAATTTTTAATAAAATTTATTAAGAACGATGTAAATTTTATTATTATGTTTTATCTTAATGAAAAATTTAATATTATTTACTGTTTTTACTTTTAGCGACAAAATTTAATCGTTCCTATATTGTTTCAGTAAACTCACCCCACTACTGGGGTGAAGTGCAAGATTTTTTAAAGATTTGATGGGGTGAGAAAAAAGTATTCTTATACTGAGGTGAGAAGACTAATTTTGTGGGTGTATTTAAGAACACCCTAAAATAATTGCGAGCTAACTTGAAAAGATATTTTGGGCCGTGCACCTATCCTTGTGTCTGCATCTATTGTTACGTATTTTTCAGCCAACAAGAAAAAGTAAAGCTAAATAATTCAATTGACCCATCACCATCTTTCTAGCTCCCTTTCTTTTCTCAATTAAATTTATTTTTTTGAATCTGATTTGTGTTGCACATTTTAAAATTGCTAATTTTTGTCTACAATCATCCTTTTCATTTTAGTCTACGATAGAAATATCATCATGCATCTAATATAAATATAAGCATTCAAATTAAAATATGTTATTTTTTTTTTGAAAATTTGAGTCGGCCACCTAAGGTATTAAACAAAGTTTTAACATATGTCCTTTGGCCCATGGATGTCAATGAATAGGCATTAATTAATTTGTATCCAGGAACTAATTTGTATCCAGGAACGGTCTAAAAGAAGTTGTGGTTTTAGACGGCAAAAATAAAATAAGTCTTTAAAGTATTTATCAAATTTTAGTTTTGAACAGATGCATTATATAAAAAAATTAAAAAAAATTCGAACAAACAAATATTTGTATATATAAAAATTTCATTAATTTTTTTTATTTGAATTACTATAAAAATTCGCCGAGCCCACTAATTAAGTTAACCATAGTCCACTTTTAACTGGTTGAGACTAAAAGTAAAAATAAAAGAAAACAAATAAAGAACTCTCTCTCTACAAAAAGACCTCCCTTCTCTCTCTCTACTGGTATACACACACTCTCTCTCTACTCCTCAACCAAAGCTACCGATCTCCATTGATGATTTAGTCGCAGTATATTAAAAAAAATCTCAGTTTTTCTCTCCCTACTATTTGTCTCACTTTAAAAAACTAATTAGGAGTATCAATATACCCTTCACTCTTAAATAAATCATGCAGTGTATCATTCTAAACGCATAGTCCTCATGAGTATAATAGAAATTCAAAATTATAACAATCATATACAATAACAAAATTAGACAAGTATCAAACCCAATTATACCCACATTCGAAATTATAACAATTATACATAATAACAAAATTAAACAAGTATCAAACCCGTTATACCCAAATTCAAAATTATAACAAGTATCAACCCATTTGAATCCATTGCAAAACTGAAATTAGACACAGAACCATTTGAATCAAACCCAAACTTGAAATTATAACAAATATCAAACCCATTCGAATCAAACCATTTTTGAAAACCCAAGCAGTAGAGATAGAATTGAAAACCCAAGCAGTAGAGATAGAAAAGGTGGGATTATTTTATGTTTGTATTTTTTTTTGTACCATAAAGAAATCATCAATGGAGACAGGTAGCTTTGGTTGAGGTCGTAGAGAGAGAGTCTGTACACCACTAGAGAGAGAAAAGGTAGGTCTTTTATTTGTTTTGTTTTGTTTTTTTCTTTTAGCCTCAACTAGTTAAAAGTGGACTATGGTTAACTCAATTGGCGGGCCTCGGCAAATTTTTGCACAATGTGTACGCAATTGTGTGTGTTTGAAATAACCGTCTATATATATATATATATCAAAATGATCTATACAGACACTATGACGATTACGGTGGCACTTTTCTAGGGGTTCATATTTTTTGAGTTTTAGATACTTTATGGAGTATAATTATTACACCTGATTTTATTGTTCTTATAATATTATTATTATGGTAGGTTCAGTATGAACAAAATCTTTCTTTGCTCGTGAGCCTAAATTAATTCCAACTATATAGATTTCTCCAACCAAAACCCAGCCAAGAAATTAAGTTAATATATAATTCTGTGTATATCTTAAATTCTCTCTCTCGCTGACACACACACACACACATATATATATATATATATATGTTATATCAAACAAAAAGATTATAAATGACTTGAAAGCGGTTAATTCCTTATGGGTGCTGATAAACGCATAATATTGTCATGCATAAGCTCTTTCCCAGAGTCGCATGACGCGTTTGTTGCTTTAATTATGCCTAATTATCCACTTATCTCGAGATTAGTGTCTTGGCGAGTTTTGTATCTAACATCGTCCCGCTAGGTGTGCTTTTGTTGTGTTTCTATGTGTTTATAGGCATAGGATGCAATGGCCTTCGAATGATTGATCAAGCGCTAGCCAAAAGCTACAAAAGTGCTGATTTGGAGAATTTCCAGAAGCATGATCGATCATGGAATTCCATGATCGATCATGGTGCAAATAATATTCAGGCAGAAGACCCCATGATCGATCATGGGTTGGCCATGATCGATCATGGCCCTGGAAACTTGGCCATTTCACACCCAAAATGGGCTATTTTAGTGGTTCAAGTTATTTTAGATATTTAGCTAGATATTTTGCTACCTTTTAATATATATTATTTCTTTTGCCTTAAGAGATGATTATCTAGTTTTTACATTTTTTTAGAGTTCTAGAGAGAAGGGAGAGCTCTTTGAATATTGTTCTTCATTTCTCCATTGTAAGTGCTTAATTTGTAAGAATGATTTCTTCTTCTATGATATTTGTTCTTGCATCTATTATGGAGTAGTCTATTTCTAAGGTTACGGAGGTTGATTGTGATATGATTTTTGGTGATTAATGGCTCAATCCATATCTAAAGTTTGATAAATATTTGTGAATCTTCTTCTTCTTCATCATATCTTCCATTATTTCAAGCTTTCTAGGTATTTTCATATTAAGTTAAGACTTTATATGCCTTGTATATTTAGTTCTTGGTTGTTAATGAGCATACAACATATTTCTATGGTTTTAGAAAGCTTGTAGTCCCTTTCCCCCATCCATGGAGTTTTTCCCTCTTCATAGAAATTATGAATAGTTCTTAAAACTCCATAGATGGATTTTAAATTTGTTTAGCTTATCTTTGATTCATTTATTGATATATTGAGTGCTTCTTACACTTTATGTGATACTTAGACTCTTTATGTTCTACCATATGTGATAAACGATGAGTTGACTAATTTATCCCATAAACTTTATTCCGTTTCATTGTTAGGATTCACTTTATAATTTTCATTCTTTAAATCATGAGATTACTACACTTGCTTTATGTTAAATCGTTTAATGATGAGTTTGTCATATCTATCTCGGATTAGCCTCATCGGGAATGGGTTGCCTTGCTTCACACCCGTAGCTAAGAGGTAGGAATGATAACCCCGTCTTTGGTGGAATGTCGTTTGTCTCTTTCTCGATATAGCTTCAACTCGGGAATGAGTCGCCTAGCGTCGCACCCTTTGCTATTGAGAGATACACCAACATTCCCCATATTTTGAGAAATCTTGTGTTATAATCTTTGTATGAGCGAGTGATCACCGTCTCTTTAATCATAACTAACCTCCAACTACCTTAGTGCTTTCTTATTAATTTTCACAACCATTTTACATTTACGTTGTTCGATAACCATTTCATCTTACAAGAATCAGAAAACACTTTAATCCGTAATCCATTCCATTCCTTTTCACTTATCCCTGTGGTTCGACACTCGGACTTCCGAGACTATATTACAACTTGACGTGCCTGCACTTGGGCTCTATCGCAACGCGCTATCTAAGCGGCGTCAAGTTTTTGGCGCCGTTGCCGGGGACTAAGGCAAAAGGCGGATTCTGGGTTTTGTATAAAACCATTCTGTAAGTATTTCTCTCTATTTGATTAATTTATTTTTCTCCCTTATTTTCTGTTTTATTTTGTAGAGTTCCCAAGGAGTGATTCGAATCATTGTCCAAGCCCATGCAAGGGCGATTGTTTGTGGATATTCGAATTAGCCCTCCCACATCTCCAAGAATGGCAAACCAAGGTAGAGCCGCGGATCACGAGAGCGATAATGAAGGGGAAGGTGCCAACAATGTTCCTCATGTTAGGACCATGAGAGACTACCTTCAACCGCCTCGGGCAACTTCGAATTCGTACATTGTGCTTCCCGCTGGCCAAGCCGGAGCATTCTCTTTCAAACCGGGTATGCTTCAACATATCCCTTCTTTTCATGGTATGGAGTCGGAAAACTCATACTTGCACTTGAAAGACTTTGAAGAAGTCTGCTCCACATTTCGTGAGGCAAATATTAATGAGGATGTCATGCGTTTAAAGCTCTTTCCTTTCTCCCTAAAAGATAAAGGAAAAATTTGGCTAAATGCTCAAAGACCACAATCAATTCGGTCTTGGCAAGAACTTCAAGCGGAATTTCTAAAAAAATTCTTTCCCGTGCATAGAACCAATGCTTTAAGAAGGGCGATATCTAATTTTTCGCCAAAAGAAAATGAAACTTTTTATAAATGTTGGGATAGATACAAGGACCTTCTAAACGCATGCCCTCACCATGGTCACGAAACGTGGAGCCTTGTTAGTTTTTTCTATGAATCTCTCACCCCTGAGATGCGTACGTTTGTTGAGACCATGTGTAATGGTCAATTCTTGAGTAAGAATCCCGAGGAGGCTTTATTGTATTTTGATGAATTAGCGGAAGGTGCCCAAAATTGGAACACCTATTCCGAGGAACCCAAAGCAAAAACTCAAGGAAGGGGTGGGTTGTACCAAGTGTCTAATGAGGATGACATGGGTGCGAGGTTATTCCAATTGTCTAAAAAGGTAGAGGCAATGGAAGCAAGTAAGCTTAAGGAGGTCAATGTAGTATCCTCGAGTCAGTTGTGTGTCATTTGCGAAAATTCAGGACACACTACCGAGGATTGTCCTACCATTCCCGCTTTTCGGGAAGTCCTTAAAGATCCCGCCCAAGTCAATGTTTTGCACCAGTACAACCAAAATAGCAACCAAAATCGTAACCAAAATGATCCTTACTCTCAAAGGTACAATGAGGGATGGAAGAATCACCCCAATTTCAGTTGGGGAGGAAATCAAAGTCAGAACCACAACCAATATCATCAGAACCAAAGGCAACAACAACCTCAAAACTCTTTTGTTCCACCTCAAAATCAAAACCCCAACCAAAACTTGGAAGCTTTGTTGAGGTCATTTGTGGACAAAACGGATCGTGATGTAGGTGAGTTAAAAACTCAAATGTCTAAACTCACCACCGCCCTAGCTACTCAAGAGAAGGGAAAATTCCCCTCTCAACCTTTAGTTAATCCTAGAGGGCAAGTTCAAGTCATAGAGGGAGGAGAGTCTAGCACCAAGATAGAAGAACTCAAATCTATCACGATCCTGAGAAGTGGAAAGGAGGTAGACAAGACTATTGTTCCTAAAACCCCCAAGGTGGCGGACATAGTTAAATCTACAAGTGTTGAGGAGTCGGAGGTTGAACAAGTTGTGAGTGACGAAAAGAGAAGAGAGGAAGAGAGACGAGGGAAGGAGGATCTTGAAAAGATCAAAAATGGGATCAAAGTCCCATTTCCGGAGAGATTGAACCAACCGTCCAAGTCTAATACCGAGATTTTGGATGTCTTTAGGCAAGTGAAAATCAACATTCCATTGCTTGACGCGGTCAAGCAAATACCTTCGTACGCTAAGTTCCTCAAGGACTTATGTACTACCAAACGAAGGTTGAATGTCAAGAAAAAGGCCTTTATGGCGGAGCAAGTGAGCTCCCTCATGCAAGGCACGAGAGCCCCCAAGTTCAAAGACCCCGGTTGTCCCACAATTTCGTGTATCATAGGAAATTGTAGGATCAAGAATGCATTGTTAGATTTGGGAGCAAGTGTGAATGTGCTCCCATACTCGGTATATCAACAATTGGGGTTGGGTGAGTTGAAACCCACGAGGGTTACTATTCAATTAGCGGATCGATCCGTTAAGATCCCAAGAGGGATAGTCGAGGATGTGCTTGTCCAAGTCGACAAGTTTTATTTTCCGGTTGATTTCATCATCCTCGACATGCAACCTGTGTCAAATCCCACCAATGAGATTCCGGTCATTCTCGGACGACCATTTCTTGCTACTTCTAATGCCATAATAAATTGCAAGAATGGAATCGTGAAGTTAACATTTGGCAACATGACTCTAGAGCTAAACGTGTTCTCTTTGAGCAATCAAAGAGATGACGATGATAATGAGGAAAATGAACACGTGAACATGATAGAGTCCTGTATCCAAGACCACTTTGTGGCAAATTTTGAATCGGAGTCAACGGAAGGTTATCTAACCACTTCCGATGAACCCGAGGATTGTATGCAAGTGTTTTCTTTGTCTGACAAACAGGTTGAATCTTCGGAGAGAGAGGAAAACACATCGTCGTCCACCAAAACGCACGAAGGAAAGATGGACCTTAAGCTATTGCCGAGCAACTTGAAGTATGCCTTTTTGGGAGCTTCAGACACTTACCCTGTCATCATATCGTCCGAACTTTCGGATGACCAAGAGGTAAGGTTAGTCCATTTGCTTGGTAAATACAAAAAAGCTTTTGGTTGGACTCTGGCCGACCTTCAAGGCATAAGCCCTTTGATTTGTACACATAAAATTCACTTGGAGGATGGGGCAAAAACATCGAGACAATTTCAACGCCGGTTGAATCCTAACATGCAAGAAGTGGTTAGGAACGAGGTGTTGAAATTGTTGGATGCAAAGATCATCTATCCAATCTCGGATAGTAAATGGGTTAGTCCAACTCAAGTGGTACCGAAAAAATCAGGTCTTACGGTAGTCAAGAACGAATCAAATGAGTTGATTCCGCAAAGAGTCACCACCGGGTGGCGAATGTGCATTGACTACCGTAAACTCAACGAGGCAACTCGTAAAGATCATTTCCCACTACCCTTTTTGGATCAAACTCTAGAAAGAGTAGCGGGCCATGAATATTACTCTTTCCTCGATGGTTTTTCCGGGTACAATCAAATTGAGATTGACCTAGATGATCAAGAAAAGACCACCTTTACATGTCCCTTTGGTACCTTCGCTTATCGAAGAATGCCCTTTGGTCTATGTAATGCACCGGCCACTTTCCAACGGTGTATGCTGAGTATTTTTAGTGATATGGTGGAAAGGACTTTGGAAGTTTTCATGGATGACTTTACCGTCTATGGTAAGTCATTCGACAATTGCTTAGCTAACTTGGAACAGGTCCTGGAAAGATGCGTGGAAAAGCAATTGATATTGAATTGGGAGAAGTGCCATTTTATGGTCACCAAGGGAATCGTATTGGGGCACATCATTTCATCGGAAGGAATTGAAGTAGACAAAGCAAAGATCGAACTGATTTTTAAACTTCCTACACCCAAGAATGTAAAAGATGTCCGATCATTTCTGGGACATGCCGGGTTTTATAGAAGGTTTATCAAGAACTTCAGTTCCATTTCCAAGCCAATGTGCAATCTGCTTCTCAAGGACGCACCGTTTGAGTGGAACGCCAAGTGCGAGGAAGCTTTCGTCTCTCTGAAGCATATGCTCACCACTGCACCGATTATGCAGGCACCGGATTGGAGCTTGCCATTCGAGCTCATGTGTGATGCAAGCGATTATGCAGTTGGAGCGGTTCTTGGTCAACGGAAAGACAAGAAACCGGGTGTAATTTACTATGCAAGTAGGACTTTGAATGATGCGCAAATGAATTACACCACGACAGAGAAAGAGCTCCTGGCAATTGTCTTCGCCTTGGACAAGTTTCGATCCTACTTGATAGGATCGCCCATCGTTGTCTTCACGGATCACGCAGCATTGAAGTACCTGTTCACAAAGAAGGATGCCAAGCCGCGACTTCTTAGATGGATACTCTTGTTGCAAGAATTTCATTTAAGCATCAAGGACAAAAAGGGAGTCGAGAACGTGGTGGCCGATCATCTATCTCGACTCACTTTCACGAACAACACCGAAGAAAGCCCGATCCAAGACTCGTTTCCGGATGAGCAATTGTTAGCAATCTCAACACTCCCATGGTATGCAGACATCGTGAATTATCTGGTGACCGACAAGATACCGAAGTCATGGGTTGCGCAAGACAGAAAAAGGTTCTTGAGGGAAGTGGGTCGATTTTTCTGGGATGAACCGTACCTATTTAAATATTGTGCGGATCAGATCATCCGACGGTGCATCCCAGACGAAGAAGTGGAGAGAGTTCTGTCCTTCTGCCATTCCGAAGCTTGCGGAGGACACTTTTCAGCAAAGAAGACAACCGCTAAGATTTTGCAAAGCGGATTGTACTGGCCGTCGCTCTTCAAGGATGCACAACGCTTCTGCAAGGCATGTCAGAGATGCCAAATGCTTGGAGGGATCTCCAAGAGGAATATGATGCCTCTCAACCCAATTCTGATGATCGAAATCTTCGACTGTTGGGGCATCGACTTCATGGGACCTTTCCCATCATCCTACGGTAACCTTTACATTTTAGTTGCCGTAGATTACGTTTCAAAATGGGTAGAAGCCCAAGCGTGCAAGAAAAATGATCACAAAGTGGTGATCCGATTTCTGAAAGAACACATTCTTGCACGTTTTGGCACCCCCAAGGCAATAATAAGCGATGGCGGTACTCACTTTTGCAATAAACCGTTTCAATCATTAATGCAAAAGTACGGTGTAAATCACAAAGTATCGCTCGCTTATCATCCTCAAACTAATGGTCAAGCCGAGTTGGCAAATAGGGAGATCAAACAGATTCTAGAGAAAACGGTAAACCCGAACCGCAAAGATTGGTCGTTGAGACTGACCGATGCACTTTGGGCTTACCGTACTGCGTACAAAACAACTCTAGATATGTCTCCCTATCGTATAGTGTACGGAAAACCATGTCATTTGCCAGTAGAGTTGGAACACAAATCATACTGGGCAATTAAGATGGTTAAGTGCGATTTGACAAAAGTCGGGCTTGACCGTAAGTTGCAAATTAATGAAATTGAGGAGTTAAGAAGAGATGCTTATGATAATGCAAAAATAAGCAAGGAACGTGCCAAAATCTTTCATGATAAATCCATTTTGAGGAAAGAATTCAAACTTGGGCACAAAGTTCTTGTTTATGACACTCGATTGCATCTCTTCCCCGGGAAGTTAAAGTCTCGTTGGACCGGCCCCTATGTTGTCCGTCACGTATTTCCTTTTGGGGCTGTGGAAGTTGAGGATCCCAAAACAGGCTTCGTGTTCAAAGTGAACGGTCAACGTCTTAAGCCGTTTTTGGAATTCCCAGTTCGAGAGGAGTCCACCCCTCTCGAAGAACCGACCTATGCCTAACAAGCATGGGTCGATTTTGTAAATAATGTTTTTGTTAGTATGTTTGAGTTTCAGGAATTTCCATCTGAGAGTCGGGTGTGATTGGGAAAGTTTGAAACAAGTTGAGGGGAAGAATTGAGGTGTAGAAGAGCAAGGAAGGCAAAGAGAAATTTCTGGCAGATTGGACCATGATCGATCATGCCCTCACCATGATCGATCATAGTAGAAATTCTCTCAAGAAATCTAGACCATGATCGATCATGAAATCCCATGATCGATCATGGTATTGAAGCAGCTGGGCAGAGAGGAGCATGATCGATCATGCCCTCACCATGATCGATCATTGTACAAAGTAATGACTGGGCAGAGCAACCCATGATCGATCATGGGTTGGCCATGATCGATCATGGCCGCGACTTAAAACAGGGGAACCGTAAAATCACGCCCATTTCTCACAAACCCTTCTCCCAAATCCATTTCGAGCTCTAGCCCTTTCTCCCCCATTCTTCCTAAATCTTCTCTAAACACAAATTCCATCCACCCCCACCTAGATTCAACCTTCAAATCCCTCAATTTCCAACCCCAATCATCAAACCCATCTCAAAAAAATCACCTTTTCCCTCTCTCATCACCATTTTCGAGCCCGAGCATCTCAAGGCTTCAAATTCCTCCTCTCCACCTCCTCTAAAGCATAGCACTCCTCCATTATGTCTTCCTCAAACCCTCCCACTAAGCCGCTTACCATTGAAGCCGCGAGAGGCGGCTATCGCGGATTTCGGAGCCGTCAAGAATTTGAGTGGTGGAACTACGCCTTCAAAACGAGGACGGTAGTGATAGAGAGGCCGGTATTCATCGGTACGCTGGACGATTTCCCCCAGCGAGCAACGTTTGAGCAATATCCGGGGTGGATTAACTACTTGCGTCAACCAGGTACTCAATGTAATCTCACCATTTGTCGTGAATTTATTGCAAGTTTGATTCAAGTTCCCGATACACCATATACATATGTAGCTCATATTCGAGGCAGAACGGTTCCGTTTAACCTCGAAGTTTTGACTGAGATTACGGGAATCTCAGCTTTGCCACCTAATGCTCATGACCTCCCCTATTCGGACACTACCAACTATTTAGAGCCGATGCCTAACGATCTAGCCACATTTCTAGCCGGTGAACCCAGAGAATGGATTGGGAACCAATTCGATAGGAGCCACATACGTGAGGGATTTAGAACTCTTTGGCTGGTAATTGCCAACGCTTTGGACCCAACTTCCCATACCCAGCACATTTACCCGTCTCAGGCTTATGTACTATACGCCATAGCAACGAACAAGCGCTGCTGCTTGTTGCGTCATATCATTGGGCGAATAGCGCGAATCATCGATTTGGTCGCCCACAATGAAACAATCAAATTTGGGTCGTTGATCACTAAGGTCTGTTTGCGAGCGGGGGTAATTGAGAGAGCCGACGATGAGAAGAAAATGCCTAGGGCACCGCTGAATAGGTCCACCCAAACTCGAGCCGCTGGTCAACTGAGGAACAGGCCGAGTTCTTCCACAGCCGCACCACAACAGGGTGATAGCGAAGAAGAAGGGGCTGAAGAAGCAGGAGCGGATGTTCCGGGTACATCAAGGCGTAGAAGAAGGGCAAGCTCTGGGCCTGTGGATGACAATAGGGAGTTCATTAGAGAGCAGTTTGAACAAATGACTGCCTTGATCCACACCGGATTCGCGGGTGTCAATGAGAGGGTGGAGATTATGATATCGCGACAGGACCGTCTTCAAGCAGAGATAGCAGCCCAAGTCGAGGCAAGAGTTGCAGAGCAGATGGCAGCTCAGCAGGAGTTCATACGCCAGCAGTTCGAGGCGTTGTACGGTCGATTCCCTCCACCCCCACCTCCCGACATGTGATGCGATTTGCCAAATCCTGAAAACTCTTTTATTAGTTATATTTACGCTTAGCTTTATTTTATTTCTTTTTGGGTTGTATTAGAACTTTGACATGATGTTAACTTTAAAACTTGGTTTTAATGATTGAATGTTATGGTTTTTGCTTTTGAATTCTAATTCTAACCCGTTTTGTGAATAGTTTTTGTTTATGTCTTATTTTTGTCTCATGGGAAGCAAAGCCAAAGTAGCCCTTCCGTGCGTTGTTATTTGTTCTCTTTTCATTGAGGACAATGTGTGTTTCAAGTTGAGGGGGGTACGTTATTTTGTGTTTATTTTGTTTGGCTTGCTATTGTTCATTTCCATGTGTAGTAGAATTTTTTTTTTGAGAAGTTTGAAAAGTGATGATTGATTGATTGACTTTGTTCAATGAAGACCATTGTTTCATTAGCTTTTGGCATGAATTCTTTGATCAAGATAGGAATTTGAATGATAATCTAAATTGCCTTGCTCCACTTAGTCTCATATCCCGTTATATTCTCATGCTCCTCATGCTAGATTGCTTCGGTTGTTTTCATTTCGGTAATAACACTTAGATTTATTTTCATTGAGAGAAGAGAAATTTTTGTCCAAAAATAATGGAAGCTCTTTCGAAAAGATCCTCCAATGAGAGGACAAAAGCATAGCACTTTGACAACTTGGATGACTTTTATCCTAATATTGACTTAAAGCTTCACTTGACTAAATATTAAGTCTCTTTGTCTAATATTACGGATGGGTAAAGGTTACCATATGGGAAAGGGTGAATAGCTTCCTTTAAGCTCCAATGAATGAGCATAATTTTGAGAAAATTTCATAAGTGAGACCGCTGCCCCCCATAGAGATGAAAACCGCCCTGAACTAATTTAGCGAAATTTCCAAGTAAAAGATAAAGAAAGTGCTTAGAATTGACAAATCTCGGAGCTTTTGTTTTTGAAAAAGTTCTCTCTTCCTTCTCGAATGATTATGACTCTTTGTGTTTATATTGAATTGTTTGAATCAAAGTCTAGTATGTGAGTATTGGAGAATATGGGATTGTGTTCTAAAGGAGATAGGCGAATTAGATGATCATTCAAAAGTCCGTCATTCTGGAAAGTTGATAGTAATGCCTCTTGCTTTGCAAATTGAAATTTGAATCTTCATTCTCATCATTCATCATGATCAAACTCCTAATGTTTGTAGGTATCATTTCTGAAAACCTTCACGAGATGCAACTCGTCTTCTTTGGGAACTTAGAAGTTAACAATTTTTTTTTGTTTAGCATAGTGCTTTTGTAATTATATATTTTTGTCTTGCTAAGGGACTAGCAAGAGATAAGTTGAGGGGAGTTGATAAACGCATAATATTGTCATGCATAAGCTCTTTCCCAGAGTCGCATGACGCGTTTGTTGCTTTAATTATGCCTAATTATCCACTTATCTCGAGATTAGTGTCTTGGCGAGTTTTGTATCTAACATCGTCCCGCTAGGTGTGCTTTTGTTGTGTTTCTATGTGTTTATAGGCATAGGATGCAATGGCCTTCGAATGATTGATCAAGCGCTAGCCAAAAGCTACAAAAGTGCTGATTTGGAGAATTTCCAGAAGCATGATCGATCATGGAATCCCATGATCGATCATGGTGCAAATAATATTCAGGCAGAAGACCCCATGATCGATCATGGGTTGGCCATGATCGATCATGGCCCTGGAAACTTGGCCATTTCACACCCAAAATGGGCTATTTTAGTGGTTCAAGTTATTTTAGATATTTAGCTAGATATTTTGCTACCTTTTAATATATATTATTTCTTTTGCCTTAAGAGATGATTATCTAGTTTTTACATTTTTTTAGAGTTCTAGAGAGAAGGGAGAGCTCTTTGAATATTGTTCTTCATTTCTCCATTGTAAGTGCTTAATTTGTAAGAATGATTTCTTCTTCTATGATATTTGTTCTTGCATCTATTATGGAGTAGTCTATTTCTAAGGTTACGGAGGTTGATTGTGATATGATTTTTGGTGATTAATGGCTCAATCCATATCTAAAGTTTGATAAATATTTGTGAATCTTCTTCTTCTTAATCATATCTTCCATTATTTCAAGCTTTCTAGGTATTTTCATATTAAGTTAAGACTTTATATGCCTTGTATATTTAGTTCTTGGTTGTTAATGAGCATACAACATATTTCTATGGTTTTAGAAAGCTTGTAGTCCCTTTCCCCCATCCATGGAGTTTTTCCCTCTTCATAGAAATTATGAATAGTTCTTAAAACTCCATAGATGGATTTTAAATTTGTTTAGCTTATCTTTGATTCATTTATTGATATATTGAGTGCTTCTTACACTTTATATGATACTTAGACTCTTTATGTTCTACCATATGTGATAAACGATGAGTTGACTAATTTATCCCATAAACTTTATTCCGTTTCATTGTTAGGATTCACTTTATAATTTTCATTCTTTAAATCATGAGATTACTACACTTGCTTTATGTTAAATCGTTTAATGATGAGTTTGTCATATCTATCTCGGATTAGCCTCATCGGGAATGGGTTGCCTTGCTTCACACCCGTAGCTAAGAGGTAGGAATGATAACCCCGTCTTTGGTGGAATGTCGTTTGTCTCTTTCTCGATATAGCTTCAACTCGGGAATGAGTCGCCTAGCGTCGCACCCTTTGCTATTGAGAGATACACCAACATTCCCCATATTTTGAGAAATCTTGTGTTATAATCTTTGTATGAGCGAGTGATCACCGTCTCTTTAATCATAACTAACCTCCAACTACCTTAGTGCTTTCTTATTAATTTTCACAACCATTTTACATTTACGTTGTTCGATAACCATTTCATCTTACAAGAATCAGAAAACACTTTAATCCGTAATCCATTCCATTCCTTTTCACTTATCCCTGTGGTTCGACACTCGGACTTCCGAGACTATATTACAACTTGACGTGCCTGCACTTGGGCTCTATCGCAACGCGCTATTTAAGACTTAAGAGCCTTCTGGATAATTAAGCCATAATACTCTCAAGCGTTTGGAATTGTCTCGGATTAAATGGTCGGATAAGAAAGGATATCCTATATAAGCACTTATACACAACTTTATATATATATATACAAGTAAATATATACACAGCTTTATATATATACATACCAGCACATATATAACCACATACACACAGCTTTATATATATAAACACCAGCCCATATATAGGCACATACACATGGTTTTATGTATATACAAACAAGCATATATATAAGCACATACACAACTTTATATATACAATACAATCACATATAGAATAACAAAAAAAAATAGTATAAAGAAGAAGAATAAAATGATGATGATGATGAAAAAACTTTTTAATATAACCTGCTATGTCTTCTCTGTCTCGTCTTCTTTTCTCTGCGTCCTCCCCCCTCCTTATGCGGCTAGGGTGTTAGACGACAAAGTGGGATTCTTTTTGGTTTCCCGTAGGAACCGTATAATGCAATATCACCCCTCAAGGAGAGATTGCGTAATCCCGTAAGTTGTAGGATAAAAATTCCCAACCGGATTAGGAATCCTGCTTGACGCCAAACACTGGATAGGAAAATATAGTCCTATCCCGGCTCCTTTGCTATCCGTCGTGACAAACAGATCCTATGGGTGCGTTTGTCGCGTCAGATAAGAAAGTCGGATATGATAGGATATGATATGATAACACTTAAGAACCTTCTGGATAATTAAGCTATAATATTGTCAAGCGTTTGGAATTGTCTCGGATTAAATGGACGGATAAGAGAGGATTCCTATATAAGCACATATACACAACTTTATATATATACATACAAGCACATAGACAAGCATATACACATAACTTTATATATTCACATACCAACACATATATAACCACATACGCATCTTTTTATATATACACACTGGCCCATATATAAGCACATACACATGGTTTTATGTATATACATATGAGCACATAAACACAGCTTTATATATATACATACAAGCACATAGACAAGCATATACACACAACTTTATATATATACATACCAGCACATATATAACCACATACGCAGGTTTATATATATACACACTGGCCCATATATAAGCACATACACACGGTTTTATGTATATACATATGAGCATATATAGAAGCACATACACAACTTTATATATATAATACAATCACATATAGAATAACAAATAAGATAGTATAAAGAAGAAGAAGATGATGATGATGATGAAGAAACTTATTAATCTAACCTGCTATGTCTCCTCTGTCTCATCTTCTTTTCTCTGCGTCCCCCCTCCTCCTGTGGTTAGCTAAGGTATTAGATGGCAAAGTGGGATTTTTTTTGTTATCCCGTAGGAACCGTATAATGCAATACCACTCCTCAAGGTGAGATTGCGTAATCCCGTAAGTTGTATAATAAAAAGTTTTAACCGGATTATGAATCATGTTTGACGTCAAACACAGGATAGGAAAATATAGTCCTATCCTGGCCCCTTTGCTATCCGACGTGACAAACACGCCCTATGTGTGCGTTTGTCACGTCGGATAAGAAGGTTGGATATGATAGGATATAATAAGGATATGATATGATAGGATAAGACTTAAAAGCCTTTTGGATAATTAAGCTATAATACTATCAAGCGTTTGGAATTGTCTCGGATTAAATGGTTAGATAAGAGAGGATATCCTATATAATAAGCACATATACACAACTTTTTATATATATATATGTATATACACATACAAGCACATAGACAAGCACACACACACAATTTTATATATATACATACCAGCACATATATAACCACATACACATAGCTTTATATATACACACCAGCCCATATATAAGCACATACACACAACTTTATATATATACATACAAGCCGTTATATAAGCACATACACACAGTTTTATGTATATACATACGAGCACATATATAAGCACATACACATTTTTATATATATAATACAATCACATATAGAATAACAAATAAGATATTATAAAGAAGAAGAAGAAGAAGAAGAAGAAGAAGAAGAAGATGATGATGATGATGATGATGATGATGATGATGATGATGATGATGATGATGAATAAACTTATTAATTTAACCTACTCTGTTTCCTATGTCTCATCTTCTTTTCTTTGTATCCTCCCCCTTCTCCTCCTACAACTAAGGAATTAAACGGCAAAGTGGGATTTTTTTTTGTTATCCCGTAGGAACCGTATAATGCAATGCCACCCCTCAAGGAGGGATTGTGTAATCCCGTAAGTTGTAGGATAAAAAGTCTCAACCGGATTAGGAATCCCTTTACTTATCTAATATTGTTTGATGCCATACATCGGATAGGAAAATATAGTCCTATCTCGGCCCCTTTGCTATTTGGCGTGACAAACACGCCCTATGTTCACTAAATGCTTGATAATTTTTTTCTTTTGCAAATAGACTATAGTGTTTTTCCTTTTACATATACTTTTCACCATAAATTATAGTGTGTATTTTTTAAATTAACACATTTTTAAGCTTTTGGTTGGTGATTTAATATTTTAATTATGTTTATATGATGTTAAGAAGACCAATTAATCAATTTAAGAATTTTTTCAAAACTAAAATTATTTATTTTAATTTTTAAATAATATAAAGCATTCACTATAGTGTGTGCATGCATACTATAATAAGCTACACCACACAGTTATTATTACAAATTAACAAGAAAATCTAAGTGCTTATCATATATATAGTTAATATAATAATATTTGACGGATTATCATCCTAAATGTGAAAGTAAACATATACACGTGTATGTAAAGATGCATGATTATAGGTTCATTCATCAAAAAGAGAGAATTTTGAAGATTAGTAACAATGCACTCCTAAATTCACAAAGGCGCCGCAACATTCGAAATTGATAAGGGCCGATTGCTTTTAAGTTTGGTTCAAAGAATCATATCCTTATTTTTTTTTCCTTTTCAAAAGATAGGAGAAGATTTGATCAGGGACGCATTTACAATTTTTTGATGGAGTGGGTTGAACTAAGAACAAATCTTATATAATTTTTATATAGAAAACTAAGATCTACTCCTTAAACTATTTTTTAATTAGTGGTGAGGAATATATGAGTTTGCAAATTAGTGGAACGCCTCTCTTTTGACATAGCTACTATATTTTGAAAATTATGCAGCTGTACTAGTCGTTTAAAAAGACGAGGTTTCCTTTTTCTGGGATATTAAAAAATAGGACTTGTATAAAAAAAATTATGCAAAAGAGCTAATGAATAATATTTTTGTAAATTAAGGGCCTATACTTGACTAAAATCCAAAAGAAGTGCGAAAGTTAACTTTGCGGTAGATTTTCAATTTTTATTTTTTTATGAAATCATGCAAAATTAAGTTTGCATTACATGTTTTTTATCATATTATTATTATAAATTAGTGTTTAATTGACAGTGTTTTAGAATAATTTTAACAAATTTCATATTCAAAATGTGACGCCCCGAATTCCGTTAAGAGGTTTAGACCTCCGGAGCCCAGTTAATCACGGTGCCGTACGCGACGGCGGGTTTGAAATACATAATTTAAAACTTATATATATCAGTAATTTATATGTAAGGCCTTAATTTCAGGAAAATTTTGGCATGTGGAGTTCGTATTTTCAATAAAACCAACCTATAAATAAAAAAATAAAGCTTCACTAGAAAGTTAACTCTACATCCATAATGATTTTCAATCCACACAATTTAATACTTCACTATATATACCAATCCCTCCAATGAGGTCCCAAAAATAATAAATGGCATTTACAACACTTATTAAAAGAGTTTAATACAAACGAATGATACAATAAAATCAAATGGTTCTAATATCTATAATCTATAAGGAACGAGTCATCTATGGAAAACTACAGGCATTTAGGGTCATCAGAGGTTTTTAATTTCGTATATGTGCCGCCCCAAGGACGTAGCTGCAAAATTGTTGGAAAATGGGAGTGAGCCAAACACGGGCTCAGTGGGAACTATAGGGGTTTGTATAAGAAAATATATATTGGAAAACACATGCAACGTGCAGTAATGAAAATAGTTGAAACTATGTTTATATGCTTTTACCATTTCTATATAAGTATTCAGCGTATATATACGAGTATAAAGCATTATGTTTAAATATAATAAAATCATACTACATACAATGCACGCCAAGTGCTATCCCAACCCCGAACATACAATAAATAATATATCATCAAAATATGAGTAAGTCACAATAATATAATAGATCATAGAGAAGAACAGGCACTAATCTTATAAACAACATCGGTCTCATCTCACAACACGCATCTAAGATTTACTCTACTGTGCACAGCGATCGCGATCTAAGCCCCCAAGGCTAAGGTATGCAGCCCCCAAGGCTGGGTCCCCCAATGGACCACCTAGATGTGCAAGGTATGGCGCCTTGCGCGGTCCTCCTAGCTGGACCATAGAGTATGCCGCTTACAAAGCGGGGTCCCTCTACGCGGACCAGGGTATGTAGCCACCAAGGCTAGGTCAACCCCATGAACCATTAGTGCCTTATTAAACCAAGAAATCAATGGAAAGTATTCTCCCAAAGAATATACTTATTCGTAGTACACACACATGTACACACACACATTTATATATATAACAAATCATATCTTCATACTAATTCCGTAAACCAAAAGCATAACTAGCTTTCATATACCAACATATGATCTATACACCAGCTATACATATAACGGAATATGTATACGTGATTGGTAGATAGATTCAGCGATAACGAGAGTAGTTCCAGCTTAAGATGTATCAAATATACATGTGACATTTAAGAAACTAATACCCCTCATATGATTATATCCATGAAATGAACAACTCTAATAAGTGGATTAATAATCCATTCATAATAAACCCTTGGTTTGATAAAATATCAATCATGGAGAAATTTGTCCATTCAATAGCGGATGTATCTCATGGATATAATATCATCATGACTTTCAGTAGTAATATCATATATATCTATACATGTATATATATGTATCAAACCCCCCATTTATTAAATGTATAGCTAAGTTAAACGTAAGATTATTGCCAAAAGAGTGGGTCTCTACCAAAGTCATGATGTTAATGTATTAATGGCAGATGTATATTTTCTACATCAAGCAAGCCTAACATATGTATAATTCCATCTTATTTACTAAGCATATATATACATATATCCGATGCTTTTTGTAGTTGTATATTATATTAAGTAATTCCCTTAACAACTCAAAACATGTATCCAAGCAAATACACATGTAATTTACTTAGTACTAGGCACAAATCTTACAAGTATCCTCTTTTGTAAATCATAAAAATAAGTATATAGTCACAAACTAAGTATACGCGCAAATGCACTAATGGGTATTGGCTAAAACTTATATTCAATTAGTATATAATGAGATTTCTTCATAATAAGGTGAAATAGCAACGAATACACGTATAATCCGAGTAAAATAGCAACAAATTACAACCCAATACCCCATGTATGCATACATCAACTATATTTAAAGGAAAATCCCCCAATTTACTTTGAAAATGAAGATGCAACACATAAGAGTAGAAATTGAGTTTGGATAGTAGTATTCCCACTTGAGATAAGCTATTTCTCCGAAGTATGAGCGACGAATCAAGCCACGAGTCCAAAATTCTGAAATCCACAAATTGGAACTTCAAACCCTCATTAATGGAGGAAGATAAATTGAGGAGGAAGATGATGATGGTGATGATGATTTGAAGATGATTTAGTTAAATCAAGTTTAGGAGTGGTCAAACCCTCACCAAAGCTCCCAAAATCTCCCCTCAATCACCATCTCTGAGCTCTCTAGGTTGGTGTAAATGTTTGGGACAAAATATGCTCTGTTTTGGCTTTATAATCACTTTCGGGACCCCATCAGTAGACTGATCAATCCCTATCAGTCGACTGATGGTTGAATCTAGGTGAATCTGGCGCACTGTTAGTATTTTGACTATAACTTCTTGCTCGGAACTCCGATTGAGGTGGTCTTTATGTCCACAGAAAGGTAATTCAAAGATCTACAACTTTATAAGAGGAAGGTTCCTCAAATTCTGGATGGATAATTTTCATAAATTCACTGAACACAGTTCTCTGCCAAAGTATTCCGAACAACCAGATTTTAACAATTTGCTTACTTTGCAAGCTAATTCGACTACCGAAGAATGTGATTTGGCTTTTGGTATAAACATGAAAGTTGTAGAGGGGATTGATATGAAGGCGTGGCCATAAACGGGGAGTTATTTGAATCTCAGACGAAAACGTTATGGTCTCTCAAAGTTGGCTAGAAATCAACTTTTTTGAAAAGTTCAAAATACGCGATTCACTTCCCATTTTCAATTCGGGCCACCCGAATAATGAAACGATTGATCTCAAAACCTTAATATACCTAATATGACATGCTAGAGGTGTTGGGTCAAATACGAGAGGCTCAGAACCCAATGTTCACGATCTTACGGTAATAAAGCTTTAACCGGGCTGAAGAAAAGAATTGGCTCGGAAACAAAATACGAGACGTTACACAAAACCTATTTATTAATAAAATGCACATAATATTTTTTTTGGAGTTATGCAAAGTTATGTTTGCATTCTTTATATTCTAAAATATTACTATGTATTTGCATTAATTTGACATTGTTTTAAAGTTTTATGAATAAAACATAATAATATACATGTTGAAAAATATAAATACATTATGCAAAACAAATTTGAATTAAATTTTTTTCATTGCAAAGTCAAGCTTGCACAAAACACAATTTGGTGCAAAGTTAAGTTTGCATTCAACATAATTTTGTGCAAAGTTAAGTTTGCAGTCAGTCAAAGTTTTTATTTTAAAACGCAATTGATAAACAAGCCCTTATTTCAGAATGATAATGATTTCTAGGCCCTTATTTCTAAAAAATATTATTCGTTGATTTTTTTTATGAAAAACATTGTTATGCAATCTTTTACCTTATTTCCAATCTTTTTATTAGTTTTTTTTTTTTGGTAATGTTATGGGATTGTTTGATGATAATAATTTACATGTATAAAAACCAATTATAAGGGTTCACTAATTTTTGTCAAGTTAAGGATTCATATAATTAAGTGCTAGGAGTAATTTTCATATTGTTGATAAACAAACTAATGAATTTAACTCTATTTGGTGTGGACAAAAATGGTTATTAACATTATTGATTTTGAATTTTTTAGAAATGAAGTTTGCTTGTTACCATAATGCACATTTTTGTGATTTAGATCCACTTGACACCTATTTGCAAAGATGAAGGAGATTAGGAAGGAAATGAATGGGAGCTACAAGAATTATCGTACTTCTGTGGTGGTTTAAAGTTAAAAAGTAGTGTAAATAGAATTTATGAGAAAGAAAAGCGGGTTAGGCTAAAATGTAAGCGGTAGAACTTTTTTTTTTTTTCCTTTTTTACATCATCAAAAGGAATATATCTATATAACTTTTTTCCTCAGTTAGAGTTCTCTGGACCCAAGCTCAAATATAGGTCTGCCTTGAATTCATAATTTTTAATTTCTTACTTTATAAAAAAATAATATCAAGCTAATCTTATTCGATCTCTCCCTCTCACTCGAAATTAATTCTCTCCTTCAAAATACATTATCTCATTATTTATCCTTTTTATGAACCATTATTAAAATATTTTTGTTTCAATAAAATATATATAAATAGACACAATCTTTCTTAAATTTCGATTGATGACATCTCTCCTGAGTTGCATTATAGTACTCTCATCTTGCGACTTATCACAAATATTTTACGAAGGACTATTGTCAAGACTCATAAATAATTAAGAGTATCTCTAACAATAGTGTATATTGTTGCTTTGTGTATAATTTATACAACTTGTAAATTTTTTTGTCTCCGTCAGTTTTTAAAATTTGGCTTTTGTGCAAAATAGGTGTGTAAAATACCTCCAAGTTTACATTGCCACGTCAGCCTTTTCACTCTCAAGTTTTTTTCTAATAGAGTTGTCTAGCAGCTAGCAGAATCTTTTAGGATAATATTTCCATTGGTTTTATCTTGTGTAGTTGCTAAGTAGAGTAAGAAAATTTATCAGTTATCCTTTAGATGCATTGAACCTGGTCATAGTCTTGAGAGTGAGCCTGCAGTTTTCTCTTTGTTATTGTGTGAGTGACTTTGAACTTGATTGATTGCTTGGGCCCTGTAGTTAGTCTAGTGGATGCATAATTTATTCATTCGGGCTGTGCCGAAGGCCATGATTCGCCCCATTTTAATTCGGGCTTGAACCCGGGTGTAATTGATATATCCGAATAATTAATTAATACATTGATGTCACATCAATAATTATTTTTTGAATCGTAATATTGTGTCTCTCTAAAATTAGTAAGATTTTTTTTTTTGCTAAGTTGTGTCTTCACTCCACCCAATAAAATAAAGTTTAAAAACTAAATTAAAACATAATTTAGTAATCTAACATTTAATTGCTTTGCTGGAGGATTACCCACCACACCAACTCAACCATATCTTGAAACGAAGGAAGCTGAGGGTAATATTCAGAATGGTAATTATATTCTCGCCTCTATTACTAAACTAATCTAAATTAAATTCATCAATAACCTTTACCAATCATTATAAATTTTCTTTTAATTCTACACCTACAATCTAATCAAATTATTTGAAAATCTAGCACCCCATTTCTAATAATGAAGTCCTCAAATTTTGTTGGAAAATGCTATGCTAGTTCAAATTATGTATAAATTAATGCGACACTACTCAAATGAACCAGTGGCCCACAAATTTAATATGT
Organism: Lonicera japonica; assembly: GCA_021464415.1. NCBI lineage: Eukaryota > Viridiplantae > Streptophyta > Magnoliopsida > Dipsacales > Caprifoliaceae > Lonicera > Lonicera japonica. The sequence goes on from CM038470.1 coordinate 43,884,314, forward strand.
TATCTATCTTTCTTTTTATCTTATTGATACGCTATTATTTATATATAATTTTTTTTTTTGTAAGTATAGTATTACTGAATTTTATTTGGTGTCTAATCATTTGATCATGTTAAATTTGATTAGAGTGATTCTAATCATTTGGTATCAAATTTATAGGTTGAATCATAAGTTCTATTAACAATCAACCTTTTTCCTTGGGTGGGGCTATTGATACACATCATTTGATTTGGTGATATTCTATTTTTTTTATTTGGAGTATGTGCGTTGAGTCAGTATTAGGTACCAAAAAAATATTGACTTGGCACATATGCACCAAGTATGTGTCTATTCATTCAGTGCACATGCACCCAAGTAAATGTGCAAAGACTTGGTGCATATACACGAAACCAATGTTAAAATGTTAGAGTGAAACGGGATGTGTTAATAAAGTTTCCCTTTTGTATTGAATTAATCAGATAGTATAGTTAGGCTATGGAATATTTTTGGCTGCCGACAAGTTAGTTGCAGTGAGACATTGTTCTTTCATTATATGTATAACTTAATGATATTCATTACACCCACCATGTCAATCTCTCTAAAATAATAGTCACACGAAACAAGCTTATAATTGAGAGATGATGAAATACCAAAATATAAGTATTAATTAAGAGTTTTAAGTGACTTAATCATACATTTTGAAAGTGCCACGTAAGAGTTACAGTGTTATATGAGTTAGGACGCAAGCTTAAACTCCCCAACCCAATTCCCCCATTAAAAGGGGCGAATTTTTAATAATTTCTATTATTATATTATATTTAACCACGAATATTTAAAAGTTATAAGAATTGCGCCCCCCCCCCCCCCCCCCCCAACCCCACGCCTCGTACTCCAACACCCACTAAGTATAGAAATAAGAATAATTTTTTTTTGTACGGTCCAATAAATGATATTGATATAAATTAATTAGAACAATAAAACTAGCGGTATTCAATAAAAAAAATTCTTTTAGAAGCAAACAAATACATTAATGTAATTATATTATAAAAGTATTAGAAATTGATATTTTTCACCGTCAATTGTATTATTATTGTGCAAAATAAACCTTTATTCAGGATATCATAGTGAAAAATAGATATTTTGCCCCTCCCTCCCCCAATAAAAGGCTTAATTCTTGATTCCAGTATATTTAATTCAAGAATAAAAATAAGAAAATATTAAAATACAATTTTGGCTGTCCTTTGGATAGTTGTGGAAAAATGCTACATATATATATATATAGAGAGAGAGAGAGAGAAAGAAAGAGAGAGAGAAAGCATTTCTGATATGGATTACTGTTCACGGACTAGTGGTACGGATTTGGCCATTTGACATGCTTCTCGATGGATTTTTTTTTATGAAATTTGGTGGGGATGTTCTTCATCATGTGTAGAACACCTCCACCAAATTTCATCAAAACATTCAACTGGGAAGTGGGTTAACTACAGGATTGAAAAATATTGGATTTTATATATCTATTTCTGCACAAATATTTTTCAATCATGTAGTTAACCCACTTCCTGGTTGAATTTTTTGATGAAATTTGATGGAGATGTTCTACACATGATGAAGAACATCCTCCACCAAATTTCATCAAAAAATTCCATCGGGAAACATGCCAAATGGCCCAATCCGTACCACTGGTCCGTGAACAGTAATTTGCACCAAAAATTCTCCTTATATATATATATAGGGAAATATATAATTAGAAGTACGGAGGTGAAAATTAATGGGGGTAGGTACATAACCCATGACTACCAATATATAGTCCTTTATTTAAATATATTACACACATATGCAGCAGCAGTACAAAACAACAATCAATTATTGTGAATAGTAATCCTACTTATAGTTGGTTGCTTCAACTTACTATTTCGAATTTAAAACTAGTTTTTGAAATTTGGGTTGGCTACAATGGCATAATCAAAAAATTTAGCTGGTGGGGTCGATCAGAATTTTCTTTTCTGGTAAGGCCTTCCTTTTTATAAGGTTTTTGTACATTAGATACATTTAACCAAAGACTATTGATAAGGGTGATTTTGTTTTTATCCACCATATGTTGTAGTTAATCCACCCTTAAATTATGAAAATTTTGAACTAAGTTTCACAATATTACCCTTTTCAAAATTGATAAGTATATCGATCCACCAATTAAAATTAAATTATAATCATATTAATTTAGATTCTATTTAATTAAGATTCTTAATCTAAATATAATTCATTTTTAATTTATTTCAAATTATTTAATTAAGATTATTAGGACAAGCTCTTGCTCAATGTCCCTGCTGCCTACAAACATAGCAAACCCCAGAGAAACTACTCGTACTACTACCCCCATCACTAGAGTAGAGACCTCCCGAAGACTCGGAACTCAACTTGGCTTTCTTGTTTCTTCCCCAATTACCAAAATTACTCATTTTCTTCCCCTTATCGGACAAGTATGAGAGCCTATCAGAACAACTGTCATAACTAGCCCTGTTAGGCTCCATCAGAACCGAATCTCTCCGATAAGCGGCTTCCACTTCCTCTTTATAAGTCTGGTAATTGTACGCACTCAGGACATCTCCCTATCAAACGGTCAATCGATGGGCAAACACAAATTTTCAAATTTCTAGTGACACTCTACCACCGTCATCCCTTCCTACCTCAACATCCGAAGTTCCTCCTTTTTTATCCTACGATAGGCATCGGATATAAATTGATTCTCGAATTTCTTACTAAACACACTCCAAGATTTCATATCAACTGTCCCACTATGCCTTCTCCTACCAACCCTGTGCAAACCTAGTTAGTTTGAAAGCTGCTAACCTAGGGTGTAATGCATCAGGAGATTCGATTAGATCGAGCTTGTCCATCACATCGAACAACTAAGATTCAGCGTCTTTGGGTCCTTTAGTCCCATCAAATTTAGTTGGATCATATCGGTTGAACGACCTCAACAACTTACCTGGATTCCATCCTTGATTCTAATAGCTACTAGCCCCTCATTCCTATCCTATCCTCCACTATCAGGATTCCAAATGATGTGGGAATGATTCACACGGGCGTCGGCAGTTAAGTCAGAAGAGGCTTTCATAACATCCTTTAATTCTCCCATGAATTCCTTCATCATCTTAGTCATAGAGGACATAAACCCACGGACACTATCATGACCCTGAGAACCTTCTCCCTCATCAACAGGAGGATTAGAAACTGGCCTATTACGGGTGGAATGTCTAGGCGGCATTCTATAGGAAAACAAAAGAAAAGTTCAATCCACAACAATAATCATAATCAAAAAGGATATCAACCAAGAAAGACGTCAAAACAAATTTCGATCATTAGTATAGTGGGTCCTCAAGTTCAACTATAATAAGCCAAGTAGACAGATGCTTTATAGAATAATCAACCGTTGCGCATACAGTCAATTATAGTTTAATTCACCCATCACCTGTGCCTACTAGTATTGTTACTATAATTTCCCGACCCGATACGGTCATGCGCTGAAGGAAAATAGTGATTCTAACTACCCGTACCCTAGTCAAAAAGGAAATTGAACCTATTCCTCTAATACCAACTGTAACAACCCACCTAATTAAGCAGGTGTTAACAGATGCTGTATTAAATTAACAACAGATAAATGAATGATTAAAGCAATAATATACACCAAGACAGAGAAATCTAATAAAAATTCGACATAAAGTATTCGTATCTCAAAAAAATACCATCCTGTTTAATTAAAACACAACAAATTTATGAATAGTCCTCAAGTGGATTATAATCCGAATACGAAATAATTTGGTACAACAAATCCACACAAACTAGTACAAGCTAGGAACAAAATACAACCAAGTTCCATAATACAAACAAATACATCCATAAAGGGTCTAAAGTTCCCAATTAAATGGAAATTACAAATCCCACAACACAAATGAAACAACGACTAAGTCCATAGAGACAACAAAGGCTACTCTAAGATGAACTCGGACATGAGCCACGACCTCTACCCGAGACACAATGTGTACCTGAAAGAAAAATGAGGGAATGAGCCACAACTGGCCCAGTGGGAACTATAGGGAAAGGAAAATGTAGTACATGGGCGTGAACAATATAAAGATTTACCACGTTAAGTTCGTTATCATGAATTCGCCAACTTAATACCATTTATTAGAAAAATCCATTTATTAAATAGCCAATTACGTCAATTATTATTCACAAGTAACTCTCATGATAACTGTACACATGTCCATCCTCATCCTCCTCCTCCTTCTCAACCTAATACTGGTACTAGATGAACTATGACAATCACAAACGCACCCCATCTAATCCATGGGTCTGTGCACTGGTAACCAGATTTTCGGCACCCCATCTATACCATGGGTCTGTGCAATAATAACAACATAAGCATTTCTATATCGGTGCTTATCCGGTCCCAATAACCTCGTTATCTCACCGCGATAGATTTAATTTGTTAAAAACATTCAAAAAGGTTGTCATATGTATGAATAACGTTGTCCGAAATCAATGAGAAAATTACATTCCATATGAATAGTTCTATCACACTATGTTCATTTCACTTATACCAAGTTTGTATAATTATTCCGTGTGTAACACCAATTTATGATGAATTATCTTAATTCTACAATTCCCAAAGGCATAAAATAGAGAAAATGCTTTGATTACTAGAATAATACTCATCCCCACTTGCATATCAGATTTTCGGGGTTTTGAAAAGCCATTGTAAGTCATTTAAGTTCTGGAAATAATCTAAAAATCAGGTAGTATATAGAACACTAGACATGCATGGGGCGATTCTAGTCATTTTGGTACCAAATTCACAAAACAATCCATAATTATCAACATGCACAGCAATCAACCTCAATATTCAACAATAATAGCAATGTAATAATCTAAATGTAGGTATAATACATACAAATATAGTGTACTCCTTACAGATGCATAGAGTAATGTGATTTTGGTACCGAAATTGATCATTTTCACTCTATCAAGCCATCAAATTTGATATAGAATGAGAAGAGGGGAAGTTCCCACCTGGAAAGTTAGAAGAACATGGGTAGAATGGTTTGGCTGAGCTCTAGTAACCTCCAAATCAAGCATGCAACTTAGAAAAGTCCAGAGAATAAGAAGAAGAACAGAGAATCTAAACTTTTCGGTTGAGAAGCTTCAATTTGAGCTATGAATCTTCAATATTTACTCCAAGAACCACACTCTCTTTAGAATAGCTCTGAGCTTAGTAGTGTCAAAAATGGGCTGATATGGAGGAGAAAGGAGTATAAAAATGAGTCAAAGTTGGTCAAATCGATAATAACAATGCTATAGATTTTTACACTGCGGATCGGTCTGGGAAAAGTGGAGACCGGTCCGCCGCCAAAGAAATCCCAAAATTTAGACTGCGGACCGGTCTGGCAAAAAGCCATACCGTTCCGGCACCAAGGTTTTCCAAAACTTTGCACCTGCGGACTAGTCTGCCAAATGGCCATACCGGTCCGACACCAACCTGGACTGGCTTATTTAAACTTAGTCGAAAATCAACCCGAACTTTTCCAAATCGTATCCGATTGCGATGAAATTAATTGTGGAGTTAAACTCTTTAATTATAGATTAAAAACACAGGGTGTTACAATTCACTTCGGAAAAACATATAAAAATGTCGATAAGAACAATTTTACACCAAAATTAAAGAACATAGGATGTGATGGGGTTAAGAACACAATATGAATGTAATGGAGTGATCTTGAAATACTTTAGTACAATATGAATCTATTTATCTATACCTTTTATAATAATATAAAATCACCCATTTTTTAAATGTTTACAAAAATTAAAGGTTTGAATCCGTTTGAGCATTAATCAATGACTAAAGTATCATATATACCTTTTAAAATGTTATTACGAATCACAGTTGTCACCTTAATTCCAGATAATACTTCAAAATTCTAAGTTAGGAGTACAATACATAATCAAAGATCATAGAAGCCATCAAGAATTGACTTTGACATAAATTAATCATATATGTAGAAGCAACTCAAATGACTTTACCGACTTAATTACTAGAAGAATAAGATAAAAAAATAAATTGCTTATTTAATAAGATGAATGCTTAATTTTAATCAAATTCAGCCTCAGAGGTGGAGATGGATTAAAATTAAGCATTCAGAGGCATAACAGTGTGTTTAATGCTTAATTTAACTTTTAAAAAATTTATATTCCAAGGGTACCCATGTTCTTTTTTATTGGGTTAATTATTGATGCATAATAAATAAGGGTAAAAATTTAGTAAACAATCATCAGTGTTTATTGAGCAATGGAGAGCAATCTGAGAGAATGAATGTCTGAATGAGGAAGAATAATTTACTAGCTTATCATTTACAACATTAGCAATCTGCTTCTTCACATCTGAAAGTTAATTAAAAAAAGAAAGGATATTTCAATGCAAAAGAAGGAAAAAAAAGTTGGAAGATACGAGAAGAAATAAAGAGAAAAAGTAAATAATTAATAATTACCAGGGTGGGAAGTGAGAAAAGAGAATCGATTGAAGAGATGAAGTAACTGGTTTATCGATAGCATACCAGAACTCCGGTACTCCATTGATGATATTACATAATAATACTAGAATCTAAATTTTTAAAGTGGTTGTACTTATTAATTTAGTTGATATTTTAATATTAAATTATTATTTGAAATAATATTTATAAAATTAAATTATTAATATTTTTTTATCAGTGTATCCACGCTCGTGGATTATCTTAAGAAGTAATGCGGATTAACTTAAAAGCGCGGATTAACTGCAAGATATGGTGGATAGAAACAAAATCGCCCTATTGATAATCCAATTGTACGTATTGTATACTTGATATTTGATTAAGTTAAAAAAATTATTTTTTTAAAAGGTACCAAATCAGAGTAACTCTTAATTTTGGACAAAACAAAGCTTATAATTTTGACCCATTTTTCTCCAAACTTAATGGGTCTCAAGTGATGTCAAATATACATACAAATCAAGAATTTCCACAAATTTATTATACTTGAGCACTATTTTTTAACATTTAGTGGGGTAATGGGGTCACTTGAACCCATGACTGCCAATATATGGTCCTATATTTAAATAACACACATATGTAGCAGTAGCAGTACACAAAAACAACAATCAATTATTGTGAATATTAATCCTACTCATAATTGGTTGTTTCAGCTAACTATTTTGAATTTAAAACTAGTTTTTGAAATTTGGGTTGGCTAGCATGGCATCTGTATAGGGTAGCTCACAATTATGTTAATCAGGGGCGTAATTGAAATTGTTGACCTTATAGTCACTAATCTTGTTTTGATAATAACAATAACATTAATCTTGTGCAATTTAACTAAGTTGTTGTTTTAAGTAATAGCTACAAACATTGTTTTAACATGTGGACAAAAACCGACAAGCCGGAACCAAGATCACTCTTCCACAAAGCTTACAAATCTTATTTATCTCACACCACACATCAACTTGATCAAAGCTCATTCACCATTACAAATCAATGAGGATCAAAGACCAAAGCAAGTGAAGAAGTGAAAAAACTTCCTAAAGCTTTCAAAGACTCGTTTATTTAATATTTGAGTAAGCACTTTAGAATTCATGTAAAGTTTCTTATTTGATCCTTATAATAGCTCTTACATTGTTTTAACATTATTAGTTTGATCAAATCAAAGTTTGAAACAAGATTCCTTCAAAAGCCTCTTTTTAGCGAAAAACCGTTTTTGAAATAAATTCATTTTAAATTCTAAAGACCTTATTTTTGAGCTCTTCAATTTATATAAGTCTTAGGAACACATATTTAATATTCCCCAAGCTTCAAAATTGATTTTTGAGCTAATTTGCAAAAGTGTGAAAAATTGAATTTTTGGACTTTTTGGCAGCAAACTAGTGGGGACCATTAGTCGACTGATGGCCATTGCTCAGTTGACCGATGGCCATTGCTCAGTTGACCGATGGCCACTCAGTCGACTGATGAGCTTTGCTTAGTCGACTGATGGCCCAGAAACTAGCCGTTGAATTTCTAATTTTTTACCATTTTTGGTACCAAACTTCTACCAACTCCCTCCAAACGGCCATATGTTGTCCTAGACTATATATACACTATCTAAGACATATTTAAACACCTTTGAATCATTCTAACACCATTCTCTTCATCCATATTCAATACACAAAGATTCAAGAACATTGTTTTGATCAATCTTTATTATTTTGAGCTATAAATTATTGATCAAATTTGATATCTCCTAGTGTGAGCTTAAATTGTAATCTTCATACACTTGAGAGCTATTGTACATTGGTGTTAGTCACAAAAATCTTATTCTTCAAATATTAAAAGAGGTTTATCTCTTAAAATAACAAGAGGTTATTCTTGTGTGAGTGTTAAGAGAAATCAACATTTGTAGAGTGTGTTCACTTGTAAAGGTTTGATCTTCACCCGGAAGAAGATCGGTATTAGTGAAAATTCTCGGGGAACTATCCGAGCGCAGAAGTAAGGGCTAACAAGCCGAATCGTGTGGATAAAAAGTCTTCGACTTCTATCGGTTTAATCCTTCTATCTCTAGCTTATTGTTTAATTGCTATATCTTCTTTGTGCTTGAGTATTTTGCTTGATTGCTTGATATAGACTTTAAATATTTTTAAAAACGATTTTAAAAATTCAATTAAGTTTTAAAAATCCTATTCAGCCTCCCCTCTAGGGTATTTTCCGACCTACAGAAATTATAGAAAAAAACTTTGTTAATAATTTAAAAAATTTACAAGAAAAATATATAACTCCTAACTTGAATAATTTTATATGATCGTATAAAAATTAGTCACAATAACGGAATTACAATAATTCAATAAAACATGAGAGGAATGAGACAACATCAAATGATGAAGACTTAACAAAGGCACTCTAAATAGAGGTATCAAAGCAAACACAATACTAAAAAATAAAAAGAATATATAAAAAGTTATTTCGTTGAGGTGCAAGAAAATATCCCATCTCTGGAAGCTCTATGTGAAATATTTTGATGGCTTCATTGGGAATATGAGAATGAGAGTGACTTATCTTGTGTAGAGTCCTTGGATAAGACTGTATTAGGCCATAGCTCTGCCTAACTATGGACTTTGTAGCAGTAGAAGTTTAAGGTTTCGTTAACCTTGTTGTGCCTTTAAGTCTCTTTACTCTCTAGCACCGTGTTTTTCTTAAATGTGAACAAGTCCAGTGATCTTTCTTCCTCATCATCAATTTTAGGCTTTTAGCAACTTTTAGATGTTTGAAATTTGTAATTGAGCTCTGTATGGTATTTTGGCACTATAAACTTTATAGTCTTCATTCCTTTTTCTAATAAACCAACATCAGTTAAACCTCGCATCGCAAAAATAGAAATAGAGGTTGATAATAATTATAGCAATATAGAAGGAAAATAGAAGACAGTGAAAGTTTGTTCAACTTCTGATGTATAATCCATCAGGCCACGTACGACTTGCCTCTTTTATTTTATTTTATTTTTAAAAATTATCCTTTATTTTCCCTGGGAGAGGCTATAAATCCTTAAATTGCTATATGCCATAGATTGTCTTTTCACAACTTAATTCACTTCAATAAAGTGTTTGCCTTAGTTTGAACAAGAATTTGCTTTGCGTTGCATTAAGTCTTTTCACCAGTAAGATTGTCAGCAAATATAGACAATATACAAAAGAAAAATGTAGAAGATTGTCTACAAATACATACAATTTACAACAGAATAATGTAGATTATAATGTGTAAACTTTTACTTGTTCTGATAACTCATCCATAATTTATATATAAGTTATTTCCCAATTATCCCAAGCTTCTCAATGTTAGTAACATCAAAATTCGGAGTGATGTGATTTTACAAATATTGGTTAGGATAAAGCATAGTCATTTTGAAAGGGTTATCTCCATTCTCCAAATAAAGGGGATGCCACAAGTCATTGGGATTATTGTCATAAACATGCCATGGGATGTATACATCAGCATTATAAAGCAACACAATTGATTCCCTTTTTTGCAGCAATCGAAGTCGTGTCTTACGCTATTCCATTTGAAAGGAAAATATTAATTCAAAAAAGTCGATTATTGGAACAAAATGTCTATGCTTTGTATACATAGATATTATTGGAAAAAAATCTCTACCCTCAACTAAGGCAAATAAGGATCAAATCAAACAACCATGTTAAGACTATCCTTTGTAGAGATCAAACCAAACCAGGTGTCGACATCAAATCAATGACAAAGATTCCCTTAGAATATTGTTTCCGGTGACAACTATATTAAGACTACCCTTTGTAGAGATCATACTGGAGTACACATACAAATCAAGTCAAAAACGAAAATTTCTCTAGAATATTATTTCCAGTATAGGTGATAATGATATTTCCTAACCCCACCTATATTAGAATTACTGTAGGTCGAAAAATACCCTAGAGGGGGGGGTGAATATGGTTTTTAAAACTTAATCGGATTTTTAAAATGGATTTAAAAATGTTTAATGTCTATATCAATCAAGCAATCAAGATATAAAGATAATTCTAATCACAAAGAATAAAGAGCACAATATAATAGAGTAAGAGATAGAAAGATTAAGCCAATCAAAGTCGAAGACTTTTTGTCCACACGATTCAGCTTGTTAGCCCCTACTCCCGCGCTCGGTTAGTTCCCCTAGAATTTCCACTATAACCGATCTTCTTCCGGGTAAAGATCAAACCACTACAAGTATTCAAACTCTTACAAATGTTGCTACCTCACAACACTCAACACAAGAACAACTTCTTGCTTTTCTAAGAGATAAACCTCTCTTGAATTTGAAAGAATAAGTTTTTGGTGATTCACACCAAAGTACAATAACACTCAAGTGTATGAAGAATACAAATTAGGCTCACACTAGAGGTTATCAAATTTGATCAAGAATAATAGCTCAAGAGATGAAGATTTGATCAAGTGACGATTTGGATTTTTCAAGTAAAAACTCTCAAGAATGATTTTTGGCAATAGATGATATTCAAAGCTAGTAAGAGTGCCCAAAAAGTGTTTTAGAAGTCATATATATAGTTTGGGAAACAATATGGCCGTTCGGGGTGGTTGAAGGTAGTTGTTGTACAAAACTAGTCTTGCAGGAAATCTCCAACGGCTATATTTTGCTGAAAGAGTCGACTCCCCTGTGTTTCATGTAGTCGACTACATGAAGTAGACGACTCCAGGAATAGTCATGTAGTCGACTACATGGCTCTGGAGTGAGGTGGTTTTGTGCAATTTTCCAACTTTTGCATTTTGACTCTAAAATTGATTTTAATGCTTGGGGAATGTCAAAAATAGGTTTCTAAGACTTCTAATATAGTTTTTGTATCAAAAATCATTCATATGAAATTATAGTCAATTTTTCAAGATGACTAGTTTTCGGTAAAAAGCTTTTTCAAGGAGAAAACTAGTTCCAATCAATCTTAACAAGGTTAGATCATTTCAAAAGCTATATATAATTGATCAATGATAATATTTACATAAAATCTAAGCACTCACTTAATTTGATAATAATTCAAGTCTTCGAATTGCTTGATTTTCTTGTATATTTCTTCACTTGATTAATGATCTTGATCCTTTCTTGGTTTTGGTAGTTTGTAAAGCTCATGGAGATCATTTGAGTTTATTTCTTGTGAGTAGAAGCAATTTGTTAAGCTTGAATGATAATTGACAACATCGGTTCGAAGTCACACTTGGTCGGAAGAGATATTAGTTAAACGCTATCATCATTTGAACACACGAGTTAAATAACACTTTGTTAACTTATTGTTATTATCAAAATAAGATTAATTGACTTTAAGGTCAACAATCTCCCCCTTTTTGATGATGACAATAAAGTTAATGTGTGTTTACAAAAAGATATCAATTAAGAGCATATGAATAATATGCTCCCCCTAAATAGGTGCATAGATAAACAATTATACAATCAATTAAAGAAATGAAGGATACTTGCATAGATAAGTTAAACATTAGATAAGTTCAAACATCTTAATCCAAAAGCATAAGTTCGAAAAGTACTTAAACAAACACACCATAAATAGTTCTTAAACAAGCATAGCATAATTGAAAGTAGACGCTAAAATAAACGAGTGTGTACCATTATCACTCATGACACACACACATATTCTTCTCCCCCTTTTTCTTCATCAAAAAGGAGGGAATCACTCTTGTGGAGGTGGAGGCGGTGGTGGTTGATCCCATGGCATCCAACCCGAAAAAGCGTAGTCCGGATGATAATGTTGAAAAACCGTTTCAATTTGATTGAAGCGATGGTGCATCTCTTGACGAGTATTGGTCAAATTGATGTTGAGATTATTGATAGCATCCATGATTTGATCGTGGCGGTTCATTGTTCTTTGCTGGCGAGGAGGAGGGTGTTGTTGTGGAACTTGTTCTTCTTCTAGCTCGTCTTCCTCATCGTCATCGGATAGCTCAACATCATTGGGATCGTTAGGAATCCACCGTCCATTTTCCAAATGATAATGCATGAGATGAAGTAATCTTTCCAAATACGTGTCATGCTCGGATAACTCATATACATCCGTCTCGTCATCCAATGAAACATCATAGTGCTTGAAGAGACGGGTCAATACCATACCAAAACCGAGCCCTCTATTTGCATGGCTCATGGTGTCATAAAGTTTATCAAACATGAAGCTAGCATAGTTAAGCTTATGAAGGCTAGTGATTGCCCAAGTTAGGAAAATATCAAGGTTGGTCACATTAGAATGACTACCAGTTCTAGGCAATATGCAATAGGTTATGATATGATGAATAAGACGTGCATGAAGATTTAGCATAGCCACAGAGATTCTATCTTCCCAATTGGCTCCAACATTTTTAAAACGACGTTTTAAAAGTGGATAAATTGCATTTCGTCGGGTGTACCCAAAAATCCCTTCAAAATTAGTAGTAACGATAGTGGTATCTTGCCGATTAAATCCAAAAATGCGAGCAAGATCATCTTTTGAAAAGGTAATTAAATTCCCCTTAATAAAAGTTCTAAGAAGTGATCTATCCACTTCGCCTTGGGGAGAGATTGGATGATGCAAGTTAGCGTAAAATAGCCTAACCAATCTAGGATAAACATTCTCCTTGATGCAAAGAAAATTTAGAATCCCTTGCCTACAGAAAACTTGTGTAATCCTTAACCCATTTTTAGAAAATAACACGCGATTGAAGAGTTTACCTTCAATGATGGCTCGATTTGTGAAGTCGTTGTGAAGCGAGCTTCGAGTTCTTGGGTGAGGAAGAGAGGAGGCATATCATCTTGGCCCGGTTGAGGAACATTTTCCGGTTCTCGAACACTTCTCCTTGTGTTTCTTCTTGAGCTAGAGGCCATGGAGATGTGAAATGCTGGGTTGAGGGTTCTGAAAATTTTGAAGAAAATTTGAATTTTTAAAATTTTAGTATCGTAGAAATGGAATATGGTTGAGGAAATGAGGTTTAAAAGGGATTTTATGTAGATTTAGAGAAGAAATTTGAATTTAAAATGAAGAGATTTGAATTTGGGTTGAGGGTTTGGTGTAGAGAGAGAAAGTGGTGATTTGGGTTGATTTTGGATGGATTTTGAAAGATTTGTAGTGTATAAATGATGGATAGATGATTTTAGGTAGTTGTGTAGGAAGATTTTGAGGTAAATATGAGTTTTCAAAGGTTTGGGAGAGTATCCATGGAGGAAATTCATGGCCTAGCATTGAAGGGGATGAAGAGAGTGAGAGAAAATGCAATATAATAATATTGGTCTGATGAGTCAACTCAGAAGAAATCAGGTGAGTCGACTGAGGCATGTAGTCGACTAGATGGGGCTTGTGGGAGTCGACTCCCTTGTTCAATTTTCTGCCAGATTTTTCCAGAAATTTCACCAACATTCTTGTTTTCTATTTGATCAACACTTAACATTCCAAGGCTGCAAAATTACTTGTTAATTATCATAATAACATGTAAAATTAATACAATCAATATACAACACGAAAATCACGAAAAATTTATCATAATTAATTAAAAAAAATGTGTGCTCAAGAATAAGTACTATTGATCCTTTTTATAAACTTTTTGGAATAAACTAGATATCACAAGCTTTAATCATACCGAGTTCACGTCGAATAGTACAAAAACGATCATCCGAAAGTGGTTTAGTGAATATATCCGCAAAATGCGATTCGGTGCCAACGAATTCAATATCAACATCACCTTTTTGCACATGATCACGAATAAAATGATATATTATCTCAATGTGCTTAGTACGTGAGTGTTGTATGGGGTTCTTGGTCAAGCTAATAACACTTGTGTTGTCACATTTTATGGGAATGTGGCTAAGACTAATTCCGAAGTCCTTTAATTGTTGTTTGATGTAAAAAGTTTGTGCACAACAACTTCCGGCCGCCACATATTCGGCTTCGGCCGTTGAAAGGGCCACCGAGTTTTGTTTCTTGCTTGACCAAGATACTAGTGCGTGTCCTAGGAAATGACAAGTGCCACTAGTGTTTTTCCTATCGATTTTGCAACCGGCAAAATCCGCATCGAAATAACTAAGTCAAAGTTGTTCCCTCTTGGGTACCATAAACCCAAAGAACTAGTACCGGAGAAATAACGAAATATCCATTTAACAGCAAGTAAATGTGACTCTTTAGGATCCGCTTGGAATCGTGCGTAAAGACATACACTAAACATAATATCCGGCCTAAAGGCTGTCAAATATAATAAACTACCGATCATACCTCGATATTTCTTGATGTCTACACTTTTACTTATCTCGTCTTTGTCGAGCTTCAATGTTGAAGTCATAGGAGTACTCATGGATTTGGCCCCTTCTATGTCGAATTTCTTCAAAAGCTCATTTACGTACTTCTCTTGATTGATGAAAATGCCTTCTTTGCATTGCTTCACTTGTAATCCAAGGAAGTAATTCATCTATCCCATCATACTCATTTCGAATTCCTTTTGCATACATGTGAAAAAATCCTTGCAAAGATTTTCGTTAGCAGAACCAAATATAATATCATCAACATAAATTTGTACAAGTAGCATATCATTGTCATGATTTTTGATAAATAAAGTAGTATCAATTTTACCTTTAACAAAACCATTGTTAATCAAAAATGAACTAAGTCTATGATACCATGCTCTAGGTGCTTGCTTTAAGCCATACAAAGCTTTAGATAGCTTAAACACATAATCCGGATAAACATAATTTTCAAAACCAGGAGATTGTTTCACATAAACTTCCTCTTCAATAAAACCATTCAAGAAAGCATTTTTCACATCCATTTGATATAATTTAAAATTCTTAAAATATGAATAAGCAAGTAGCATGCGAATGGCTTCTAAACGAGCTACGGGTGCATATCTTTCTTCATAATCAATGCCCTCCTCTTGATTGTATCCTTGGGCAACAAGTCTAATTTTATTTCTAACAATTACACCACTTTCATCCTTTTTGTTACGAAATACCCATATAGTACCTATAATAGTGTGATAATTAGGTTTGGGAACAAGTGTCCACACTTTGTTTCTCTCAAATTGATTGAGCTCTTCTTGCATAGCCATCATCCAAGTCATCTTGTTCGGCTTCAATTATGTTTTTGGGCTCATATTGAGAAACAAATGCCACATTATTGCATACATTTCTTAAGGATGATCTAGTCATAACCCTACTAGATGGCTCTCCAAGAATTTGATCAATAGGGTGGTTGGACACAAATTTCCAACTCCTAGGCAAATCATTCGAGTTTTGCTCGGTTTTGTTTTCTAACTCCTTAGGAGGAGCTTGAGCACTAAAATTTTCTTCCTTAGATGTATCATTAATTTGAATATCCAAAATCTTTTGGATAATTTCAACATCGTCATCGGAACATACTATGGGTGAGAAAGGGTTTGACTCATCAAATACAACATGCATAGACTCTTGGACTACCAAACTTTTCTTGTTATAAACTCTATATGCTTTACTATTAGTGGTATACCCAAGAAAAATTCCTTCATCGGATTTAGTATCAAATTTACCCAAGTGATCACGATCATTCAAAATAAAACATTTACAATTAAAAACTTTAAAATATACAATATTTGGTTTCTTTTCATTCCATAACTCATAGGGTGTCTTATCTAACTTTTTACGAATGATAGTACGATTAATCATATAGCATGCGGTGTTAACGGCTTCCACCCACAAATACTCCGATAAAGAATGTTCATTTAACATAGTCCTAAACATTTCTTGAAGAGACCTATTTTTCCTTTCAACAATACCATTTTGTTGAGGAGTTCTAAGTGCCGAAAAATTATGATTAATACCATGCTTATCACAAAAGTTTTCAATATCAATATTATCAAATTCTCTACCTCTATCACTCCTAACATGCACAATAAAACACCTTTTTCATTTTGAACTTTTCTATAAAATTTAGCAAAAATATGTGGAGTTTCACTTTTGTGGGTGAGAAAGAACACCCAAGTGAGTCTAGTGTAATCATCAACAATAACAAAAGCATACAATTTGCCACCCAAACTAGCAACCGAATTAAGACCAAACAAATCAAGATGCAACATATCAAGAGGTCTAGTTGTAGTAATATCCTTCTTAGACTTAAATGAAGATTTGTGTTGTTTACCAAGTTGACATGCATCACAAATTTTATCTTTAATAAATTTGGTTTTAGGCAATCCTTTAACTAGCTCTTTCTTAGACAAAACATGAATTAAGTCCATATTAGCATGTCCTAGTCTTCTATGCCACAACCAAGATACATCATTAATAGCGGATAAATATTTAACATCTTGTTGTGATAAATCATCAAGTTCAAGAGTATACACATTGTTAGTTCTATATGCAATAAGTAAAATGGAATCATCACTAACATTCTTGACAATGCAACGATTAGATTTAAAAATAACTTCATAACACTTATCATATAGTTGATTAATGCTAAGTAAATTATGCTATAAACCATCAACTAATAGAACATTATCAATGCATGTAGAATGCTTACCAACCTTACCTATACCGATGATTTTGCCCTTGGCGTTGTCCCCGAAAGTCACATTCCCTCCTCGCTTGGGAATAAGACTTAAGAAATTGTTTTTGTCTCCCGTCATGTGCTTTGAGCATCAACTATCCAAGAACCACTTGGTTTTGCTAGCTTTGGCTTTCAAGCACACCTACACCATAACCTTAAGTAATTTCTCCTTTGGTACCCAAAATGTGTTGGGTCCCTTTGGGTTAGCAAACATAATGGTTCCTTTTGGAACCCAAGCAAGTTTTCTCTTTGGGAAACTTTCATTCCTATAGAAACAATGATCCACATAATGAGTATTTCTACCACAATATGAGCAAAGTTTAGTGGGATCGTGAGGTGTATATGTTTTTAAAAAAATTTTGTAATCCTTTTGGTTGTCAATTTGGTTGTAGCCCAAACCGGCTTTGTCAAATACACACATTTGCATTCCTAATAGTTTATCCAAATTGTCCCTTCCATTGGTGGATTTGGCTAAGTTATTAGTTAGATCATTCACTTGATCTTTTAATTTGACATTTTCTACTATAAGTGTGTTTGGAATTTCCTTTTCCTTTCATTTCTTCAACGTTTTAATTTCATTTTTCAAAACCGCATTTTCTTTCTCAAAAGTTTCACACTTGCTAGAAACTATTAAATTTTCCTTTTTGAGGCTTGCATACTCTTTAGATAGATTTTCAAATTTGCTATGCAATTCCTCAAACATTTCATATAATTCATCATAGTCATTCTCATCATGAGCATCATCATTAATAGATACATTATCATCATTAAATGAATCATAAATAGAGTTTATCTCATCGTCTCTTTCCATAAGGCAAAGATTTGTCGTCTCCTCGTCGCTAGAGTCGGCATCGAACTCGCCCTCTTCGGAATCACTCCAAGTGCCTTTGAGGGCATGTCTTACTTGTTTGAAGGCTTTGTCTCTTTTATCTATTCTCTCATTTCTTCTAACCGGGCAATTGGTTTTGAAATGTCCTGGTTTATGGCAATTGAAACATTTCTTGACTTCTTCGTTTTCAACTCTTGGTTGAATTGATCGATCATTGTTCCTCTTTGATGAAGAACCAAGGTTGTTTCCTTTTCCTTGAAACTTCTTCTTCTTGGCTAGAAATTTCATGAAATTTCTAGAGAGAATAGCCATGTCTTCATCACCGCCCATTGACTCTTCATCATCCTCTCGTTGACCTGCTTTGAGATCAAGAGTCTTCTTAGCTTTTGAATCAACTTCTTCTCTTTCCAATTCCTTCTCATGAGTTTTAAGTGAACCCAAGAGTTCATCCATGCTTAGCGTCTTGAGGTTCTTAGCTTCTTGAATAGCCGTTACTTTGGGTCTCCACTTCTTGGGAAGAATTCTAAGAATCTTTCGAATCTTGTCTTCATTAGAGTAAACCTTTCCAAGGAGATCTAAAGCATTACTGATAATAGATAACCTACTATACATAGAAGCAAGTGATTCATTAGGCTCCATTTTGAAAAGTTCATAATCATGAACGAGCATATCAATATTGTCATCCTTGACTTGTGAGGTTTCTTCATAAGCAACCTCTAGTTTGTCCCAAATTTCTTTGGCAGTTTTACAACTAGAAATTTTGTTGTATTTGTCCATAGTTAATGCACAATGTATAGAATTCATGGCTTTAGCATTAAATTGGATTTTCTTAATGTCATGCTCATCATATTCGAAAATGGATTTAGGAGTGACATTACCCCTTTCATCGGTTTTGGTAATCTCATAGGGTCCAATAAGTGTAACCCTCCATTGTTCAAACTCACTAACTTGAAGAAAAGTGCACATGCGATTTTTCCAATAACTATAATTTTTGCCATCAAATAGAGGTGGTCTAGTGGTGGAAGAACCTTCGTTAAGTCCGGTTCCTTGATAGATAAACATGATCGTAAACTCTAAGATTGTAAAATCAAAACAAGAGTACAATCTCTTATACCAATTGTAGGTCGAAAAATACCCTAGAGAGGGGGTGAATAGGGTTTTTAAAACTTAATCGAATTTTTAAAATGGATTTAAAAATGTTTAATGTCTATATCAATCAAGCAATCAAGAGACAAAGATAATTCTAATCACAAAGAATAAATAGCACAATATAATAGAGTAAGAGATAGAAAGATTAAACTGATCAAAGTCGAAGATTTTTTGTTCACACGGTTCGGCTTGTTAGCCCCTACTTCCGCGCTCAGTTAGTTCCTCGAGAATTTCCACTATAATCGATCTTCTTCCGAGTAAAGATCAAACCACTACAAGTATTCAAACTCTTACAAATGTTGCTACTTCACAACACTTAACACAAGAACAACTTCTTGCTTTTCTAAGAGATAAACCTCTCTTGAATTTGAAAGAATAAGTTTTTGGTGATTCACACCAAAGTACAATAACACTCAAGTGTATGAAGAATACAAATTAGGCTCACACTAGAGGTTATCAAATTTGATCAAGAATAATAGCTCAAGAGATGAAGATTTAATCAAATGATGATTTGGATTTTTCAAGTAAAAACTCTCAAGACTGATTTTTGGTAATAGATGATATTCAAAGCTAGTAAAAGTGCCCAAAAAGTGTTTTAGAAGTCATATATATAGTTTGAGAAACAATATGGCTGTTTGGGGTGGTTGAAGGTGGTTGTTGTACAAAACTAGTATTGCAAGAAATCTCCAACGGCTATATTTTGCTGAGAGAGTCGACTCCCCTGTGTTTCATGTAGTTGACTACAAGGCTCTAGAGTGAGGTGGTTTTGTGCAATTTTTCAACTTTTGCATTTTGACTCCAAAATTGATTTTAATGCTTGGGGAATGTCAAAAATAGGTTTCTAAGACTTTTAATATAGTTTTTGTATAAAAAATCATTCATATGAAATTATAGTGAATTTTTCAAGATGACTAGTTTTCGGTAAAAAGCTTTTTCAAGGAGAAAACTAGTTCCAATCAATCTTAACAAGGTTAGATCATTTCAAGAGCTATATATAATTGATCAATGATAATCTTTACATAAAATCTAAGCACTCACTTAATTTGATAATAATTCGAGTCTTCGAAATGCTTAATTTTCTTGTATATTTCTTCACTTGATTGATGATCTTGATCCTTTCTTGGTTTTGATAGTTTGTAAAGCTCATGGAGATCATTTGAGTTTATTTCTTGTGAATAGAAGCAATTTTTTGAGCTTGAATGATAATTGACAACATCGGTTCGAAGTCACACTTGGTCGGAAAAGATATTAGTTAAATGCTATCATCATTTGAACACGCGAGTTAAATAACACTTTGTAAACTTATTGTTATTATCAAAATAAGATTAATTGACTCTAAGGTCAACAATTACAACTCACGGATGGACTACATACACATTAGTCAATAACTGAACACATTTATTTTACATAAGTTCTAGAAGAGATGAAAGAGTTCCCATGAATATGTTCTATATAAGTAAAATGGCCCCTTGGGCCTTCTCCATACACTACGTGGCATTTTCTCCCGTTCTCTCACTCTTTGGCACAATATCTCACCATACTCAGTTGTTTTAATTTTGCCCTACTCTCTCCCTTTAAACCCCACTGTTTCATTCGCGATCTTCCCCAATCGTCCCAAGCGGCTCCCAAACGGTAATCTTTGGCAGAAAACCGCCTCTGTTCTTTCTCTATATTTCTATCCTTCTCTCCTTCCATTTCGCCTTCATTGGGTTCCTTGGCTACACTTCTCCAACCGAAGGTTTATGGGTAGCTCATTACGTCTTTTATATATTTTTTCCCTCAATTGATTAAGACCAATTTTAGTTTCCCCCTTTTATTGTTTGCCAAGAAAAAATTAGTGCAGGAAGTATGAAATCTTTTATGTGTTAATTGTTTGCAGGATATCAAACCTTCAAAGTTCTTCCAGGTATTTTCTTTTAATCCTTATTATTTGTAAGTTATATGTGGATATATATGTATGTCTATTTAGGTTTTGATTTATATGTGATTTTATTAGATTTGGTATTTCTCATACATATGGTTTGCATTTGGTCCTTATGCATTTCAAATTCTCTTATCCTTTTTCTCAATTTTTGTTTCAGTCTATTGGAAAATTCTGTTTTTCAACCCCACGGTTCTCTTCTTTGAAGACTCACTCTTCAAACTAATTGTGTGATTTATTAGCTACTGTTCATATCCACTTCCAATCTGTAAGTTCCCATGAATTCTGCCTCCGTTTCTTTATAGCAAAATTAAAGTACATTTTGTTTGTTGGTAGTGAAAGTTGGGTGTTTTGTATGTTTTTACTTTGTCTATGATTCCATTTTATTTTATTTTTTTGATAGAAAAAATTGTGGCATATAAAACACCCGCAAAAAGGGGCAAAAACAAAACTACAAACTGGGCATATATATTTATTCTAAATCTTGGTTACAAATGGTTGATAGGCCCCTTTCTGATTAAGTCATGTTTTGTACATGGATTGTTTAATTTTGACTATATCATATTCTGTGTGTTTTGTTTCATCAAAAGCCTCAAGCCAATATAAAAAGAGAAACTTATATGAATAGTTAATACAATATAAGAAGACAAACTTTTATGAATGATTTCAATATCTACATTACATTTTTATATTATTTACTTATAAATTGAAGTCATTGGTATATATACTCAATTTGTTTGTTTTCACTTTGATCTTATCTTTTGAATAAGACTCCGCAAGATTAGTATTGGAGTTATTTATTTAGTTGCTCTATTCTTTATTTGTATCGTCCGGTTAATATGGAGATTCCGGTCTCCATTAGTAGAAGTCAAAGCTATGTGAAGACGAAAATTATGGTTCAGACTCCATTGGAAGTTGTTGTTATGCACTACACATATGTTAACTTAATTTAAGCATCTAGCAAAGAGCCCCAGCATAGCAACCACCACCAAAATCTTTGAGCTTTTTCATAGTTATAGCAGTAGGTAGCTAATTGTACCACGTGAACTGTGGAAGTACACCGAATTTTATGTTTACTCTTACCACTTGAGTTTGTGTATTCCTCCGGTCAATCATTGCTGCCGAATAAATTTAGTTGGCATCATTTGGTATGGTTAACTTGGGTTATTGTAAATACTACTTGAGGCTGAGTTCCGATACAAACTTAAAAAATGGTAGGTTCTGATGAAAATGTTCGCTACTACCTTTGCTCCTAGAGGGTTCCAGTTATCCAACCAAAATCAAGTACTTTGACTACCATTACTTTACATAGCTTCTAGCTATTTATCAAACCTTCATAGTTTCCCACTTTCCCTCCCTCCATATCCAATAGAATCATGATGCATCTTAATGCATCACATACTTGGTCCCTTTAAAAGATTTTGATTGGGCAATTAACTCATGTCATTACACTCCTTCCTGTGTATATACATTATACATTATGGCTGCTTTATTCCAAACCTATCCTCTCTTTGATATCTATCTTCCTCATCTATCAGAGCACACATGCATTTCCGTCCTTTTGTGTATTTTATAAGCAAGCAAAAAACTAAACAAGAGTAAAACAAATCATAAAAGATAAGTAAGTGCTACGAAAATTTTGCATGTATGTTGTTTGGCCAGTCATTATTTAAATTTTTGAAGAAATTTTATTCTGAAATTTTAGATTGACAAAATTTTCACGGCTATACTTTGAAATAACTCAAGAAATGGAATACTGCCTTTGGCAGTTTACCTGAACAAATTCTTATTGCTTGATGCAGGGCTTAGAGGTGGCATAGTGCCACAGTGCTACTTCCAAAGAATTGAATTGGATGCATTTCGAATGTAGAATTTTAGTTATTTCGTATTAGCTGCTTAAGTAATATTAACTGGTAGACACAACTTTGGTTCCTTCAGATTGGATATTACTTTTTCAAAAAATCTGAGTAACTAAAGATTTCCAGGATTGCTTGCCACATCGCCACCTATTCAAAGTCTATTGTGGAGAATGAGTTGGGAAAATTGAATTATGCTTAGGAGTTAAAGATGGTGAATACATTACAGAAAAATAATGAGTTTGGGAAACATGAAAATGCACCATAAATAAATCTAGACCAAGACACGACCATATATAAATCCTATACTTTGAAGTCAAAATACACCGCACACAATATGGTCAATTTATAAAGAAATTAGATCAGAGTGGTACTATAATCAAATAGATCTAGGGGAAGGTTGTTCCAAAAATTAGTCAAATTATGTTGCCTTTTATCTTACAGATTTAGTTGCACATATTCAACAGAAAGTTCACCTTAATAAAATCAGGAAAATATCTCATAACAAGGATTATCACTCTAATGCTAAAATCTTGGTTATATTGTAAGTTCCCTTAATATTTTGGCCACATTTTTGGGTATGAGGAGGTGCCTGGCAATTCCTTAGTGTAGACTGGGTAATTCTCGGCTAATGAATCCCCATGAATACGCGAGGACCTCAGTAATTGTGAGGACCGTGGGACATTGCCTTTGTGAAGTAGACCGGATGAGTTGGTAAGTTCAGCGAGAAGGCTATGAATCAGAAACATTCCACTTAAATTTTGTGACATCTCATCATTCTTAAATTGCATACACCAGGATGTAAAAACTTGCATAGATTTATTGATTAATATATTGATTATTTAGTTCCAGAGTACAAATAATGTTAATTTGCTGATACTGGTCTATTTTTGCAGGTTTTGGTTTGGTAAAGTAACTCCCCCCCCCCCTTTTCTCTCATCTTACACATCTGCTTCCCCTTTGAGCCCTATCTCTCTCCATCTTCACGTCTCTCCTCTCTCTGAAATCAAAAGTTAGTTCAAAACTCATTGTCCAACCGGCATCACAACTATTTGAATCATATTCTACTGTTTTTATCTCACGCGTTCGCTCTCTTTTCTCTCTGTCCCTCTCCTCTCTTCAATTAAATTTAAGGGTTCTTACTAAATGTTTCTCGCAGAGTTTTCTTTTAATCGTAGAGAAAAAGAGAGGTGAAGAAATTTACAACGTCTGCAATTGTAAGCAAATTTTTTTTGATTATTTTTTTCATTTTAATGTCAAACTATGTGAAGGTTTTGATTGACATTCTTTTGTTTGCTGTATATTATGATGATTTACAGTTTTCGTAATTCATTCAACTTGATTTGTACCTATTTTTTTTTTAGTTTGGGTTTGGTTTATGAATGGAAACCATGTGAGATGTTCCAAATCTATAGCTTTTTTTTTTCTCTTTTTTATGTTGATCAGAATTACATTGCCACATAAAAGCCACTAAAAAGTCAACAGATGAAAAATGTATGCTAATGTTATAATTTACGAAAGTGTTTTAATTGCAAGCATTATATGGCTACATCATAAGTAATATGTATGACATCGTGTACGCGGTCATCTTGCTTTGTACAAAATGTTATAACAACTTTGATAATGGTAGTGATGACTATTGACTAGAAATAAGTATCCTCACCAATTTTTAAATTCATTTCCATTTTCAAAATTGACTAACCAAGTTCTTGGAATTCTGTTATTAAGTACCTCATTTGTGTATGTTTTCTTTTAAAGATGCAAGATTTAATTACTAACAATCCAAATTAGCATGATTCATTTCTTCATTAACACACAAAATGATAGTACAAACATTAATTTACATCTTAGCTATGTGTAATTCTCTCTTTTCCTTATTCCCTTCTTTTGTTAAGGTGGGTTATGTATGAAATATTGTTCCTTGGTTATCTCACTTCTATGGTTTACAGCTAAGGCATTGTACATACAATCTAAATGCAATGAATATTCATAGGTTTGTATGCTATAATAGTTTCAATATGTAATTTTTGTTGGAGAAATAAATCAAAAGAGTAGTTCTTTAATGTATAGTGCTGCGGTTTTTATAACACACTCGTGCATCGTACGGGTTGAAAACTAGTAACATCATGATTTTCAAACCACCAATTTATTGATTTTTAGACTGACAATTCTAGGGGAAAAGAGAAGGCCGGTAAATTCTACCACAATATTCAAGAAATGTTAATGAAGAAATGATTAGCATTTGGACTAGCTAAATATTCATGATTTTGTAGGCTCGGGTACTATGGACAAAATTAATGCCAAACTGAAAAACAACAAATAAATTTATCAAACATAATGACAAGGTTGGAAACCATAAGAATCACATTCTTTTAGTTCACAAAGAAGCATTGCAAAGCCACTCTTTACTCAAACCATTACAACTTTTCAAGCAAAACTTTATCGCGTAAATGAAATTTTCTAAACTCAAGCCTAAATAGTTGAAAAAATGCTACCAGAAATTAAATCTAAGGAAAATAGAAATCAAGCAAAATGAATTTTTCTAAACTCAAGCAATTACAGTAACTTAAATGAAAATAGTTGAAAAAAGTGTTACGTAGAGGGATTCGAACACAAAATCTCTCGCTAAATAGATTCTCTCGCAAAGACCTACTAAACCACTAGGCCACTCCATCAGGTTTATCCTATGAGAATAGCTAAACTTAATTTTTGTACACACTTTTTATATATAAAGACGTGACACTATTCAAATCAAACAATATATTTAATGTATTGTCTGTTTTTCTTTATATCCGACTCAAACTATAAACAACTATTTTTATTAAAAAAATTATACAAAAGCTGAGTAAGATTAGCGCTACCTAAACATATGTAATAGCAAAATAAAAAAAAATTAAAAATCAAATTAACCCAAAAAAATAAAAGAAACAAAAACAACGAGTTTATACTAGGGGTGTTTTCGGTTTCAATCGGGGTAGAAATTATGGTACCCCAAACCCAAACCAAATATAAAAATTTGATTTCGGTTCGGTTCGGTTTCGGTTTCTAAATCTTCGAAACCAAACTCGAACCAAACTTTTCGGTTCGGTTTTATTCGGTTTTGACATATGTTTTTTTTTAAATCACTTTAACATAAAACTGTAATATTAATAGTATTGTAAAAATGATTTATATTTAAATTAAAGTCATGGCTTTTTTGAAACAAGAAGCAACATATAAATACCATATTTTCTATTTAATTACAATTTTATTTGTACATTATAAGAATGAAACACATTAAATAAAATGATGAATTATCTTTCTATCATATATGTGATAGAAAAATCTTAGCATTGAGTAGTTAATTAAATAATAATGGCACGCGTTAATGACTATTTTTTTTAAGATTACCATAATATGCAATTAATAAGAAATATATTTTTATAAAAATTCATCTTTTTTGTATTATAGTATAGTTAATGTATTAGAGTATATATTAATATTTTTATTTTCTTATACATAATTCTGTTCGGTTCGATTTAATTCGATTTTAGACTGTTTATTCCAAACTCGAACCAAACTTGAACCAAACTTTTTAATTTTAACTTACTTTTAATTCAAAATTTTATGAATCAATCCGAATCTATTGGATTCATTCAATCGGTCAATTTTCAAATTCGCTTTTAACACCCCTAGTTTATACTGGTAGTAAAGGGTTTTAAAGTCTCTGAAAACCTCTTCCAACAGTTCGAGGATTATCTTGCTCAATGTGTAAAAGCAATCTTGACCGTCCGAATTTTGGGACATTGGTGGCCGTTGGTTTCCTTGTAACATAACTAAAGTCTCATACGCTCTCTACATCACATCCCTTCTCTTTCCCTCACGCTGACGCCGACGCTGTAATGGATTTCACCGGCGACGATCGCGGACACACTCTGTCGACTGATCGAACAGCGCCACCGTAGCACGCACAACATCATTCAGCTTCTCTGTCTGTGGTACGTAATTCCCCCTTTCTCTCTCCCTGTGTGTACACTGCTCCATCTAATAGAGGTGTTTGGATTCTTACTTAGCTTATCTTTTCTGCGTATCCGTTCTCTATTATCCTCTCGCTCGACAACCTATCTGTATGTATACTATATTCTCACAAAGAAGCCACAGTCCATCAAATCATTTTTTCTCTAAGATTGGGTTTGTAGAATTTCAATTTTCAAAATTAGGGATTTTTTTTTTGTTCCAGTTGTCTAATTTGGTGTGCTAACATTGTTTTTAGCAAGTATAATTTATGTTTCTTCTATTTATTTCATATCTCCAAACTCTACTGCCATCACTATCAGAGAAGGGTTTTGATCAATAATCAATAAAACTTTCAGGTTTTCATGGTCTATTCTGAATTTTTAGATCAGCTCACTCTATATCTTCCATCTGTTTGATAATTCTTTAAGGTCGCTATATTTACTGAATTCTTAGACCGTCAATTCTTTAAATATCCTACTTATTTGCATGTATTGCCGGGATTATGTTATGTTTTATTTGAATTTTCTTTTTGGGTGCATTTGGTTATGTGGTTTTGGAATTATATTAGAATCGTAATTCTATACAATTACATTTCTTTGAATTATTATGCCATAGAATTACAACACCATTGTTTGGATTGTACACAGTTTTCATTTAGATTCTTCGATTGTGAGACTGACTTCTCTGTAAGAGCGCTCGCTCTCTCTCTATCTCTCCCCCTCCCTCCCTCCCTCCCTCCCCCTCTCTCTCTCTCTATCTCTAACTTCTTTGTCAATTGTTTTTCCTACAATAATTTTATCTGTTTCTTTACAATTTGGCGGACTGCGAGATTGTCTTCTCTGTAAGAGCTCTCTCTCTCTCTACCTTTAATTCTATTTATAGCTTCCCACTAAGTCATTAACCACTACTGCAATAAGTATAGTACTTAACTAACCATGACCCTAACTACAAGACCCACTACTAGATTGATTGTGAATGTGGTACTACTATATTTATTGCATACAGTAGGACGAAAATCGAACAAGATTGATTGACTGCTGCAGATGCACAAGACTGAGTGCGCGATGCCGTTATTAGCTGTATTTCAGATTAAGAATTTCAGTTAGAGCGCAATTTAGAGGGCTCAGTTACCTGTAATATCAGGCTCATAGTTAGGGTACTAAGTTGAGAGCAATTTAAAAAGACTGATTTGTTCCTGTTATGTATGGAATCTATGGATTGGATGGAGGCCTCTCTCTTCTTCTCAACTGCATAAGACTTTTCATCAAGTAGACGTAGACATTGCACTCCCAAGTCTATGGATTTGGTCTCCCAATTCTATGGAATTGGAACCAAATATTTCTTTTTGACAAAGACACTCACAGAAATGGAAAACATAACTTCACCCTAATTCATTGGCTGAAACTTGAATGGACACATTGAATATAAACATGTAGTCATGAGATTGGGTACAGTTTCAAAACGGAATTCTAGGCAACATTTGTTTTGGAGTAATTAAACAAACAAAAAGGGCCAAGACCCCATGTCTCAAAGCTTAATAAGCTACACAAACTTATTCTCATTTTTTATGTGTGGGACAAATAACATGGCAACTCTACGTGAAACCTTTCTTGGGCCACTGGGGGGGGTCTCCTGGTCGAGCAATCAGGGCCTCATGGGATTAGTGGGGGTGGGGCCCCGATACCCATGGTTCTCCAAAAAAAATAACATGGTAGCTCTAACCTTCAACCCAGTGTTAAATGGTCGAATGTTGACGTTGTGTACCTTTCTCAGTTTACTACCATCCTATTACCCAGTAGACAAGTTAAAGCTATATCCTCCCCGCATTAATTTTGGCTGAAACCAACCAAAAACACTTTGGTCAAAACCATTTTTTCCGACATTGCCTAGTCTGTAGATTATACCAAATTAGACAAGGATTATCTTGCCCAATGCTTAAAGGCAATCTCGACCATCCGAATTTTGGGACATTGGTGGCCGATGGTTTCTTTGTAACATAACTAAAGTCTCATTCGCTCTCTACATCTCCTCTCCTCTCTTTACCTCTCGCCGACGCCCACGCCGACGCCCACGCTATAATGGATTTCACCGACGACGATAGCGCACACACTCCATCGACTGATCGAACAGCACCACCGTAGCACGCACAACATCATTCAGCTTCTCTCTCTCCCTGGTACGTAATTCCCCCTTTCTCTCTCTATCTCTCTCTCTCTGTGTACACTCCTCCATCTAATAGAGGTGTTTGGATTCTTACTTCACTTATCTTTTCTGCATATCCGTTCTCTATTATTCGGTGGGTACCTCTCGCTCAACAATCTATCTGTATGTATTCTATATTCTCACAAAGAAGCCACAGTCCATCAAATCATTTTTTTTCTAAACTAGGGTTTGTAGAATTTCAATTTTCAAAATTAGGGGTTTTTTTTTTGGTCCAATTGTCTAATTTGGTATAATCTAATTCCTTCAGCATATAGAAATCTTCATATTTGTACTTCCATTGTTTTTAGTAAGTCTAATTTCCTAAAGCTTGTATAATTTCCGTGTCTTCTACTTATTTCATCTCTCCAAACTCCACTGCCATCACTATCAGAGAAGGGTCTTGATCAATAATCAATGAAACTTTCAGGATTTCATGGTCTATTCTGAATTTTTAGATCGGCTGACTCTGTATCTTCCATTAGGTTGATATTAAGGTCGCTATATTTACTGAATTTTTAGACTGTCAATTCTTTACCTATCCTACTTATTTGGATGTATTGCCGGGATTATGCTCTGTTTGATTTGAATTTTCTTTTTGGGTGCATTTGGTTAGGTGGTTTTGGAATTATATTAGAATTGTAATCTATAGAATTACATTTCTTTGAATTACAACACCATTGTTTGGATTGTACATAGTTTTCATTTGCAATTCTATTAGAATTCAAAATTTGTTTGTTTGGTTAATTTGCAAAATTCAATTGAAATTTCAAAAAGACAATACCTTTAAAGAACCTACACCAGCACTGTCTACCGATGACAACTGCCCGAGCTCCTGTGACCTCATTGGAACTCCAGCAACTGGCAGTGGTGGAGACCAGTGTTCTAAAACTCACCGAGTGGGGCCGAGTACTCGGCAATTACTCGGGACTCGGCAGCCAAACGAGTCGAGTATGCCTACTCAGGAGGCTTTACTCGGCCAGCGTAAAACTCGGGCTTGACTCGGTAAACTCGCCGATTACTCAACTCAGTGAGTAAGATATTTTTTTTATATGGCAATGGAGGATCTTTAAAGCCATTGAAGTGTATACATATGTAAGTATACACGCATATACTGATAGAGAAGAAGAAGTAGAAGAATAAGCATTTATTTCTTGGATTTTATCTCCATAGGTCTTCTTTTTCCTTGAGAGAGAGAGAGAGAGAGGAGGGGAATGAATAAAGGATTGTTGTAAAATTTAAACAATGCAATGAGTGAGTGAGAGAGAGAGATCACATGAGAGAGGAAGGTGCCGTGTGGGAGGGGAATAAAAAAGGACAAAGAGAGATGGGCATGTGGGGGACAAGATGGGATGGGTAGAAAAAAGTAGGGGATTAAAAAATGGGAAAAAGGAAAAAAATATTTAACTAAATATGTCTCTCTTTTTAAGATATACACTTTTTTTTTAAATTTATATATATATATAATCAGTACTTTCTTTTCATTTTACAAATTATTTAATCATATTATATTATTTAAAATATTATTTATATTAAAATATATCCTATCCGATTTTTTCCAATTAATCCCCGAGTAATTGAAAACTCCCCATTCCCCACCTCGCCGATCGAGTCCCGAGTCGCGAGTTTTAGAACACTGGTGGAGACGGTTAGTGGTGCTTAGTTTATATATATACACACACACACTGTACATACTTATACCTACACATATATAAACAAATAACATATACATATAGATACAAATAACATACATATATATATATATATCTACTATGCATGTATGGTATACATATATATATTAAACTGTGTCGGAGTTGTTAGACTACTAGACTGTATAAGCAGGTGAAGGGGCTGGTTACACAGTAGATGTGGGGGTTGGGTTGAGGCTACACAATAGCTAAGGGGTGTAGCTACGGGACACAATTTTTATATATTGGGTGATGGTACAATTATAGGGTAGGAATGGTGAAAGGGCTGGGGCTTGGGTCTTAGGGCCATTTGTGAGTGGGCAGGGGGGGTGGGGTGGGTCTGAGTGGGATGGAGTGTTGTTGGTGTTGGTGTGGTGTGTGGTGGGGTGAGTGGGGGTGATTGAAGATGGTTTTTCTTATTTTTTCTTTTTTTTTGTAGAATGAATTCATTGAGAATTGGAATTGGAAAACTCTACTTCTTATGTAGAATTCAATCTTTTGGGATTGATGGCTTTAGAATTCTATCGGAATTCCAAAACCATGATTTTTGTCCATCCAAACAATAGAATTCCTAAACTATACTCCAATTCCAATTCTATGGCATAGAATTGGGGTTGCCAAACACACATTTTCTGTTTTCTCTATAATTGACAAAGTCTGAAGGTATCCCACAAGGAAAAAAAAAATGAAATCAGTAATAAATAATTTTACCTCTAACTTCTTTGCCAAACACACACTACTGCAATAAATATAGTACTTAACTAACCATGACCCTAACTACAAGACCCACTACTAGATTTATTGTGAACGTGGTATGACTATATTTATGCATACGGTAGGACGAAAATCGCACAAGACTGAGTGCGCGCTGCCATTATTAGCTGTATTTCAGATTAAAAATTTTGGTTAGAACCCAATTTAGAGGACTCAGTTACCTGTAATATTAGTCTCATAGTTAGGGTACTAAGTTGAGAGCAATTTAAACAGACTGATTTGTCCCTGTTATCTATGGATTGGATGGTGGCCTCTCTCTTCTTCTCAACTGCAGAAGAGACTTTTCGTCAAGTAGATGTAGACGTAGATGTAGACGTAGATGTTGCACTCCGAAGTCTATGGATTTGGTCTCCCAAGTCTATGGAATTGGAACCAAATGTTTCTTTTTGACAAAGAGACTCACAGAAATGGAAAACATAACTCCACCCTAATTCATTGGCTGAAACTGAATGGACACATGGAATATAAACATGTAGTCATGAGATTGGTTACAGTTTCAAAACGGAATTCTAGGCAACATTTGTTTTGGAGTAATTAAACAAACAAAAAGGGCTAAGACCCCATGTCTCAAAGCTTAATAAGCTACACAAACTTATTCTCATTTTTTATGTGTGGGACAAATAACATGGTAACTCTAACCTTCAACCTAGTGTCACATGGTCGAATGTTGACGTTGTGTACCTTTCTCAGTTTACTACCATCCTATTACCCCCTAGACAAGTTAGAGCTATATCCGCTCCACATTAATTTTGGCTGAAACCAACCAAAACACTTTGGTCAAAACCATTTTTCCCAACATTGCCTAGTTGGTAGATTATCTGTATTAGATATCTTGTATTGAATCATAAATTGTGCCCAATTTCAATCCTGACAAGACAAGAATTAGAATTGTAATTTTAACGTCTACTTCATGTTCGCCCAGCAAAACTGTGGAAACAAGAAAAATCAAACTTCGTTCATGGTCTTAGTTTCATTTCACAAAATGTACTTTTTGTACCAATTCCACCCTAGTTCAACAGATTTATTGATCAAATCTCAACCAGTAGGGGATGGGTTCAAGTCCCACTAGGGAAGAAGTGTGGAAACACTATTGATCCTCTTTTAAAGAAGACCGGTATGTATAATTTTTAGGACCTAAACTTGAGATTAGGGAGCTTCTCTACTTGGGTACAATACGCATCAGTTTGTTTTCTTCGCAAAAATGAGTTTAAGGTTCTTCTGTGAGGTTGCCTACTTGATGCCCCTGTTCCCTCACCCCGTATTTCCTGCTTGTGTCATTTGTTATGACTGGAATGAATTTTCACTGTGTTATACGGTGTATTTTATGTACTAGAATTTAGTTGGTTAATAATTTCTCTTTTGCATGCTTCCTCTGACCGACATCAGTTCAATATTTCATTTTGCAGGTTCAATATTCTGTTTGAAAGGTAGTATTAATTTTTGTGGTGAAGAAACATAGGGGGTGGCAAGGACAAAAATCATGACGAGTCCGCTGACTAGGGGCTGTTTTCACATCTTGGTCAATATCCTCCAGGACAGTACCCTCCACAGCCCGGAGCCTACCCTTCCCCAGGCTACCCGCCATCTGGATATCCTCAACAGGGCTACCCGCCAGCTGGATACCCTCCACAACAAGGATACCCAACAGGGCCACCCGCCAGCCAGTTATCCTGGTCAATCTGCCCCTGGCCATTCAGGTTTGGATGCTACCTTAACTTGTTTTTCATCTTGTGATTGTGTTGAAAAGCAACTGGCATGCAATCTTTGGATTTTGTTAACACCCTAGATGTATTATGATAGCTGTCTCTGAGCAGCAAAGCACAAACACTTCCTTCCAAAACTAGCCTATTAAGCGACACTGACAATTCCACGTGCACTCCCAGGCTTGTCCTTTTCTTTTTCTCGACTTGTTCATAAGTTTGCCAAATGAAGTTGTTCATGCATGACGTATATATACTTCTTAGACACATGGTTCATGACTAACAAACTGTAATGATGAGATATGACTCTCTTTTATAAATAGTGTGTAAAAAGTAGAATTTCAGTAACTGAAAGAGGATTGATGTTTTACCATATCACAAGTAGAACGACAGAGGACAATAACAGAAAAGGGGGGGTGCTTTGGAGAGAGATCATAATAATAATACTCATCATGAGTTTACTACATCTATTTTTTTTTTTATAAGAAACAAGCTTATATTGATAGAAAAATCAAATACAAGCAAAGGAGAACTGGAAGAGGATGAGGAATCCACTACCTAGCAGACCGAAAGCAAAAAAGATACCAAAAAAAACAACAGTAGGCACTAAAGAAAGCTGCCTCATGACAAAAACAAAAAACTGACTGACTATTCCATCTAATACAAAGTAATAGCATCACCAGATTGTGACTCAGAAAATAAACTCTCAACCTATCCTAGATCATAGCAGCAGCCCAATCTCTCTGAATCTCAGAAATAGACATACACCCAAAACTGTCTGAAGTATAAGCCCACAACGAAGCCAATGCTTTGATTCTATCCGAAATTTTATTGATATTTCCTCCTTATTCTAAAAAATTCGATTATTCCTTTCCTTCCATATACACCAAAGTAGAGCCTTAAAACAACATCTTCACAACGTAAAAGATTTTGCTTTGTTTCCCCTGAATGTCCATTTGATTGATAAGAGTTGACACCATGATCTTGGAAAAGCTGCTTGAATCCCAAATTCCTTACTAATATTGTCCCAAACTGAACTAGTAAATGGACAATGAATTGCTAGATGATCTATACCCTCATAGTCCCTCTTACACAAAATGCAGCACGCAGGAGAAATCATCAAATAAGGTCTTTTGATTTGTAACAAATCCGCTGTGTTGACTCTTCTCAACGATGCAAGCCAAGAAAGGATTCTAACTTTGGATGGAATTCCTGATTTCCATACCATCTTGAAAGGAGTGAATTTAGAACCTACATTAAAACATGTTGGAATTTCAAAAAAAGACTTTGTTGTGAAAACTCCTGATTTTTCTCCCAACCACACTCTGCTATCAACTCCATGCCTAGAAATTCCCATATTATGGATCATCCCCATCAAAGCCATGTACTCTCCCTCCTCTCTCATATTTCTTCTCAAAACAATGTCCCACGAAAAACTTGAATCTGAGACCCAATTTGTATAATCTGCCACTTTCGCTTTCGATTCCTTAGTAATCCGAAACAAAGCTGGGAACTGGGCTTGCATTGTCTCATCACCGAGCCATAAATCTGACCAAAAACTGACCTTAGAACCATTCCCCACCTTATATCTTATATTCTTCCTGAAATCTTTGAAACCTCGTGCAATTGCTTTCCACGGGTTCCGATACGTACTCCTCATCTTCTTCGTCGAATCCCACCCATTGTCATTTAACCCGTACTTGCTCTTTATTATCTTGTGCCACAGGGACTCTGTCTCTAACGGAAATCTCCATAGCCACTTCCCCAATAATGCCTCATTTCTTTTCACCAAATTACCAATGCCCAGGCCTCCCATTTCCTTGCTTTTTGAAACAATTTTCCGAGCAACCAACTGTTCTCCTTTTCCTTTATCCATCGACTCCCACAAAAAGTTTCTCATCAACTTCTCGATAATCTTAGCTATTGCTGCCGGAATCTTGAAAATAGACAGAAAATAAATTGGAATACTATCTAGTACCGAGTGGATAAGAGTTAGCTTGCCCCCTCTTGATATGCATCCCTTGTACCACCCTTTCAGACGCTTCCCAATATTTTCGACAACCGTATTCCAAAAACTAGCTTACATTGGATTATAGCCTAACGGAAGCCTTACTACATCTATTAACCTTCATCCTTGTGCGTAGACACATTCTTTTGTTATTTCAACGTGTTCTACTGTCATTTGTATGAAAGATAAGTTAACTAACCAATAAAAAGATAACAGTAGAAACCTACAGATGAGAAGCCCTCTGCCATTACAAAAAGACGAACAAAACTAACAACCACAAGAAGGGCTGCATAACTGAATTAGATTAAAAGGTTTAAGATTGAATAGGCCTAATAGGGAAGCCAGCAGGAGGCTTGGCTATTAGCTGCTGCTCCTCTTGTTGTAAGAATTAGATGCACGGCTGGGGCCATTGCGTCCTCCCTCCTTGACTGGGACCACCAGCATTTGTGGATCCTACGCACAAGGAAGAAAAGATGTTCTTACGGGGCCTGTTCCCACAAAGCTTTAACCAATTCTTCCATCTTAAGACTTAATCTGAACTTCCATAATCATACCTGTATATAAAAGAAGAGAAAGTGAATGACATATTTCTTAAAGCCTTATTTGTAGTACATGGTAAAATCTGGTATATATAATGTCAAGTTGTAATATAATTTATTTATTTTTTGATAACCATGGGTATCGGGGCCCCACCTCCACTAATCCTATGAGGCCCTGGTTGCTCGACCGAGAGACACCGCCAATGGCCCAAGAAAGGTTTCACGTAGTGAGGAATCGAACTTGAGTTGTAATATAATATTAGAAGCATGATTCCTTATTTGAGACATTCTAAGAATGAAAGATGTCTTCTTAGTTGAGGGGTGAGGGAGAGGGTAATAACTGGAGCTCTAGATATTTCAAAAGAGAAGCCGGTCAACAAGCCACTATGATGCTCCTCTCCAAAACAATCTCTGTATCTTCAAATGTCCTTTTTATGTCATAAATTACTTACTAAGAATAGTAATAATTAGCAGTAAGAGCAAGGAGACATTTAAAGCCGGCAAGTCTTAACACATCACGTCAACCGGACATCAACTAATGAACAAAATGAGTTGTTTGCTTGCTTGAATTTGACCCTTAAAGAGTTTCAGCTCAGTTGACATTAATCTGTCAGATATTTTGCTTAGTCTATACTATTATTGCCATGTGATATTGAACGCCTGAATAGTAATAATTAGCAGTAAGAGCAAGGAGACATTTAAAGCCGGCAATTCTTAACACAACGTCAACCGGACATCAACTGATGAACAAAATGAGTTGTTTGCTCGCTTGAGTTTGACTTTGACCCTTAAAAGAGTTTCAGCTCAGTTGACATTGATCTGTCAAATATTTTGCTTAAATAAGTGGATTATACCAAACTTGGTACATTCTATGCGAAGCCCCGTCTTACCCAATGAGTTGGCAACTATGTACGGATCCGGCACAGGTCGAGTCTTTGTTACATTTCCCATTGCCAGCCAGACCTGAACAGAAGATATTGACAGATAGATACACTTGCATGATCTCAAATATGTTGTATTGCTTTAATGGCATGAGGGGCAGCCTTCTTTTGCAGGTGAGATGCAGTATGTGCTGCAGCTCTGCCGTGTGATTGGACATTTATTTATGTCTTTATTATTATTAATATTTTAGGGCATGGATCTGGTGGAGTAGCAGGAATGCTTGCAGGGGGTGGTGCTGCTGCTGCTGCTGCGGCAGCGGCTTATGGTGCCCACCACTTGACCCATGTCTCAGGCGCAGGTGGCGGCCATTATGCACAAGGCGCATACGGAGGTCACTACAATGGTGTTGGTCACGGCCATGGGAAGGTGAAGCATGGTAAATTCAAGCACGGAAAATTTGGTGGCAAGCACGGCAAATTTGGCAAGCATAAGAAACATGGCTCGAAGAAGTGGAAGTAAAACATTCTATGCTCTAAAACATACATACAACTCTACGCCTATGGCCAATGGCCAATTCCTGTTTTTATAAATAACCAATAATAAAATTTGCTTTTATGAGAATTAAATGTCACTCATAAAGAGGTTGATTTTATTTATGTATATGCTTTATTGTTGTTGCCAGTAGTAGTCTCTCTCTCTCTCTCTCTCTCTCTAATATGAGAAATTCCACCTCTGTCATCTGTTTGAGGTGTATTTCAATTTCAATCTTAATTGTGTGTAATTCAACATGGAAATAAATCGTCTCTTTCCTTGTAGCATTGTTTTTCATTATTCTTCTTCTCTCATAAATACGTATTGTTGATGTGTGAACTTCAACCCCGAGAATTGTATAATTGACTAAGTTTTTGAATTTTTCAGTGTATAGTAGACCAGTGCTAATAATCCGTACTCTCTCGTGAACGTGAAAGTACTATTATGTTAATTCTTGAGAGAGTTGGTCAAGTGACTAGTTTGAATACGTCTTAAGTTAAGAAATATACATCATGATTTCAAATCTACGGCAATGTTTTGTGAAACTTGTATTTATATCATTTGTTGTTACCCAAGATTGATGTGTTGTTCGTTCTCATCCAAACCTAGCTATAAAGTTTATTAAATGACATTACAGCCTTTAAAGTTTGGTACGAATTTGTTACACCTTCTGTCAGCTTCAAACTAAAAGTTGCCTAGTTATTTTTAAGTATGAAATATATATATAATTGCAGTTAGATCAATTTTCATTATTTATTTTCAATGTGAAGAATGATTGATAATGTTATTGCATACGTGTATATATATATATATATAATAAGCACAATGGTTTTCAAATCTTCAAAATATATAAGAGACAAAAGGATTGTCTAATTTCAATTGGATATCTTTTTTTAAAAAATGAGTAGTGCCCTTGGCAACGAGATCCAAAGACATCTTAACAAGGTTCATGTTACACTCATATGCCTCTCACTCGATCCGTATAGTTAGTTTGACGTGTTGTTTGGCTAGCTAAAATAAAAATTTCCAATTATGGTGGGATTATGCCATTATGGGTGCTGTTATAAGTTTGCAAGTACAAACCCCTCATCACAAAGACTTGTATTAAAAGAGGATTTGCTCAAGACCCTTTTTGTAAACTGTAGTAGTATCGAAAACTTGAACAATTTTTTAATTTTTTTGGTTGTTTTAACGCAAAAAAGGTGCTAGGTGAATCCCCCAGATAATATTGATAATTCTACCTTTTTCATAAGAGTAATCTCGTTCAAGGACTTTGTAATTTTATTTTTAACAGAGTAACTTCATTTAAGTACCGTTTGTAGAGGTTACATCAAGGATGTTTGAACATACCTTTGTTCAAATCTCGTCACAGGGTATGAAGTTTAGTAAAAATCTATATTATATGATAGAATTTTATAACCGGGCCGGCTTATATTTCAAATTAAGAAGGCTTTTTTGAATTAGTAACGTGAAAAAAGAAGAAGAAACCAAAAAAGGAGAAATTCAATAACTAAAAAAATATTTTGATGATCGATAATTAAATGAATAAAACATATTACTAAGGGTTTGTATGGTTCAAGTTTTGAAAATGTATTGGGCATCCTTAATTTCTGAAAACTTTCTTTCTTGGCATCTAGGGTGTCTTGTCAATATTTGGTTCGAACATGAACACTCCTTTCTTTAAACGTTGAGTTATCTTCACTATCATTAGTTCAAATGGGAATAGGAATGGAATAAGTATCAACTAAAAAAATACATTTATTGTTAGGGTGATTTAGACTTTAGGTGCTATTCTTATTAATTAGACTTTATGTGCCAAAGTAAATTACGATAATGAAGGTTTGGGTGCCATTTTGGACGAAATCAGTTAGTTCACTTAATCAAATGTTATCTCTTTTAATCTTTGGCACAAAGTGACAATTTTAGTTTGCCCCTAGTTACACAACCCCTTACCCATTAATGGATTGTTTTCCTTTATCGAGTTGTTGGTAATCAG
This sequence comes from Lonicera japonica, assembly GCA_021464415.1. Classification (NCBI taxonomy): domain Eukaryota; kingdom Viridiplantae; phylum Streptophyta; class Magnoliopsida; order Dipsacales; family Caprifoliaceae; genus Lonicera; species Lonicera japonica. Next base: position 43,923,459 of record CM038470.1, read on the forward strand.
AGTATGAGAAGAGAAAGAGTAAAAAAAAAAATCCCCAAATCAAAGCAAACCCGAACCCTAAATTCGAGCATTACCTAGCTATTGAAGGAGCGATTCTTGAAGCGATCCTACTTTGGATCTCCATTTGGGTATGTTTAGGGTTTATTAGTTATTTAATTTCAAATTTAATTGTTTACTTGTTCTTTATCATAAATTAGGGTTAGTTATATTAATGTGTTATTATACATGGACGTTTAGCAATCAAGTTATATGTTTTTGTAGTTCTTTATACAATTTCATGTGTGTTTACGTATCACTTGTATATATAAATATGTGTTGGACATTATGTACGACTTTTTTCTTCTTTTTTTTTTTTTGGGGGGGGGGGGGGGGGGGGGGGGGGTGTTTTGTTGTTTTTTAAGATAACATGGCATTACAAGGTCGTAGATCCTTCATTTGCCATTACGGTGGTAGATGGGCTATAAAAGATATTAAGTATATTGGGGGGACTTAATAATCCTAAATGAACCATAAATCAATAATCCCAAATCACTAATTTGAATATTTTATGTCAAGTTCAAGGCAAAAAATATACATAACTCAGTGGTTCAGGTTTTTGAGTGAGGAGATAAGGTGACAAAATGGATTCTCTATCGAGGTTTCAGAAAATACTTGCTTATTATTGTGAAGGATGAGACGATGTGAGTGTTTTAAGTAATTCTTTGGATGGGTTGGGAATGAATGCAAGGTAGTAGAGTTGATTTGATTCAATCAAGGCTTTGTAGTATTCCCACTTATTTTGTGTCCCTCCTTTAAATTTTCCTTTAAAGTTTATAAACAATTGAAAGTAAGTAAGGATTTTCTTTGAAAGGATCATGGGAGATGTAAGAGAAAATAACAATTTTTGAAGGTTACTACGCTCAATAACGAAGCCAATCAAGATTGGTCAGAATAGAGTGGGAGATAAAAAATTTGATGCAAATCCACTAAAGATTGTGATGTCAACGTTCAATAATGCATTGTTGTTAAGAAGGCCATGTTGGCGTATGTACTATAGATCTACCTCTTATTAAGTGTAATTGGAAACTGATAGTCAAAAGAAACGATTGCCTAGTTATTTTCGTGGTAATTGCATTTAAGTATTGCACAACAAATAATTGTCTACGATTAAAGAATATGATTTTTCTGTGGAGAATCGTCACAAATTGAACTAAAATCGCTAAATTGCTTTAGGTTGCTTTAGGTCTTTGGATTTTATAATGGTCCAATAATAAGATCTGTATTCTCATAAACAAGAATTTATCACTATACAAGTTACCACAGTGACCTTACATAGTTGGCACTCTTCACTGAATTTCTCAAATAAATGAATCGTCAGATAAATTAAACTCAAAAACACAAAACTCAAACGGTAGCAATAAAAGACAAACCAAAAACACAAGTAATGAACTAAACTTATCACCTTTGGCATAAAGAGGAAAGCGCTTTTAATGGTTAAGAAATGTCAGTTTTTCGCCTGTATTTTGTCCTTCTCCAAAAGAGTTTATCAAACTATATAGACGTAAAATCGTGAAGCTGCAAAATAAGAAACAAAAACAAGTTAAAGAGATTTATAGAGTAAGAACCGCTATATTAGTAACTGAGCACCCCGTTTTGTTTTTTTCCTCATCAGACAGCAAAATAAATGAATTCACCATACATAAAAATAAAAATAAAAAAAGAAAAGAAAAGCAAACACGTTCTTTGAAATCATATGCATATGAAACAAAACATAATTAAGTTGAGGCAGGGGAGTTTTAATTGTAAAGAAAAGCAAACATGTTAAAACTATCAAGAAAGATTTCTTCTTTTTAACAAAAACAAGGTATTTACATTTGGAGGGGTAAATAGATGAATATTTTTATCGAAATTTTTAGAGACGATCTATATATATATAGTTAGCAGATCACTTCTACCAAAAAATTTATTAAAAAATTTAATCGAGAAGTCTTGGCTCACATGTAGCATTAGGATTTAGATTGCATCCCCTGGCTTCTTTGTTATTAATTCCTGGACGGATTGTAAAAAAAGAAAAGATTTATAAGTTTGTCCACAACATTATAATAAATATGCTGAGTTAAAAGGTTTTTATAAGTTTGCCCACAGCAACATAATAGCTGGGGTTAAAGGTTTTTATATATAACTGGTTTTTGTGATGTGTGATGCACGTGATTTTAGTTCTTTACAAATGTTATTAAGTCTAATGAATTTGTATATATTAAGAATTGAATAATTAGTATGAAATAAAAAAAATTACAAATAAGCAAAACCATAGTATCAAATGTAAAATCCAATTAGTTATAATTATAAGAAAATCATAAAATCGATCTACTATAGAAAAATGTTGTTTATATATGATAAAAATTTGTTGAACTAAATTCTTTTTGTACATAGGTGGCCAAGCAAACTCTTGATTATAAACATAAGAGAGTGATATATTTTTACAAAGCTTTTAGAATTGCTAGATAGTTAATTCAAATTAAAGTAGGTGGGATTATTGTGCACAATACCAAACAATTATATAACACTCATATAAATAATAGATTATATAACAGATAAAATTTTAAAATGGTCAAAAAATATAAAGTTCACTTATGCTTGATGATGTATAACATGAATATTTTATCGAGCCATGACTACATCATATTCATTTTTTTTGTTTTAAACAATAAATATAATTATGAATAAACAAATAAATTTTTAGTATATATGCATATTAATAAATTTATCCCATCCCGCAAAATAATAAAAAATAATATTTAATTAAAATTAACAATAATAATAATAATAAAATAAAGTAAAGTAAAGTATGTTGACATATGCAGCTGTAGGAAAGATTGAAGAGGATGTACCTGGTTACAAATATACTGAAAGAGATATGTCCTAGGACTATTCATAGATTATGATTTGTACTTGGATATTTTATGCTTATTATTATTAATAAAGTTTATTTATCATACTTTATATTCTCTTATAAATAATATATTAATACTAGTTCATCAAGTACGTGACTTGATTGTGGGATGCTAGTAATGTTATAATAATATTATTTAGATATCCCTAATCATGTGTCAATAACCTAGGATCACATTGATATAATGATTAGAGTATGGGTCAGCTGATGATTATGTTCCACAAGTCATAGATATGAAAATATCAAGATGAACATACTGATACTTGTTAGGGAACAAAGTATTGGACTGACCCGCTTTGGGGACACTGCGAGGAGTGTTACATAATGTCATCAGTGATGTTCCCCATTTGTGATATCGTATTATCCTCAGACCTGAGATCGCCATGGTTACCAACATAGGGATTAGCATGTCAGGCATTATCAAACGTTGCTCTTGATCGAGTAATTATAAAGATAATGACCGAGCATACTATGAACTATGTAGAGGTATGTGGTTGATCAAGATGGGATTTGTCACTCTCATATATTGAGAGAGATATCGTTGGGCCCCTTAATAAGTGTAATTAATATTTGCATGGCCATGCACAAATGAGATGTCATTTGTTTTAGATTAATTATACTTAGAGATCAAGAAATAAAGATTGAACTATACAAGAATGACACTTGCCTAGTCTTGTGTTCAATCTAGATATCGATTGACAAAAGGAGTTAATATGTGGAGTATCAATTTAAGGTTGTGTCGTTTTTGACCTTTATACCCTTTGGATAGTAGTAATGTTTTACTAGAAACCGCTTACTATTCGTATAATAAAACGGGCTTTTAATTATACTGCCAAAGAGTGTAAAACCTACAGGGTCGCACACCAAAACGAGTTGGATCAAAACGAATTAAAACGGGCCAAGTTGGACTTGGGCCCAGTTCGTTTGTTGCTTAGGGTTCTCACTAGGGTTCCCTTATAAAAGGGAACCTTTGTTCATCCTGGCCGTCATGGGAAAATTATTGAGAGGCTAGAGAGTCGAAATAATTGTGAGAACCCTAGAGGGTGCTAGTACACCAAGCAAGGATCTCATCCCGTTCGTGTGTGCATACCGTAGAGGCGTCGTAATTTCTACGCTAAGGACGACGACAACAGAAGGATTCGATCCATCCTGTTCGTTTTAGTAACATTGAATCACATATAAGGTATGTCTTCTGTCGATTTTATTGAACAGCATAGATCCTAGGATTTAAGATTAGTGCGTAAATTAGTGTATGCGATGCATGACTACTGCCCTAATTCCCTACATATACACAATTACAGGCATGGGCTAATCTCCTCAAAATCAATCATCACTACCAGATTAATTTATGGTCTATCCGCACACAAGGGATGTGGGATATTTTGGGCCAATAATCTCTTTTCTCCTTTAAACACCGTTCTTCTAAAAGTGGGCAGTGCTGGATAATGAGACTTGAAAGTGTTGAAAGCAGCGTATCTGGCAAAGATTGAAGCTTAGGAGATCCCCATATCAAGAGGTGTTGAAGTGAGGTGAGGTTCTCGAGGCCCATGGAGAGGGATTCAATACTCTGGAGACCAAAGAGACCAAATCTGGTTAGAGATGTAGGAAGTTTAATACCCACACCCGAAAATGACGTCAGCCCTGGAATATCCCCGTCAATGGAGAAATCAACAAGAGAGGTTGGGAGCCTATGTAGGCCCCACTTTGAGATGGGCTGCTTCTTTATGTTCCCGATCGAAAGTAATTCTAGGTTGGGAGGCCAACGCCCTTGAGGAAAGGATTCGAGACATGGACAGCCCTTTACTGCAACCCATACCAGAGACGTGAGGCTTTGCATCTGATCATCAGGCAAATATTTCAGATTCTCGCAGTAAGATATTTCAAGTCTTCTCAAGTTGGGAGGCAAACCTCTTTCCGGAAATGACTCCAGACCCGGACAGCCAATTAACGATAAAGTGGTAAGGTGAAAGAAATTGAACAGGCAACGAGGTAAGGATGCCAGCTTCACCCAATTGTTGATAAGAATTGATTCAAGTGATGATGGCATACTACTACTGTTGAGTAACCAAAAGTTCTCTGAATCTGGCTCCAAATTACCGCAAGATCCTACAGAAAGAGATTTGAGAGTGGTGGGTAGATTATGACCTGGTAGAAAGCATGTCAGAGAGTTACAACCCGAAATATATAAACTCTCAAGATGAGAACAACTTTCCACGTGGTTGTTGCTGTTGCTTTCGATCAACTCTTTTTCTTTAGTTGGCAAATTTTTCGTTGTTTGCAAGGACTGTAGTCTCGGGCAATTGTTGATGTTTAATTTCTTGAGAGACGTGAGGCAACTGTCAAGATCTGGCAATTTCTCAAGCTTAGGGCACCCATCAAAACATAGATCAACCAGATTTCCGAGCTTGTGGGATGAGGATTCTTCTTCTTCCCACAAATACTGCAGCTCATCACATCTTAGAATTGTAAGATGGCAAAGTTCTCCTAGAGATCGTACAACCCCTTCGTGTAGCTTTGAAAGCCCAAGGATCCCTTCCATCGTTATGGTAGTAAGAGATGCGACACTAACTATACCTCTAAGAACAACCTCGTCACATCTTCTTATATCTAAAACCCGAAGAGACGGAAGACTGGGAAGTGAAATCCTGACCAATTTAGGACAATCACGTATCGTAAGGTTGTGAAGTCGAGGAAACGCACCAACACGGTCATCAATATTGGCCAAATTAAAAGACCTATCCTCGCAACCCACCATGTTGGGAAGTGAAATCTTGATCAATACAGGACAATTACATATCGTAAGGTTGTGAAGTCGAGGAAACACACCAACACGGTCATCAATATTGGCCAAATTGAAAGACCATTCCTCCCAACCCACCATGTTCTCAAACTTGAGAGTTTCAAGTGACTGGAATGCAACCACCTGACCAACTCCGTACAACTCGTCGCCCACATTTTTCACGCCAGCCATGCCTTGGATGAACAACTCCTTGAGTGAGGGTAGATGCCCAAGTGATGGTAAGGATGCAATCCTTTCACACCCACTAAGTGTTAGATTTGTTATATCAACAAACGAAGGATCACGTACCCAACTAGGAAATTCAATGCCCCCATAGAACTCGATTTTCAACTTTGTCAATTTTGTATAAGGTTTTAGAAATTCAAGCACTCCGTACTCTCGAGTCTCCACTCTTCGAGAATCATCAAAATATCTGCTCCAGGTCAATGTCAAGTCCTGGAGGCCTTGCTTAGACAAAAGATTGGCCTCCCTTGCATCTTCAACATTCATCACATTGTGTAACCCGATAATGGCAAGTGTTCCCCGGAGATCAAATAATCCCCTCAACTCAGTTAGCGCCAAAGTATTATTTCTCTAGAATAATCTTTGACAATGTCTGCAAACTAGTTAACTTACCAATCCAAGAAGGCATGTTTAATAGTTTTTTTAGTATCGCCGATGTCAAGATGCCGCAAATTAACTAAGCCTCCAATTCTTGTCGGTAACTTGAGTAGTTCGCTGCAATTACGTAATGATAACGTCTGTAAATTGTAGAGATCACTCACAGACTCGGGCAAATGTGTGATGAGGGTCTCCGATAAGTTAAGATACCGAAGGTGTTTCAACTCACCAATTGAGTTTGAAAGCTCGGTTATGGAATAACCACTCAAAGACAAAACCCGTAAGCACTGGAGTTGAGGTAACAACTCATTAACAACCCTACTGCTCAAGTAGAACTGCTGCCAATATTTTGCCTTATGAACCGGTTGAGGTAAGAAAGTCCGCAAACTAAGAAGTTTGCGATAGTTCTCAAATTTATTGAAGACACCATATTCCTGGCGAATGTATGATGAGTGGCGAACCTTTTCAAAAACTGAGCTAGGCTTTTCAAAACCGTATGTTGTCCACTGCACTTCATTTCATCTTCCACTCTATAGCATATTCCTTTGGCAACAAACTGAGCTAGGTCATTCATTAGATCATGCATCACAAACAGCGATTCCTTGCTGCCCCTTAAAGGTTGAAAAAAGGACCGTGATACTAGCTCATTGAAATATAGAAAACCCATCTCTTCCATTCTCTTCTTTCCTTCTGATTGCTGCAAAAAGCCTTCTGCCATCCATAACAAAACTAGCTCATATTTGTCAAAAATATAGTCCGTCGGAAATATAGAGCAATACGCAAACAAACGCTTTAGATGAGGAGGTAGATGGCGATAGCTTAATCTCAAAGCCGGAAGAATGCCAGTCGATTGTTCTGGCAATTCCCAAATCTTGCTGTTTAATATATCTTCCCACTCATTTGCAGTTCCACTGGTACGCAAGAGGCCTCCAATCGCCTTTGCTGCCAAGGGTAAGCCTTTACACTTTCTGGCAAGTTTCTCGGCGACGATTTTAAAGTTGGGGTTCTCTTCAAAATCTCCTGTAGATAATGCATGTCGAGCTAATATAGATAGGCAAATATCATCTGAAAGCTTGTCTAGACGATACATTTGATCATTGCCTCGAACCTTGCCCATTGTTGAAGCCACCTTCTCATTCCGAGTTGTGACAATAACTACACTGCCAGGTGCCCCAGCCAGAAAAGGAATACGGAGCTGATCCCATTTTCCATAGTCTTCGTTCCAGACGTCATCTAAAACAAGAAGAAATTTTCTGTTGGCAAGTTTCTGCTTTAGTTTCTCTTGAGCGTCGTTTAAGTTCAAGGCCGTAGCCCCAAGAATTCGCGTGGTTATCCGGAAGACATCAAACTCATCAGAAACACATACCCATATCTTGAGATCAAACGAGCCCTGTACTTCATCATCATTGTAAACAAGTTGAGCAAGAGTGGTTTTCCCGACACCGCCCATACCAACTATAGGAATTACAGAGACTTCACCAGCACATGTTTCGTTCCTCAACAACAACTTGATTACTTCCTTTTTATCATTTTCACGGCCGTAAACATCAGATTCAATCACCAAGGAACTGGTTTCTCTTTCTCCGATTCCGTATGACTTGATCCCCATGAGATTCTCTGTCAACCCCAAATATTGTTTTCGGGTTGAAAGATCTTGCAATCCTTGTGTGATTTCCTCTAACTTGGATCCCATGTTGTGATGAAATTTTAAAGCACTGGGACTAGGAAAATTAGTACAACAAGTTGGGATGAGGCGCCTTACTTTACTGGTGCTAGCTTCTTGAGTTGCCTTAACAGACTCACGACGCAAAGCTTCGGTGAGCAAATCGTCGAGTATGTCGTCGAGATCGTAAGCCAAATGTTGGAGATCGTCGAGCCACGTCTGTACAGCTTTATCTGTGATCTGTTTCTCTTCAGCGTCATTCAGCACAGCTTGAATAATCGCTAAAGTGTTGCTCCACTTCTTGAGTTGAGTGTGGATTCCCTCGAGGCGAGCCATTTTCAACAGCAGGGAAGAGGCTAACTTGTCGATCAGAACAGTAACAAATGCCGAGACAAAGATTTCTACTACTGCCATTTTGTTTTGCTTGGGGAATGAAGAGAAAGCTTGAAGGTATGGTGACTATAGAGAGAGAGTTTTGGTTCAATGAGAGAGAGAGGAGAAGCTGAAGAAACGAAGATAAGGTTACTGTAGTGACAAAGAAAGATTTGTGGTATCACTCAAAATGAAAACTATGGGCTGATAAACTAATTTTAATATAATTGATGTTTAAAAATAAAATTTATTTTAAATTTTATAATAAGGAATGGTTCACGTTACAATTTTATACTTACTATTAAATTTATTTTAATTTCAAAATTCATCAATTTAATTGTTAGTTTATTATAATATTCTAAAAATACATACAAAAAATTAAATTGATGGAAGATGCATAAGTTGTCTATAATAAACTTTATAAAAGTTAAATAAAGGTATAATAATTATATGATTACAAAGATCGAATTAATTTAAAATTTTGTATCATTATAAATATAATAAAAATAATTTATCTAACGGTGAAATTGATCAATTATGAAACTGAAAAAAAGTTATGAATATGTGTAAAATTTTTTAATTTTATACTTGTACAACTCGAACCTTACCTCTTATGATATAGTATATTGATTATACTTTAGTGGTGTATTTTATAATAATATGAAAAACGATAATAAAAATAGTTGATTTTTGTGAGAATATGAAAAATAAGTTGAGATATGTAGTGATATGTCTTCTTGTTTTTGACTTTATTTTATGAAAAAAAAAAATTAGGTGAAAAAAATTCACAAAAAATAATAAAGTATGGAAGATATACTCATAAAAATGATCATAAGATATACAATATTTTATCACATGTTTCAATTTATTTTTTGATTTTTAACATAAATTAAATATTTTTTTTATGTTATTATTAAATACAACCTAAAAAAGTGACATAATTCTTAATTTAAAAATATAAAAATAAATACCATTTGAGCATTAAATTTAGAGCAAAAATTTTCTCATTGGGTTCGATAATAAATATAATTATGACCTATATATTTAATCCGGAAATTACACAAAAAGAAAGGAGACTCTTTCTCTCACTACGCAATAATGTACAAGCAGTAGACAAATAACATAAAATAATTATAGTGATGTACACACTTGAAGAAACCGATATCTCACCCACCAAGCTCATAATGATAAGGCATAAAATATATTATACCCCCATAGTTGTTGTCAAACAATTACTAGCGATGTTCGCTCCTCATGAAAATTTTGTTAACACTTTTATTTTTATTAATATTTTTATTTTTACACTTTAATTTTAAAAATATTTTAATTTTATTCTTATTACTTTCACCACTCTCATTTATTTCTTATTTTTTGGAATAAATCCTTTCCTTAATTAATTAACAATAACAAGAAGTCCAGTTATAATATAAATTATAATTTTACTATTCATCGATAACGACCATTAGCTTTAATAATTTAATGGTCGTAAATTATTTGCATAAATTTAAGGATTTAGATAAGTTATAGCAATTATGTAATCTATAATACAAATTATAGTTTTACTATTCATCGACAATGACCCTAACTTTAATAATCTAATGGTTACAAACTATTTGCATAAATTCAATGGTTTAAATAAGTTGTGGCAATTATGTAATATTCAACAATATTAAAGGTTAAATTTAATACATTTCTTAAAGGACAATAATTTACAAACTACTACTCCTTCCCACACCCTCCCCTTGGGTTATTGTCTTCCTTTTTTTAAAAAAAAAATGGTGTTCTCTAAAATAATAATAAAACAAAAGTATTTTTTTTTAATAAGAATGTTATTGAAGAAATTGAAGATATTTGTATTGCAAAAGATATTAATAGATTCAGTTTTAATGGTATTTTGATTTAATTTGGACCAAATAAGAACGGTCATATATTTCCTATAAACTATGTTGACCGTCCAATACTTTCAAATGAAAATATTGGTTATTTAAACTTTTTCATAATTTTGTTTGTATATAATTTATTAACTTTGCTTTTATTCTATATAATAATGGTAGAATTCTTGTTCGTGATCTTGGGTAGACCATGAACAATGGTCGTACGTATGGTTTTTTTTTAAAAAAAAAAGAAAAAGAAAACTTGAATTATATTAAACATTAAACTTTTTTAATTGCACAAAATATATTTATATTTTTTAAATTTTTTGATAGTGCCAGATAGCACGGGCACATCCTGTCTTCAAATTTCTCTCTATCATAGGTGGTTCACTTAACTAAATTTTACAGTTCTCTTATTTTTTTAGGATGGATGTAGTTTTACCGATTTGGTAGTTTGTTGGTTGGGAGTATATTAGTGAAGGGATGTAGGGTGGGTTGTATGGTGTGGTGGTGATTTGATTGTCCAGCGGAAGTGGCGAATACAAACTTTTAACATGGGCGTTAACGTTGTTTGCTAAATGTGTATGATTTAAAGGGGGTCAATTCAAAATTTGACATTCTTAATTACTTTATAACACAATCAACTAATTAAATCTTACACAGTAAAAATAACGTGCATTTTTTATATTTGATTAGGTCAAACTAAAGTTTCACCAAAGGATACCAAAGTAAAAGTTAGATCATCCATTTAAGACAAAGTATATCTACAATCAAATGCAATAAACAATTAAAATATTAATTAATATATATTTTTATTAAATTAAGAATCACTTAGAGTGCTACAATATTTATTTGGAGTATCGTAATTTTGGAGTAGTTGAGTTTTCTAATTATATAATGTAATATATAGTATGCATTTTAATAAGTGAAATAGTGCTAGACGGCACGGACAAAAATTCTATACTAAAAAACAAAGCACTCATTGTTCGATGGAGACCACTATTTTTAAAATATAATGGCCTAAATCAATTTACATAAATCTAAAGGTGAAAAGTAAATCTTCACTCAATATTAATTGTATTTATTTTCTTCTCCCTAACTCTCTATCTCCTAATTTTCTCCATTCTATCTCTTACTTTTGGAAAAAAAAATTTCTATAAATGTACACTATTTCTCTTGCTATAATCTATCCGCTCCCATGGAAGAATCAACACTTGCCGGCACCCTCCCACTAATGCCACACACTCATTTTTATCAGTAAAAATAATTTATTTATTTCCTTTCTTATTTTTATTTACTTGATCTTAGGTGTAGATAACAGGAGTGTGACCAAATATATAACTATGTGATCCATTGGCTTCACTTAGTTTATAATTTTTCGTAATAGTACCGGGTGGCACTAGTATATCTCAGAAAATATTTTTTTATTATGTAATTTTTTTAAGTTAGTGATATTAGTGCTCTACAAAAAGTACTTTTATCATTTTAAAATATTTTTTTGTGACAAAAAAAGTAATCCAAAAAATTAATGTAAAATATCGTTTAAATATTATTTTTATTATATTGTTCCGTGCCCTTGGGCACGGGCATTACCCTAGTAATAGCATAAAATATAAAACAAATGACCCCAAACAATCCATCTCTCACACACCTCCATCTCACAAGCGTTAATGAAAAAGAGCAGCCGGATGCTTACTCGATTCTTATTTTATTGTTTATATTATTTTCATAACATACATATCAAATATATAAACAAAAAACATAATTTTCAGTTTAAAGTACGAAGAAGGTTTACTTGATCTTCCGTAACCGAATTGCAGACTTGTACACTTGGCTGCTCTCAACTGAGTATAAAATTTCATAAAATGTCAAATTGATATGCTCTTGGAACCTTCATTCGGTTGAGATCAGTCGAGTGTTGCTATATCATGTTCAGCTGTGAGCAGCCAGGTGACACTAATCATACTCGGTTGCTCTCATCCAAATGAAGGTCCCGAGAGCATATCAATTTGACATTTTATGAGATTTCATACTCGGTTGAGAGTAGCCGAGTGTACACACCTGTAACTCTGTTACTAGGAACCGAGTTAACCATCTTCTTGTTTTAAACAAAAAATTATATTTTTTGTTAATATTTGTTATGTATGTTATGAAAATAACATTAATAATGAAACAAAATAAAAACATGTTTTCTTCTCTTTCTTGCTTGTTTTGTGATGAGTTCAAGGATAACACCGGAACTAAATCATGGAGTAAAGACTATACAGACCCCATCCGGGTTTCGAGTGGTCCAATCACCCGAGCTAGAGCAAGGAAGACGAATGACGCACTCATGATCATGGTCCAAGAGTTAATGAATAAAGCTGGAGTTTGGAGAAGCATTGAAGGATATGAAAAACAAGAATGGAGGACAATGCTTAGCCAAGAAGATGTGGAGCAAAATGTGAAGAAATCAGAAGAAGTGTTTGTGTGGGGAAACCGTGGCAATATGATAGAAGAGTTAAATACGACGACTTCACCAATAAATATTCATTTGAGATGAACAAGAGAACAATCATACTTGCACTTTTACCACCACAACAAGCCTATGCCGACCAGTTGAAGTTGCAAAATGAGGAGCAACGGAGAGCTGAAAAGAAAAAGGGAATGAGTGGTGAGGAAAAGAAAGAGAGTGAGGGAAAAAGAAAAGCAACTGAAAAAAAAGAAAGTAGAGTGAAAAAATCAGTGACTATTAAGAGCAAGTTTGAGAGGAAGCAAAAGAATTTTTATGTGAAAGCTAGTGAAGTAAAAAGAGTGATACTTTGTAATCAACTTCTTATACTTGTGTACAAAGAAATGCTTTTGAATACTAACGAACTAAATTCTTCTTTGCCTAGTGATACGAACTACGGTGAGATTACACTAAACCCGCAAACACAACGAATTGGCTGTGCGAACCTTGACACAGATAGACACAAAAACCGTAGCAAATTAAGAACCTAGACCGTTTCTATAATCAGATTAGGATGAAAAACGAAGACGCCACAACCGGGTGCGGAATACTGATTGATAAGTCGAATAAACGCCATGGACAAACCAATAAGTTCAAGTAGTTCATGAAGAACCAAAGAGGATTAAATCACTCAATATTATTATAAATAAAGTCTTAGATAATAAAATAAAACAATGAACCCCCTTTAAATAGGGAGAAGAAAACTTAGGCAACAAGGAACCAATCCAACAAGGAATCTTCAAAACAAATCATAATCAAATAAGAACTAGTCTTTAAAAGAAATAATAAAAATAATAACTAAGTAATCAATAAAAACGTGTGGGCTTGACTCCACACTCTTTGGCCGCATAGATATGATTTTCTCACTCAAATTGGGCTTGAATAAGTGTAATCCAGCCTCCATTTTGTGCTCCACGTTTTTCTCCTCCAATGGGCTTGATTGTGCCTTCTTCTTGAGCCCAAATAACTTGAATCAATCCATTAAGCTCTGCCTTTAACTTCTTAGCGTGTGAACTTATAGTTTGGCCTGTTGGAACTTGGATGGCCTTTGAATTGTCTTTATTTTGCACAACAGCCTTGCCTCCATCACCTAGTGTTATTATCTCTTTGTTGCAAGAATTTGGTGACATATTTTCAGAGGATACGCCAAGTGGTTTACCACCTATCCGAGGAATAGAACAACAAATTAATTTCGTACCCAGAGCGTCCAGTCCAAACCGGCCAGCCTATAGGAGTAACCCAGATAAAACGAATAAACTTCAAAGGTAAGTGACGGAGCTGTTAGAGAAAGGGTATGTAAGAGAGAGTATGAGCCCATGTGCGATGCTGGTTTTGCTAATGCCGAAGAAGGATAGAACATGGACAATGTGCGTGGACTGTCGAGCCATAAACAATATCACGGTAAAGTATCGTCATCCCATTCCATGTTTAGATGACATGCTTGATGAGTTGTATGGGTCTAGTATATTCTCTAAAATTGATTTGAAAAGTGGATATTATCAAATTAGGATGAAAGAAGGAGATGAATGGAAAACAACCTTTAAAACAAAATATGGTTTATATGAATGGTTAATTATGCCTTTCGGTTTGACTAATACACCTAGCACTTTCATGAGATTAATGAACCATGTTTTGAGACCTTTTATAGGCAAATTTATTGTAGTCTATTTTGTTGATATTCTTATCTATAGTAAGAGTCTAGATGACCATGTAATGTATTTAAAATATGTTTTGGATGTCTTGTGAAAAGAGAAGTATTATGCTAACCTGAAAAAGTGCACCTTTTGCACGGATAAGCTTGTATTTCTTGGTTTTGTTATAAGTCCACAAGGGATCTAGGTTGATGAAGAAAAGGTGAAGGCTATTCAAGAATGGAAAAGTCTTACAAGTGTTGGACATGTGCGGAGTTTTCATGGACTTATTAGTTCTATTGGCGGTTCGTGAAGGATTTTAGCACGATTGCAGCACCATTGGCTGAGGTGATCAAGAAGAACGTTGGGTTCAAGTGGGAAGAGGAACAAGAGAAAGTATTCAAATTATTGAAAAGCAAGCTAAGTAATGCCCCCTTGTTATCTTTACCTAACTTTTCAAAAACTTTTGAAATTGAATGCGATATTTTAGGAAATGGAATTGGTGTTGTTCTTATACAGGAAAGGAAGCCAATAGCATACTTTAGTGAGAATTTATGATGTGATCCAGTCAAGCCAAGAAATTAGCTCTATGTTCTTGCGTGTTCTCACGACCGGCTGGCTGAACAATTTAATTATTTATTTTATATTTCTTAAAGCCCAAGGATTATAGATAATTATTTCCTAGAGTTATTATTATTTTAGAATTATTTTGGCTTATTTTAGAGTGTTTATTAATTTTCTTATTGCATTAGGAATATTCTAGTAGTTTTATTTTCCTTTTCTAAGTAGGAAATAGTTTCCTTTTTGAATTAGGATTCTTAGGCTTGTTTACTCCTATTTAAAGGAGGCACATTATTGTTTTATAATCAAGAATTTATCATTAATAAAATTAGAGTGTTTTCACTTTTGAGTTCTTAAGAACTTGTTGAATGATTACGAATTGATCTATTCGTATTGTTCTTGACTTATCAATCAATTCTCCACTGTTTGATTGTGGCGTCTTCGACTATACCAAGGTTCATTCTCGTTCTAGGGATTGGATCGAGGTTCCACTTCCATCATATTCACGTGATTCCAAGGTTCTTACGTTTTCAAACGTTAAGGGTTGCGGATCCATTAGCCTGGCTAGGAAAGACGATCCGGGTTCGCGTCATTGGTATCAGAGCGAAACACGAAACACGAAAGGGAGTGTGGTGAGGATTATCTTTATTGCACCAATCTTTGTTTTGCAGAAAGTATGTCTTGTCTAAACTTTGAACATGGAGAAAGGTGGCTTCAAGAGGAGATTAAACGCGATAGTGCGCGATTAACGCAAATAGAGATTGAACGGCGCATGCGGTTGAATAAAGCTCCTAAAGAGAAATTGAAAAGTCAGCCTCGTAAAGTTAAATTTGAGAATGAATGGGATCTGGTTGTTACTAATGAGGTTGGAGAAAGTCGGGTTCGAGATAACAATATGAGTAGTAGAAAGAAGAAGGTTTCTTTGCTTGATGATGAATTTATTCATAGGTTTGAGGAGATGTTTACCGAAGCCTATGAGCAATCTAAGAAGAGTGGAAGCCTAGAGCCAAGTCAAAGTCCGAATACATCTTTTGGCAAACCAAATCAATTGAAACAAGAAGAAGAGAAACGAGCCATATCTAAGCCGCCATTAGAGAATAAGCCGAAAATCGATGAGATCGAGGAAATTGAAGTGACGGCTGAAAAAGGCGAGTTATGGGTTGAAGGTGTAGTTCCAAGTTTGCAAGAAGAAGAAGATGAAGATGTTATAGTGCAAGTTGAAGAGAATTACATCGAGGAAAGCCAATTGATTTTAATTGAGGGGCGAGTCAATGAGCAAGAGACTTCAACTAACGTTGTTGGGTTGGATAATATTTCTACAGAGGAAGAAGGTGATGTTCAAGCTGAGTTGAAGATTGATAATGTTGAGCATATTGATTTCATTGGAGTGGATCGCTTTGATGTCCATCCAAACTTAATGTTATTAGATTTTTTCAACAAGTTGCGGAGGATCGCATTGCAATATGGTTTGAAATTCGAGGAGTTTTGCTTTGCAAGGAGAATCAAGCGTCGAAGATATTCGAAATATTTGTTTTCATGGGAAAGAAGAACAAAATTATCTCATGTTAAGTTTAGACAAAAGAATGGGAAGTATTCAAAATACTTATTCAATTGGCATGGGAGATTCCAAGTTCCAAAGCAGTGTCCGAATGCCGAAGTTGTTAAAGACTGGCTGAATCGAAGAATGGGTAGGCCAGATTCGAGGACGAATCTTCTTGAAGAAGAGGGGAATGATGTGATCCAGCCAAGCCAAGAAATTAGCTCTATGTTCTTGCGTGTTCTCACGACCGGCTGGCTGAACAATTTAATTATTTATTTTATATTTCTTAAAGCCCAAGGATTATAGATAATTATTTCCTAGAGTTATTATTATTTTAGAATTATTTTGGCTTATTTTAGAGTGTTTATTAATTTCCTTATTGCATTAGGAATATTCTAGTAATTTTATTTTCCTTTTCTAAGTAGGAAATAGTTTCCTTTTTGAATTAGGATTCTTAGGCTTGTTTACTCCTATTTAAAGGAGGTACATTATTGTTTTGTAATCAAGAATTTATCATTAATAAAATTAGAGTGTTTTCACTTTTGAGTTCTTAAGAACTTGTTGAATGATTATGAATTGATCTATTCGTATTGTTCTTGACTTATCAATCAATTCTCCACTGTTTGATTGTGGCGTCTTCGACTATACCAAGGTTCATTCTCGTTCTAGGGATTGGGTCGAGGTTCCACCTCCATCATATTCACGTGATTCCAAGGTTCTTACGTTTTCAAACGTTAAGGGTTGCGGATCCATTAGTCTGGCTAGGAAAGACGATCCGGGTTCGCGTCAGAAGTGTCATGAATCTATTTTCTTTTTGCATAATTTCTGGAGCAAATAAGTCATAATTATATTTGTTATGGGTCCCTACATAGAAAAATATATATATATATACCAATTGTTCAGCAACCATATTCCTTTGTCCTCAATTGAATTTTTTAATCTTTTTTTACAAAATTTATTCAATAATTTTTTGTTTTCTTCCTTATAATAATAACCTTGGTAGGTGAGATTTTGGTTTCTTCATGTGTCATACATTACTCTAATTATTTTATGTTGTATGTATACTATCTGTATTATTGCGTAATAACAAAGAAGTGTCATGAAACTATTTTCTTTTTGCATAATTTCTGGAGCAAATAAGTCATAATTATATTTATTATAGGTCCCTACATAGAAAATATATATATATATACCAATTGTTCAGCAACCATATTCCTTTGTCCTCAATTGATTTTTTTAATTTTTTTTTACAAAATTTACTCAATAATTTTGCATTTTCTTCCTTATAATAATGACCTTGGTATGTGAGATTTCGGTTTCTTCATGCATCATACATTACTTTAATTGTTTTATGTTGTATGTATACTATTTGTACATTATTGCATAGACAAAGAAGTGTCATGAATCTCTTTTTTTTTTGAGTAATTTCCGGAGCAAATTACATCACCACTTTCCTGTCCATATCGACTCATTCAATCTATCACACTTGCCATCTCACTATTCAAAAAGAAAAATGAAAAAAATAACAACTTATTCAATTACTCAACTTCATTCCTTGATTCACCGTCTTTCTTCAAGGTTTAATCATTTTATTATATGCAACTGTATTATTTTAATTGATGCTAAATTTATGTTACTATGCTTTTCATTATTAATGGTTTTTATTTTAAACTATTTATGTTATTAATTTCTTGACAAGACATAATACAGACACAACACAAATACAAAATTCCATATCAATTTCATATTAATTTTGTTTCATTTTGCGACGGGTTTTCATTTTATTTCCAAAAATAGTCGAACCTTTTTGGTTAAGCGGAGAAAATAACTCTCTTAGCGCTACGCAGCAAAAACACTTGGGGGTGATATTGTTTAGCCAGCCATTGTTTATTGTTGTTCTCCTCAAATAATAGAAAATGAGAATTTAGTAACATTTCACTTAGACTTGTCAATTGAGTTATATAAGTTGGGTTTGGTGTTGTCCAACCTTAGCCTAAATTAAGTAGAGCCTGCTTAAACCCGAGTTTGACCAGAATTTAAATTCACCTTACACATTCAAACTCAACTCATATTTTAATATAACTTTGAGCCTAAATTTGGGCCAACCAATACAAGAGAATAAAATAGTCATTTTAAATACCGCGAAATGTAAGATCTTAACATTCCAACATGTAAAAAAAAAAAAATTAAAAAAAAAAAAAAGAAAAAGAAATCAAAAAGCAGTAAGTAATAACTACCATGTATCCAACTAAACAAAAACAAAAGGAAGGATAACCTATAAAAATTTGGGTCCGGCTCCTCTCAAGTAGAGGAATCACTCTAGAATTTAGAGTTGGGCAAATTTACTGTGCTAGTAAAACATGAATCATGAATGCCTACGATTTGGACACATCAATTCACTACTCATGACAATCTTAGACTACATCGTTTTGAAGTGGCATGGGTAGAAATTGGCACTGTCTCCATTACCTTTTCTTTTCCGTTTGGTTATTTTGCGAGACAAGAAGACATGGCTATATGTGTCACCAAAATCTATTCGATATATCATCATTTCATCATCTTAACCACGGTTGAACCATCTAGCACCATCTTCCCTTGGCCAATCTACCCCTATTATACTCCAGGGGAGCCGAATCTCAATTCTCTCTTTTTTAACTCTTAACTCTCATCTTGCTCGAACATCAAGAGTATTTATGATCGCTTGTATTAAAAAAAAATTGATTTAATAATTTGGTAAATTATAAAAGTGGGCCTAATTTGGTCTGGGCTCATTGATACTCAAGCCCGGCCCGAAAATTAATTTAGACTTATAAATTTGTTCATACTCGAGCTAACTCAAACTTAATTAAACTTGATCCTACTTTTAACAGGCTAAATGGTTGAGTTTTGTGCTTACTCGGCCAATTGACGTGCTTAATTCCACTTATGCTTCAACCACTTGATTAATAAAGGCTATCCAATACACTATGGAGAATGAACATTTGGCTTTGTATGAGAATCCTATTCTTAGTAGGTTTTAGTATTGTCCAATTCCTAATTGGTTTTGTATTGTCCAATTCATAGTTAGTTTTACATTTGTGCAATCCTATACCGATTTATTCCCTATAAATATAACCATTGTCATAGGTTTTTAATTTTATTATATTGTTTTCTAGCTATATTAAAGAATATATTTGAAAGAAAATATTGAGTCTCTAATTAGTAACTGGGTTTTGCTTTGATTTTGTACTCGGAATTGATCTTCATAAATAATAGTTGTCACCCGGTGGATTAGTGGCGGTCTTGCTGATACCACATAATTGCTTCCGTAATTGGTTGATTGTTTTCTTCCTTAATATCTTATTTTTCGTATTGCTTGAATATCAGTGGTACTTGTTTATTTAATTATCGTACGCATCATTATTTAGTCGGTCCTACATTTATGCTAAAACTTGTTCTACCAATATCTTAGTACCACAGAGAAAAGAAGTAGCAGTCATCTCACCAAAGTTAAGCATCTTTGTAACTGAGATTCAGAGGAGTTAATTAACATATTTACGCTTCTTTAAGGGTGGTAATGTTGGCACCCCCACAATCTCTTAGTAACACTCACTAAAAAAAACATAAATTGTTATTTCGACCCCACTTGTTTTAATTTAACACAAAGGTTCATTAACTCACTAATCATGTAATTAACTATTATCTATCTAGCAACAAATTTTGGTTGCACCAAAATACCAACAAAACCTCCATTAATATTGCAAAACTCTAAGTTTAAGAAGAATGGTAGAAAAAAGATAAATTTTGGAACAAGGGAAACAAAATGATGCGATCTCGAATTGCTTTTCCTAGCCAGGTTAATGGATCCTAAATCCTTAAATTACGAAAGTGCTAGAACCTTGGAATTTCGTCGAAAAGATGGAAGGTGGAACCTAAACCCAACCCTTGAATGCAGGGATTGAACCTTAGTATAAGTCGAAGACGCCACAATCAATTAGTGGAGAATTGATTGATAAGTCAAGAATTATCTTGAATGATTAATTCAAACAATTCAATAAGTTCTAGCAAGAACTCAAGGTGTGAAACACTTAAATTTAATTAATAATACCTTGATAATAAAACATAATTGTGACTCCTTTAACTAGGAGAAGCAAAACAATAGAATCCTAAAACAATAAATAAATTAATTCCTATTAAAAATAGGAGTCCTAAATAAAAAAGGAAACAAACTAAATATTATCTCCTATTAAAGAAAGAAAGAAACTGCCAAAATAATAATAAAACTAATTAAATTTTTCGCTAGCCGGTCGTGAGAACACGCTAGAAAAATAAGGTTGAATTTCGGACTTTAAGGCGTGCCCACGCCTTACCAGAACAACACTTATGCCTTTTGGTCAGAATTCTCAACTTTGACGTGCCCACGCTTTACGCAAACACTTCTTCTGATTTCTTCACATTTGGCTCCACATCTTCTTGACTAAGCATTGTCCTCCATTCTTGTTTTTCATCTCCTTGAATGCTTCTCCAAGGTCCATCTTTATTTATTAACTCTTGGACCATGATCATGAGCGCGTCATTCGTCTTCCTTGCTCTAGCTCGGGTGATTGGACCACTCGAAACCCGGATGGGGTTTGCATAGTCTTTAGTCCATGATCTAGCTCCGGCGCTGTCCTTGGACTCATCATTCCCCTCCTCTTGAAAACGAATTGTCCTCAATTCATCACCTGCACTAAACGGACTTAGATCAACAACATTAAATGTAGCACTCACATTATACTCACCTAGTAAATTAAGTTTATATGCATTGTCATTAATCCTTTGCACAACTTAAAATGGTCCATCGCTTCTCGGTAATAGCTTAGAACCCCTTTGATCCGAGAAGTGTTCATTCCTCATGTGCAACCAAACCTAGTCTCCCGGCTCGAACACCACCTTCTTCCTTCCTTTGTTTGCTTGCTGCACATACTACTCAGTTCTTCTTTCAATGTTTTGCCTCGCCTTCTCATGAATCTGTTTAACAAACTCAGCTTTCTTCCTACCATCTAGGTTAGCATGCTCAATAGGTAATGAATAGTTTCTTTCAAGTTCTTCTTAATTATGGCACGCAACAAAGTGGATAAGGTTCTATTTACTACTTCTGTTTGACCATCAGTTTGGGAATGACATGTAGTAGAAAACAATAATTTAGTACCCAACTTGCCCCCATAAAGTCTTCCAAAAATAGCTCAAAAACTTTGCATCCCTATTAGAAACAATGGTTCTAGGCATGCCATGCAAACACATAATTTCTTTAAAAAAAAAATCGCAATTCATGGTGCATCATCAATTTTATGACAAGCAATGAAATGAGCCATTTTATAAAATCTATCAACCACCACGAAAACAGAATCATTCCCATATTTAATCCTAGGCAAATCCAACACAAAATCCATAGAAATATCAACCCAAGGGTCACTAGGAATGGGCAATGGGGTATATAAACCATGGGGGTTTAACTTAGACTTTGCTTTCTTACAAGTAACACATCTCTCACAAATTCTTTAAATATCTGTTTTCATGTGAGGCCAAAAGAAGTGTTCTTGCAATACTCATAAGGTCTTAGTTATACCAAAGTGTCCCATTAGACTCCCACTATGAGCCTCGATCTTTCACAAGCAACTCACGCAATGAACATTTAGGCACACAAAGTTTATTTTCACGCATTACGAATCCATCATCCCTAAAATACTTATCAAACGCCACTTTTTTATATGCATTAAAGGTATCTCTAAAATTAGCATTATCACAATACAAATCCTTAATGTATTCAAATCCAAGCAATTTAGCATTTAAAGTAGCAATTAAAGCATACATGCGCGATAAAGCATCTGTTACAACATTCTCTTTACCTTGCTTGTACTTGATCACATATAGGAAAGTTTTTATGAACTCTACCCATTTGGCATGAAGCTTGTTCAACCTTTGTTGTCCTTTCAAGTGCTTTAACGATTCATGATCTGTGTGAATCACGAATTTCTTCGGTCAAAGATAGTGCTGCCATATATCCAATGCTGTCACCAATGTATAGAGCTCCTTGTCAGAAGTAGGGTAATTTAAGGTCACCCCACATAAATTGACGCGAACCCGGATCGTCTTTCCTAGCCAGGTTAATGGATACGCAACCCTTAACGTCGAAGACGCAAGAACCTTAGAATCACGCGAAGTTGATGGAAGGCGGAAACCTCAACCCAACGCTTAAAGAAACGTGAACCTTGGTATAGTCGAAGACAAACAATCAATTGATGGAGAATTGATTGATACGTCAAGAACAATTGAATTAATCAATTCAACATGTTCAACATGTTCTTAGAGAACACAAAGAGAAAACTCTCAATATTATTAATCATCAAACTCATAGAATAATAAAACAATAATGTGGCTACTTTAAATAGGAGTAAACAAGCCTAGGAATCCTAATTCAAAAAGGAAACAATTTCCTACTTAGAAAAGGAAAATAATAACATCTAGAATAATCCTAATGCAACAAGGAAACTAATAAATACTCTAAAATAATAAGACAACTTATTCAAAAAGGAAACTAGTAATCTAATTCCTAATTGAATAATAAAATAAGACAACTAAAATAAACTCCTAAATAATTAAGGAAATAATATAGGAGTCTTGAAATTCTATGAAATTTCTTTTGAATTTCCATGCTCTATCCTTGTAATTCATCATGTGTGGATCATCATTTGGAATGCCATGAACCACCATGGTTGAATAGAAACTGGAGCTAGACCGGATCATATCAACTTCTTTGTTATTATGCAATAATACAAATAGTATACATACAGCATAAAATAATTAGAGTAATATATGACACATGAAGAAACCAAAATCTCACCTACCAAGGTCATAATTATAACAAGAAAATGAAAAATTATTGTGTAAATTTTGAAAAAAAGGTCAAAGGAATATAGTTGTTGAACAATTGGCATTTATAATTTTTTCTCTGTAGGGACCCATAATAAATATAATTATGACTTATTTGCTCCCAAAATTATGCAAAAAGAAAAGAGATTCATGACACTTCTTTTTCACTATGCAATAATGTACAAACAGCAAACAAACAACATAAAAGAATTAATGTACAACATATGAACCAACCTAAATCTCATCTACTACGGTCATAATTATAAGGAAGAAAATGCAAAACTATTGAGTAAATTTTGGAAAAAAAAATTATATATTCAGTTCAGGACAAAGGAATATATAGTATACCAACTTTTGTTGTTGAACAATTGGTATATATTGAACCATTAAAGAAGCTTGAATATGTTAATGAACTCCTCCAAATCTCAATTACAAAGATGCTCTACTTTGGTGAGAGTCATGCTACCTCTCTTTTCTCTGTGCTATGATACCACTAGAAGCGTAGGACCGATTAGATAATTGTGCGTACGATAATTAAATAAACAAGCACCGCTAATATTCAAGCAATACAAAAAACAAAAGATTAAGGAAGAAAACAACCAACGAAGTACACAAGCAATTAGGTGGTATCGGCAAAACCGCCACTAATCCACATGGTGATAGCTATTGTTGATGAAAATCTATTCTAAGTAGACCTATATTATTGATGAAGATATATTCTAAGTAAATTAAACCCTAGCCGCCAATTAAACCGATCAATATCATCTCTCAAATATATTCTTTAATCTAACTAATATACAGTACAATACAATTTAAAACATATGACAATAGTTCTATTTATAGGGAATAAATCAAACGGGTCTAGAATATCACAAAACCAACTAAAAATTAGACAGTACAAAATCAAATATAAATTGGACAATATAAAACCTACTAAGAATTGGACAAAACTCGCAAACTGGCATGGCTGTACTCTGTGGCTGACCAGATTTGGCACGGTTTGCAGCCATGTCAAATAAGGCCGAACCAATTTTTTTGGTACGATATCACACCGTGCTAAATTCATACATTTTCTTGGTCAAAAGGTACCAATTTCATTAAAGTTGACACAATTATTGGACGGATATGTATCTTGGCATTTTTTTGACATGTGTCATTTCATTACTTGTCCACGTGTCATTGTGTTAGCGATATCTTTAGTGGCACTACCTAAGCACCATTCTGGAACGGTTTTTAGCCATGCTAGTGGAAACAATAATTCCTGGAATTTTTCCTTTTTTTTTTCTTTTTTTTTTGCTTTCCAGTTTTATTGTTTTCTTGGCTGTATTTTTGCCCTTTTGCACAAGATCCAAACAGCGCCCCGAAAAAGATACATAAGAGTTTACATTTACTTCCCAAAAGATACAATCACACCCCCGTTACACTCAAAACAACCACCATAACATATACAACAAGAACATTATATTAGTTTCACAAAAAAGTAATTAAGTGTAACACCCCGTATTTCATTTCCAAGCCAATCCTCCTTCTTAGCTTGTTTAAGGCCAAACCTCGCTTGAGGAGTCGATTTTCGTTCCGGGACCTCTGTGATTGAGCCAATACTTATAATATGTCATTTTAATGATATTAAGTATGCATACATGGTTAGAACGCATTTCGAGAAGCCGCAGCTGAATTTGGCGGCTAACGGCGAAAAATCGAACTTTTGCCGAAATGAGTTTTTGGCCAATTTTGGAAGGCCATAACTTCTTCATATGAAGTCCAAATGAGTTCCTGTTTGTGGACATGGTTTCGTCTCATTTCCCTCTACAACTTTTGTTTGAAGGCGGAGTCGAATAGAAGTCATTTTGAGGGTCGAAACAGGCCACAAAAATTGTTATTTCTTAAAGGAAAAAATGAGGAGCTTCAGATTTATGCCCTCTGATCGATCAGAGGAGGTCCGAAGGGTTTTTATATCTCCATTGTTATACATTCATTTCTTCCATCCATATCATCTCCATTTGGTTCCATGCTTGAGAGAGGGTTAGAGAGAGAAGTAAGGGCTCACTAGGGGGGGGTTCTTAAGAATGATTCTCTATAGTTCCTTGCTTCTTATAATATTAACATCATCTCCATCTTCTTCTTTCTCCCATCTTCACCATTGTTAGCTTTTTAGAGCTCAAATTGAGGATTTTGTGATGTGTTGGAGTGCGGCTTGATTCAGTGCTCAAAACCTCGAAGTATTGGCTTAATTCAGGTGGGAACACTAGTACCTAACTTCAATTTCAAATATTATATGTTATATCTATGTTTTCAAGTCAAATTGGGGATTTCTTTTAAGAGCTTGATTGATTTATACATACATGGGGTTTTGGGTAATATTTGTTGTTAGTTTTCCTTGATTTATCCATGTTTTTATTGCATTTCATATGAACATGTACGAATCACATTATATGTTTGAGTACCCCAAGCCCTAGGTAATACCCATTAGAGCGTAAGCGCGTATACTTGGGTTAAAGTCGTATATGTACTGTTATAGGTTACAGAAGAGTATTTATACAAGATTTGAACTATATTACACTTGATATGAATTTAGGACTATATAAGTTATACATGTTTGTTCTACATGTATATTTGGGTTGATATGGGATTTGTATATAATTATCCCTTCATATATTACTGAGTTGATGAGGAATTCTATGATAGTATATGTTTCCTCACTTTTACCATAAAAGCCCCATTATACACTTGTGCACTTAATTAGCATTTGTAAATAACTATAAAGAGGTGTGAAGCAAGTTTCGTATATGAGGAGAAATTGCACATAGACATATATGATATATTGTTCTTATAATGTAAATAATATACCCATGCCATTGGATTACTAACACCAAGAATTTGGTAGAAATCCACTATTTCAGTAACAACCTTACAGTGTTTTCTAAATAGGGCTACGAACTTGATAAGTAGTGGGTTCAAACCATGATTTTGGTTTCAACGTAATGATGGTTATATCCATGAGATACATACTTTATTGAACAAACTAATTACTTTATTGATGGTAGTCCATCAAGCCAAAAAATTACTACAAGTAGACTACTAGTCCACTCATTGAGTTGTTTAAGTATTGCATGGATATAATCATGTAATGGTATAATTCTATTTAATGGCATATGTATATTTAATACATCCTATTTAATGGCATATGTATATTTGATACATCCTATTTAATGGCATATGTATATTTGATACATCGTATTTAATGGTATATGTATATTTGATACACTATCTATCTATCTATTACGTACACATAATTGGTGGTTTATATAGTTTAAATAAGGACTAGATGTTGTGTATTTGGAAAAACTAGATGCGCCTTTGGTAAGCGGAGTCAATACGCAAACACAAATTAAGATATGTTTATATATATGTGTGTACATGTATATGTACTATGTATAAGTATATAGATCATATATTGGTGTATAAAAGCTAGATTCGATTTTGGTTTACGGAATTATTATGAAGATATGATTTGATATATATATATATGTACGTATGTGTGTATTACGTATGAGAATATTTTTTTTCGAACATACTTCCTATTGATGTTTTAGTTTTGTAAGGCACTAATGGTCCATGGGGTTGACCTACCCTTGGTGGTCATATACCTTGGTCCGCATAGAAGGACCTCGTTTTGGAAGAGACATACTCTATGGTCTAGCTAGGGGGGCCGCGTGAAGCGCCATACCTTGCACATCTAGGTGGTTCACGAGGGGACCCAGCCTTGGGGGCTTAGATCACGATCACTATGCATAGTAGAGTAAACCCTAGATGTTCGATACAAGAGACGCGATTATGAGATATTTATAAGATTAATGCCTGCTTTTCTCCGTGATATATTCTATTATTATGATTTACTCATATTTTGATGATATATTAATTATTGTATTTTTGAGGTTGGGATAGTGCTTGGCGTGCATTGCATGTAACACAGTTTTATTATATTTTAAGCAAAGTACTTTATATATGTAAATATATGTAGAATACGCATGTAGAGATGGTAAAAGCATATAAGCATAGTTTTAATTATTTTCATTACACCACGTTGTGTGTACTTTCCAATGTGTATTTTATTACACAACCCTTATAGTTCTCACTGAGCTCGTGTTTGGCTCATTAACATTTTTCAAACCAGTTTTTCAGGTAATTCTCTTCGGGGGCGGCACGAATACAAAGTATAGGCACCTCTGATGACCTTAGGCTATTAGTAGTCGTCTGTTGACAATTTGACTTTTGTATATTTTTATTTAACTGAACATGTATTCAATTTCATTTTCAAAGTGATGTATAGACTTTTAAATTAATGATTTAGGGCATCATTGGAGGATTTGTTTAACATATGGATTGTTTCATTTATCTTATTGATAACTTTATAAATGTGGAGTCCTATTTCTAGTCAAATTCATTTTATAAATTTACAGGTCCGGATTTGTTAAACTTACAAACTCCACATGCCAAAAAATTTCTAAAAAGTGAGGCTTTATATATAGTTTACTAATAGATGAGTTTCAAATTGTGTATATGAAACCTGTTGTTGCGTACGGTACCGTGATTAAAGGGATCTCGGAGACCTAAAATCTCCTAACGGGATTCGGGGCGTCACATTAAGTCTTCCTAAAATACAAGTTTATACTACAATAATATTTTGAACTTCACATCTTATTACAAATTAAGGGTAGAAAAACCCAAACTTTAGTATAGTTTAGTTTAGTTTTAAAAAAAAAAAAATTTAGAAAGAAGAAAAAAAAATAAAAATCTTTAAGGGCTCATTTAGAAGAGTTTTTGAGTTAAAATTTATTTTGAAATTGAGTTTTTTAAAGAAGGTTTTTAAATTCGATTTGTATTTGATACAAAAAACTAAAACTGGTGGATGAGGAAAAAAAACTCATAAAATAGTCACAATAATTCTTATTTTATAGATTTCGATGAAGAGTTAGGTTTCAAATATATATATATATATTATCTAATTACGAATTTAGGATTTAAAGTTATAGTGTTTTAAAATTTTTATGAGAGAAAAAGTAAAATGAATTTGATTTTGGAAAGTGTGAAATGAGATTTTAAATTTGGTTTTTAAAACAAGTGCCAAACAAGCAATTTTAAAAAAAAAAACGAAAAAAAAAGTACTTTTAAATTATGTACCAAACAAGGGCTAAGTACTTTAAGCTTTTCGACCACTAGTTAACAACTACTCCTTGCTATGTAAAAAGATATCACAAAAAAAAATATATTCATCTCCAAAGCCCCCCTAGTTGAAGGCAAAAGGAAACCTAAACTTTAAATACTTCCAACATTTTCATCATCTGTTAGCAACCACCCCTCGCTACTTTAGTGTATATACATATTATTTATCATATGCACAAGTGCGTACGCACTTGTGGTATTTCGATGGGTCCCAAATAAAAACAAACGGAGGAAGGCAGATTTAACAAAACAAAACGAAGGAATACCTTTCAACAAAAACAGAGCCCCCCCTCTCTCTCTGCAAACACCAACCTTGCACTCCCCCTCTCTCGACTGAACTCCGAATGAAACTCCTCTCTCTCTCTCTCTATCCGACTGAAGCTCTTCTCTCTATACCATGCTCTGTGGTCCTTTTCTCTACCAAGCTCTTCTCTCTCTCTCGACAGGCTCCACTCCAGTGAAGGAAATCATTAACAGAGTTATATAACAAGATAACAGAGGTAAAGGGCCAAAAGATTGATTCCCCCAACACGATTCTCAGAAAAGGGATATAACAAGATAACCACAATAATTAAAAATCAAAAGTAAACAAAGAACCTAACAAAAAGGACAAATTTCATTGAAACTGAGCAAAGGGTTTTTCGTGAAAGTGGAATTTTTCCCAAATACACAGTTGTACAGCATCGTCAATCAACACCATCATCAACTCATCAATCATTATTATAAAAAATCATATAAATCAAAAAAAATATATCTCTAATTGAAGATTTACCTACATGCGTAGCTGATAAATTATATCTCTAAACCCATAAATATACAATCAACATCAAAGTTAACAAATTAATCTTTAACAGTATAATCCAATATTAACAAACCTAAAATTTGAAACAAAAAAACATGCAAATCAAAACAACGAATTACCCATTAAATTAAAACGAAACAAGATCATTGATTAAAATCCGCATCTTGACCAATTTACAGCAAAATCGCATTACAGAAATCGGAAATATATCTAATAAAAAAAATACAATCAATTTTTTTCCCCTTTTAGCAAAAGAATTTCAAATTGAATGGAATTTTAGAACTCGGTAGAGCTTGGTAGAGAAAAGAATGACCACGGAGCACAGTAGAGAGAGAAGAGCTTCAGTCGGATAGAGAGATATTTTTTCCCCTTTTAGCAAAAGAATTTCAAATTGAATGAAATTTTAGAGCTCGGTAGAGAGAAGGACCATGGAGCACGGTAGAGAGAGAAGAGTTTCAATCGGATAAAGAGAGAGGAGTTTCGCTCGAACTTCAGTCGAGAGAGGGGGAATGCAAGCTCGGTTTTTGTAGAGAGAGGGGGGGGGGCTCTGTTTTTGTTGAAAAGTATTCCTCCGTTTTGTTTTGTTAAATCTGCTTTCCTCCATTTATTTTTATTTGGGACCCACCGAAATACCACAAGTGCATGAGAAATAATTTGAGTGTATATATATACCTGTATAAGGTCATATAATGGAAAAATAGATTTTAAAATGCTAAACTACTTTATAAGAAAATAGTTCTAATGTAAAGCAAAGTTGATATAAACTAAACTAAAGTTACATCAAGTAATGTCATCTAATGGAGGCTGTTTCTTTTGCTGCTTGATGTTTATTTTCTCAAGTTGTTACTGAATCTGATTGTAAGGTGGTTGTGGATGCTATCAAGTCGGAGGCTGATTTTCTTGAGTGGAATTCTGCTAGTGCTGTGGATTCTATTTGAGATATAACTGCTAAATGCAGTAGAATTTCCTTCAATTTCGTTAAAAGAGAGGGTAATATGCCTTCTCACTGGGTAGCCACACAAGCTAAGTTTATGTCTTTACCTTTGGATTGGCGCTTTAACCCTCGTCCCGTTCTATCTCGCCTCCTCTTGTCTGATTTCCCCCTACTGGAGTTGGATGAGTTTGTGATCTGTTGCTCTTTGTTTTTTTGTTCTTTTTTTGCTTCGTGATCTGTTGTGCTGGTTGTTTGTGATACTGGTTCTCTTTGGCCTTCTGTAGGGAGGGCTGTTTTTTTCCTCTTTGTTGTTGTTTCCCTTTTATTGTCCTAAAAAAAGTAAACATATAAAGAAATCACAAGAGTTTTGATCTGATTTTGAAAGAAAAAAAATAACAAAACAAAGGAAACTGCTCTGTAGCAGTTCATTACGCTAACTGGGTGAAAACTTCAGTTAGCCTTACCACATACTTCAAATGCTATTACATATATAAACAAGTAATTGAATTCAAATCCAAATAACTAGATATACTGCGAAACTTTTAAAGGTCCATTTCACACGGTCTAAACTTGATACAACATTATATATATATATAAAGAGAAAAGAAAAAAACGAGATTACATGTGGAAGGTCACATAATCAGTTTGCAATAGAAGTAACTAAAAATATAAATGGCAGACCTGGATTACCGATATCGGAGCTAGGAAGTCCGTCAACAATCTTAAGGAAGAGGAAAAGCGTGGTCTAGCTAGGTGGCTAATCTGTTCATATACACTAGAATTAAGCACACATGTTTACAGTGCTATCAAAGCATCTGCATCTAACACTATCCTACTCATCAATTCCAAAAAAAAAAATATGCAAAAACGGGGAGGAAAGTAGTCCATAAACATAAAGTACTAACAAATGTAACACTCAATACTCAATAGATAAACGCAAAAGAGTTCAATACGAGCAGAGGATCGAGGATTTAGGTCATATTTTTCCTTTAACTTGGAACTAGAAAGAAGAAATTATATACATGCATACACAGGAATATATATATATATATATGTATGTATATAATTACATCGTAAATGAAACTTACATCATCCATTAATTCTCAGAGTTAAAATATCTGGTGTTGGCTCTGTGGTATCACCAATCCCAAGGCTAATAACTTTTGCATTTGGATACTTCTTAATGTGCTCAAGCTCCCTTGCAGAAATCTGTAGTGCAATTAATGAGTAAAACAAAACTTAGGAACCTAATGGCAAGGCTAAATTAATAATTGTTGAAACAGTCAATGATTCCTGTAATTATTAGGACCGACCCCCCTCTTGTGAAAAAGGAATTAATGTTTGCCTTCAACATATTTCAGTTAAAGAAGATTACAATCACTCAATCAACAAAAAACTTGAGCCGAAATTAGACTATGTGGTCTGTAACCTTATCAAATATACAGCACCAAAAGCCATAATAAAAGGGCTAGAAAAAAGTGCGATAACTAGTAAGAAACTTAGTATCTACCAACCTCCGGAAACAGATAGTTATTTTACAACTTCTCCAGATTTACATGGAGGGCTACTTTGGTACAACGAGTGGCAATTACATGCTAAAGTTTCAACATTTGTGGACTATTTAGAAGAAGTTAACAAAGGAGCAAAAAAGGGATTAATGAAATGCAAATTGTTTGACATACCAATTCCCTCTTTTGGTAGTTTCAAATAAATCAAATTTGTTCAAGTGGGAATGTTAAGTGATAAATAACTAAACATTTGTTAGTACTCTGTGCAATCAAAGAGGTACCTGGCCCCCAGGCTTCAGGAAAAATGTATGAGGGATGAAACTGTAAGACGAAATCTTGTACGTATTTTGTAATTTTCTACTCTCAGGTTCTCGTGTTAATGTAAGATAAGTAGTGCGAAAAACAGGAAGGAAATATACTAAAAAAAAAAAGAGCTGATAACTAACTATAAGAGATTCTAACACTAAAACTTGATACTATGAATTAGAAAGTTCAACTAAGGGACTTAAAAAAAATCCTAGTTTTCCTTAAGAATAAAGATTTTATATTTTAAACTCTATCTCCAACTTTATGAACATACATATGATTTAGCATCACAAGAACACCAAATAGAGGTATTGAAAGGTAAAACGGTAAATACCAGAGAGTGAACTACATCATTATCTAGGCTCAATTGTTCATGAGAAGAGAGAGGTCCCTGTGACCTATGTAACCTACATAAAAAATGACAACATTAGTAGATGAAAAGAAGAAAACAAAGTTTCAACCTACTTACCCAAACACAAATTAGAATCGGCAAACAAACTAAAGAGACAGTATAAACAGAGCATGAAGTTACTTGTAATCCAAAGCATCAATGTTGATTAAGACCACAAACTCATCCTTTTAAGCATTGAACACCTAGCTATATCTAGTTTAATTAAAGAAAATTATCATGTAAAATAAGTAAATATAATTATAGTTGAACACAAAACAAGTTATCAGGAGCACAATTAGCACACATATAAGGGGAAAAAATACATATAAATCAAAGCACAGGAAAATAGAAACAAATGAAAAGCAAGTACCATACATATTACGAAGAAAACATCACAAAAAATAATCAACAGAAAGAAAGAGGGAAATAATGAACCAATAGAGTGTATCTGTAGTGTTCACACAAAAACATACATAACTTCAAATTCTTTGGTCACAAAATAATTAATAGTTATTAGTGGTGTAGCAAGTTCTCTAGCATAGAGCCATAGATACAAAACTGAGCCTAAGTTTGAAATCAATTCAAAGTTTGTTCACCTGTTTTCTCCAAATTTGTAGGATCCAATCCGTATATACACCACGACAATAACCCCGAATCAATTTAAACAAGTAGATCTTGAGTCAAGTTACGTACATGAAATTAAAGACTAAGCCCCTGTTTGGTTGGTGTTTTAAAAACCAGTTTTTATAATTTTTACCAAAAGTAAACTTAATCTCACACTTCTCAAAATTCACGTCACTTTAATTTTTCTCTCGTAAAATTTTTAAAATACTATAACTTTAAATCCAAAAATTAAAATTAGATTAAAAAAATATATATTTGAAACATATATAAAATAAAATAACTATTTTTAAATTTTTTTCATAAGTTGTTTTGAATTGGTTAAAACAAAAAAAAAACTAACAAAAATTAAATTAACTTTTCAACCTAGTCAGACTTTCCAAAAACCCAACCAAAAAATTCAACCAAACAGGCTGAATATTGATATCAGAAGTTCAAAACTGTATAAAATTGAATCCATTTATAAATAGCGAAGAATGCGAAGAGATACTATGAGAAAAGGCAGCAAAAAGAAACTTGGTAAATCTAATATTCGAAAGCACTATAGAACTGAAGCATTGATTGGAAAGTTGTATATAATAATACTAGGAGGCTAATTCGGAAAATAGGAGCATCTTTATCGAACCTGACAGAGGGTTCGAATACTAGTCAAAAATACCTGAGATTCGCAACTTGGCCCACCTCAACCGCCACGTCGCCTCCTCTGACTCCATCTGGGTATCAACATTACTGGTGGTTGGGCGGCCACCGACAAGAAAGTGGGGGTAGAGTGACCGGCTTAGATGGAGCGGGTAGAGAAAGTTGGGATGAAAAGGTTAAGGTGGTTATTGGCATTTGGCAGGGATCAAAATTTATTAAGGGAGCACTAAAATAAAAGCTATCAAATAAAATATTTAATTAAAAAATGTCCAATGAAAAATTTGAGGCTGTCAAAATTAATATTAGTAGTAAAAAATTTAAAATATTAAATTAAAAAGGATTAAAAAACTAATATGGGCATTTTTTTTCCAATTTTTTTAAATAATATTAAAATACTATTTTTAATAATATTTAGTTGAAAGGGTAATTCAGTAATTGAATGCATTTTTTCATAGGATTTTATAGAAATGATCTATATTATGAGTGTATCACCTATATCAAATTTCATAAAAAAATTCAACTTAGAAGTGAATGAAATGTTCATCAAAAATTTTTACGGTCGAAAATGTACACATATAACAATTTTTACATATATATCAACTTTCCAAAACACCCACTTCTAGGTTGAATTTTTCGATGTGATCTACTCACTATATATATATGTAGTCTACAAATTGTTATAAAAAAATTCATTGATTTACCCTCTAAATGGCCATCCCTTTTTTTTTGTTAAAGTGAAAAAATCTATCTTTATAATTTAACTATATATATATTTGGTCTATAAATAGGAAATATTCCACTTTAACAAAAAAAAAATGGATGACAATTTGGAGATATAAATGTATGAACTATTATATGAAAGTTTGTGGAGATGATTTATATATAGTGACTAGATTACACACATCAAAATTTGTAAAAAACAAATAAAAAATCACCCTAGAAGTGTGTGTTTTAAAAAATTGATATATATGTACATTTTCAGACGTTAAATTTTTTTATGATCATCTCACCTACTTATAGGTTGATTTTTTTATGAAATTTGGTAGGTGTGATATACTCATAATATAGATCATCTATACATCTCCGATTAACTTAATTTTCTGTATGCATCTTAAATATACAGTAATCATTTAACTCAATGGCCGGATGGATTATGAAATTAATAATAAGTTACTGGTGGGTGTAAAAAAAATTTATACTACTCCAATTAAGTGGAAACTTCCCCTATGTATACATATGACATAGTAACCTATGCCAAAGGCGTTATCAACCATTCAAAAAACATTTTGAATTTAAGCCACAATTCTTTATCCCTTATATATTTTTAACATTCAAAACTTGTTTCCCTTTAATTATTATATATGTATATAAGAATGCAATTATACATGATCTAGATTGTTCATTATCATATTTTGTGTGTTATTAGTTTGAATTTAAACAAGTAACTTTTAATCGGGTAATAAGACATTGAAATCCAAATTGTTATGTAAATTAATTCATCAAGATACCAATTACTAATAATATACAAGTTATTCCGAAACAAATATAAGTTGATATGCGAAACATTTAACATAACTAATTAAACATGTTAAACTCAAATATAACATATATCTAGACTTTACCAAGTACATGTGAAGTATCATGCATATATTTGAAAATATACATATATACACTTGAGGGATAACAAATGATAATTGATACTTATTCATTATCGTGCTTTGTCATGTTACAACTCATTTAACATGACACAATTAAAGCTGATAAACCTATTAATTTATAATTTATTGTTTATTAACATTATTTTATTGTGATCTTTTTTTCACAAACCTATGTGCAATACATTTAAATTGTGTGCAATGTTATTTTCATTACTTTTTAGGCGTGACGAGTTTAACACACTCAACATGCGTGTAATGTTATTGTCGTAAAGAGAATAAAAAGGAGACTTATAAAGAGGACCCTGTTTATAGGGTTATGTACAATGAGAAAAAAGGAAACTTAATATAATATTAAAACTTAATAATAATATATTTTAACACTTCCCATCAAGTTGGTGAATAAATATTGAGCATGCACAACTTGCTAATCAATCTGAAAAATATCTTATTGGAAACACCCTTAGTAAGTACATCGGCCAACTGATCTTCTGAGCGTATATGAGGCACTGCAATTATTTTTTTTCCAATTTCTCGTTAATGAATAATCTATCCACTTCCACATGCTTTGTTTTATCATATTGAATCAGATTTTGAGCAATATCACACGCTACCTTATTATCATAGTGTGAGAATTCGAGTCTCCGACCCTTCGAGGGGGAATCTCGATTTTCGTGTTTCGTAATTTGTTTTATAAGGAAAGTGTATTTTCAAAGTCGCCAATTTGTTTTACAAGAAAACAAACAAAAGATTGTATGAAAGATAACCCGAAACTAGTCTGTCTTTTATATGTTTGAAACTAGAGATTACTTGATAATTTGTTTTGTTAGGGTTCAAAAATTATGTTACCAATTGGGAAGGTGTTAGGCACCTAATTCACCATTTTGGTCTCTTAATGAATCATATATTTAATTCCTATTTTAGATATCTTTTAAGTAGTTTTGAATTATTTTCAAAAGTAGTCCTTTCTGATAAATTTTAATTTTAATTATATGTACGAAATCAAATTCGAGCTTTGTAAGCGCCTACATATTCATTCGTAGAATGAAATCAGAGTATCGTAATACCACTCATTTGGAAATTATTTTTGTATTGGTTTGTTTTGAAAATGTGTCA
Source organism: Lonicera japonica (assembly GCA_021464415.1). Classification (NCBI taxonomy): domain Eukaryota; kingdom Viridiplantae; phylum Streptophyta; class Magnoliopsida; order Dipsacales; family Caprifoliaceae; genus Lonicera; species Lonicera japonica. The sequence continues at coordinate 43,960,009 of CM038470.1, forward strand.
AAACTGATTTTAGTTTTAATATAAAACTTAAAAATAACTTATTCTGAAAGCAGTGAACTTGTTTGCAAATTATCTAATTTTATATATTAAAAATTATAATTAAACTTGTAATCAAAATTCAAAAATGTTATAGAAATGCGTACCTGATGCGCTTGAGAAGAAATAAAAGATTCTTGCCTTGCTTGCTTCCTAGCTTTTTTCTCTCTCTGAAAATTACTAAGACTCACAAGACCCACTCTAATGACCCTTTTAAACCTACCTAATGAGCTATCTACCTTCCCCCTTGAAAATGACCCCAACAATCCTATTTATAGACTGAAACTCATGCTTTGGTTCGCATGCGGCACCAAGGTACTGAAGGGTAGTGAAGCACTGTATGTGTGGCACCGAGATGTGGCACGAGGCTGCAGTACTGGCAGTGCCGCGGTACTGCCAATGCCATATGGCATCGGGATGTGCGATATTGCCTTAGGCATGTGGCACTGCCTGGAGAGGTGTGGCACTACTCCTGAATACTACCTAGGCATTCCCGAAAAAACTCAGTTTTACCACGTTATAATCAGCAAAGTGGCGACATTTGTTGTGGTAGGCCTAAAACTCGATGCGAAAATGTTTGTTCTGTAGAAAACTAGATTAACGCGAGAGTCGTGGATTGGGTGTTCATAGACCCTCTCGTCCTGAAATTCTTTCTTGCAAAGATCCTTAGGTTTATCCTAATTCTTACTGATTCCTTGACGATTCTCCCCTTGGCAGAATCTTCTCACCCTCAGCATTTGTTATTTTGCCAAACTTTTATACCCTCAAAATAATTCTCTAAGTTGGTTTTATATATTTCAAAAAGAATATTCGTATTTTTTGGAGGAAAGTGAAAGAAAGAATTCCCATTTTTTGGGGAAAGTGAACAAAATTCCAATTTTGGAGAACGTGAGCGAAAGAATTCCCATTTGGGGGAATAAGATGAATTCCTATCTTGGAGAAAGCGGAAGAAAAAAATTCCATCATGGGGAATACGAAGAAAATATTCCCATTGTTGGGAATACATGGATGGAAGAATTCCCATCATGGGAATGTGGAAAAATTCCCATTGTAGGGAATATGGAAAAACTCTTATCGTGGAGAATACAAAGAATTCCCATCTAGGGGAATGTGAAAAAAATTTCATCATGGGGAATGCGAAAAAAGGAATTCCCATCTTAGGAAATGCGAAAGAAAGAATTTCCATCTTCAAGAATGTGAAAAAATTCCTATAGTGGGAATAGGAAGAGTTCCCATCTTGAGGAATGTAAAAAAAAATCCCATCGTAGGGAATGTAAAGAATTCTCATCTTGGGGAATGCAAAAAAATTCCCATTTGGGAAATAAGAAGAATTCCCATCTTGGGAAATGTGAAAAAATTCCCATTTTGGGGAATATGGAAAAATTCTCATTATGGGGAATGCAATCTATTAAAATTTCTAAGAGCAAGAGGTGTTCTTGATAAAACTTCATCTTGTTGTCACAGTCGAAAATGTTGTGTTTCCTTGATATCTCTTGGATAGAGAAATGTATGCTAGAGAGAATATGAAAAGTTCAATTGTTGCCTTTTTTGAAAATCTTGTACTTCCCTCAGTTTAACTCTTCTTCTGTCATTAAGAAATTAAGTTGGTTTCCTTTAAATCTCAGATCTTCATGCGTAGTAATGGACTCAGTTTTCAACCCTACCCTCTGGCTTTACTTCTTTAATCTTGTATTACCCTTTTCTACTCTTTCAATTTTTTCTTATACCCGATTCCTCTTTTACACCTTCTTCTTTTACCAGATTTGAACTGTGTCTAGCACTGATCATTTTTCAAAGCTCGGCTCTGCCACAGATCTCAAAATTTAGCTTTTGGGCTTTGTATCTTACTCCACCGTGCATGTGTAAGTGATTCTTATTCTATTCATCTTAGAAGAACCACAGAGTCTTTCAGACATCCAAGGTGCAAAAAATTATCAAAACTTTGTTTATTTTGTCATTTAGGACCCCCCTCCCCACTTGTTATGTGACAAGGAAGTTGTCATACAACAAGTGCCCAAACGACAAAGTGATTTGGGAAATCTCTTTTCATTTGAACTTTCAAACTTCTCATTCTCTTTTTAGCATATTTTTTTCTTGCTCACATATTTACTTTTTGGCAACTATGTTGGTCATGTGTTCCATGATGATCCGCCACATCTGTTTTTTTATAATGCACTCTTCATGACGATTAATGGGTGTGTATGGATTTTAAGGGACTCCCTGGGATCGAACGAACCTAATGGAGATTGATGTATCATCAGATAACGCTTTCGCCTTTATTAGAAGATCATTTGTGACTTATAATGGAGCCTTGGATGTGGATATTTGTTGATCATAGAACTTAAGTAAGGATTTTTCTTATAAGTTATGTGCTTATGGTGAGAGTTGATCTTGAAAGGGATTGCCGGTTTCAGTTCGATGTTCATCATGATCAATAGTAATTATTTTTAATGCTAGGGCTATAATCATTTAGAGCAAACAAGTTAAATAGCACAAGATTAACTTATTATTATGTCAACATATGACATGCTGGTTGAATGTCTCAAAGCTTTCAACCACGAAGCAGATCTCAATGAAGCCTTTGCCATACTCAGACAGAATGACATGTCCCTCAACTCTGCAAAGTGTGCTTTCGGGGTAAGAGGGGGAAATTTCTGGGGTTCATGGTAATATAAATGGGAATCAAAGTTAATCCTAAGAAAATACAAGCTTTAATTAATATGAGGTCTCAAAACCAAGCCAATAGAAGTCCAATGTTTGGTTGGGAGGGTTGCAGCTCTAAATAGATTCATCTCCAAGGCAACGGACAAGTCTTACCCCTTCTTCAAAGCCCTCAAGAAAGCTTTTGAATGGATAGAAGAATGTGAGCTTGCTTTTCAGCAACTTAAGCAGTATTTGGGAGCTCTTTCCCTTCTTATCTCACCAAAGAAGGAAGAGGTTTTAAGCTTGTATCTGGCAGTGTCGTGGACAACAGTCAGTTCAACCCTAATGAGAAATGAGGAAAGGGCACAGCTACCACTCTATTACACAAGCAGAGCTTTGCACGCCACTGAGTTGAATTACCCAAGGTTGGAAAAACTAGCTTACGCCCTTCTCATCATCTTCAGGAAACTAGGGCCTTACTTCCGGGCCCATGCCATTGATGTGCTCATAGACTAGCCCCTACGAAGGGTCTTTGATAAGCCAAAACAGTCGAGAAGGTTGGCCATTCGGGCTGTAGAACTCGGGCAGTTCGTGATAAACTATAGGCCTTGAGTTTCAACCAAGGGCCAGGCCATAGCTGACTTCATTGCAGAGTTCAATTACACTGAGGAGCAAGTCCTTAAGCGACTAGAACTGTTGTTACCTTTGGACCCAAGGACCTCAAGCCCCACCACCTCAATGAGCTTACTGTTGTGAATGTTTTAAAAACTCGCAAGTGCACGAATCGAATACTAGTATAGCTTAGGCAAGTGCGAGGTCGAACCCTAGGGACTTAACGGATGGAACGTACGTGTCTCTCTCACTAATTTTAATTAATTCCTAATCTAGCTTAGAAATTGAATGGGATGATTTATCAACTAAGAATACGAATAAAATAATAAACTAATAAAAATACTAATGAAATAATCAATTAATAAAATACTAGGGTGGCGGAGTCATATATTTGATATCATGTTCCTAGTATTCATGCCCAACAAACTCTACTCTATGCTCGCACTAATTTGGTCTCTCGACTCTATTATATGCGGAAAATAAATTCAATTAAGCCCAATTAAATTATAAAATCCAAGTGTTAATTCTTCCATAGCCAAACAAATGTATAAAATCAAAACACTCGCTATATCCATCAAAACACACCATATATCCGCTCTCAACAAATCATAAGGTGAATCCAACAAAACATAGTGAGAATCCAATTTTATTTTTATCAATTAAAATAGGCATTCAATAGGAAAAAATATTTTTAACATTAAAGCATTAAATTGGTAGAGTCAATTGGCATGAATACGTGTAAGGGAATCAATCAAACATACTCATCCTCAACCCTAGAAAATAACCTAGCCTAGCATGTTCGTAATTGAAACACAAAACATAATTAAACAATGTATAAATAAAAAATACTTAATAAATAAATAAACTTACTTGTACGAATCAACTGATGAATGGCCTCATGAATTAATTACACTATAATATAAAGGTGGAGCTCTCGGCAGGAGAAGAAAAAAAAATAAATCCAATGTATCCTTTGTTAATCGATAAGACAGAAGAAGCAGAAAAAAAAATTAAATTAAATTAAATAGAAGTTTGATTTCCTCGATAACCGTGCAAGGAGAAAAAATAAATTGTGGCTGCTGCTGTTTATCAAAAAGCAAGAAAGAAAAGAAAGGAAAAATAAAATAAAATTAAAAGCTCCTCCAATTTGATTGCTCGGCTGCTATTTATATTTGATGATGATGAATGAGCTGCTGGGCTTTATTAATGAATGGGCTGTGATTTAATTGAATGGGCTGCTGTATGAATTAGCTGAGAAAGGCCCGCAAGAAGAATTGTGGAGTTGGCCATTCTCGCTGGAATTTATTTATTTGGCGCACTGATCTTATTTCGGCCATAACTTTGCGCTCCGAACTCCGATTGACGCAAGGTTTTCTCCCACGCGTAGCTAACTCAAAGGTCTAAAACTTTCGTCTCTGGAGATTTCTTCAAATTCCGTACTGATTAGTGCCCTAAATTTATTGAACTTAGGCCTTGCGCGCAGCCATTTTTTCCTTCAATTGCAAACTTCTCGATTTAATTCCAAATACCTAAAAGCTCCAAAAACACAACAAACGTAGTAATATATGCTCTTCAAGATATATATTAGTGCCCTAAATTGTACCAATTTCTTGGCACATCAAATTCCCCCCAACTTATACTTTGCTAGTCCTCAAGCAAAGCAAAAGTCTTAAAATAAATTCTTTTATTAACCTCAAGGTTCCCCCAAGAGGACGAGTGAAGTCTCGTGATGGTTTGTAGTGAATATACCAACAAAATTCCAATGCAACAGTTCTTTCTAAAAATTATTCCCTTTCTTTCACCAATGTAAATAACTCAACAAAGAGATCAAAACACCCACAAGTTAAGCAATGTGAGACACACAACATCAAAGTTCTCAAACTAGCAAGATTAATAAGAATATTTCTTTCTCTCCAATCTCATTGTGTGTGTGAATTGACAACAACATAACATCATTAATATCTAAATAAGCAAAATTTGCAAATTCCATTCAAACTATGCTTTGACTCAACTTCTCACATGGCATACACTCAACAAATGAAATACTCAAGAATATGGTGTAATTGCTCTCATTACATGCGGGCTATATAAAGATTAAATGTATTCAAATTCAAATGCCTCTCACATGTATATATGAAAAACGCTAATAAATGAAAGAACAAGAGTCTCATGAAAGGATAAATCCCACTAGAAAAGTGAAATGCATAAATGGATCCCCTCCACCACTCTCACCTTAAAACCATATTCCAAAGAATCATTAGGACTTTTTTTCGGGTTGTAACGCAAGGCTTTAGGCAAGGGCTAATTAAATGAAGGGGTAAAAAGAGGACTCAAAGATCTAAGAAATACATTGAGATATAAAATTAACACTCTGGGCTAACTTTGACTTCATATGAACTTCTCTTTTTTTTTTTTTTTTTCCAATATTTTCCTCTTCATATCTCCTTTTCATACACTTTTTTTTCACTTTGACATTTCTGAGGAGATTTCATCACTTTTTTTTTTGTTTCGTTTTTTTATTTTATTTTATTTTTTTCTCTCTTTTTTTTTTTTTTTTTAAGCTCACTTTCCACTATTACCCGCATATAGAATAGATAATCTCAACATATTCTTAGATAAAAGGGTAGGCTATAAATATGGTTTACACTCCTAATTAGAGTAGGGTAAGGATATCGGATTACCAAAGAAAGGCTATATATATGGCTCAAAGGGGTGACTAGCGATACATATGTAAGGGTAGGATTAGGCTATATTGAGGTTGCCAAAGACGGCCTAAATCACTTCCTAAGGTTGAAAGTTCTTCAGTTCAAGTAATATCAAGAATCCTTAAAAGAATTGCATTTCATGGACGTACATTTCTAGTGTTCAATCAAAACAAAGAATAATGAGACTACTCAACGAGATACGCTTTTCAGAAATTAAGAGTTGATGTAAAAACCCTTAAATAGAAAAATTGGCTCAAATATTCACGGGTTACTTAGTCTCCACATTTATGTTCTTCAGGAATTTTCAGTTATACTCACTCATCCATTTAGTCATGCATAAGTTGCCATATGTGCTCAAATATAATGATGATTGAAAATCATGAAATTTCTCTTAATAATGATAGTAGGAGAACTAAGCATGCACATGTAAAGTATTAAGACGAATGCGTCATCGTTATTACACTGGCTAGAAAGAAAATCTTAATTAATATCAAAGAACCATTGCAAAGCTTTTCTTTGTTTATTTTTAAAAAAAAAAATTCAAAAATTTTAGCTCATTTTTTTTACAAAGTGCAATAAGTGAAGTGTATGGAATGATAAGGCAAATAAATCCCACCCCCAACTGAAATCTTACATTGTCCTCAATGTATAAAGACAAGCAAATATGAAAAGGAAGGATATCACCTGAAGTCGATGAAGCTCAATGATAAAGGTAAACCTGCACTTTTGTTAGAAAAAGAACAAAGAAAAGCAAAGTATCCAATTTTTAATTGCAAAACAAATATTTATCAGGTGGAAGGTCAGCAGATATAATAATCACAACATGAACATACTTGTTAAACCAACCACTTACCTCCAAGATTTGACGGCTAATATCAGGTTCTAGATCATATGATATAAAATGAATTAACTCAGTGGGCTCAACACATGGAAGCAGGAAATCAATAGGCGAATAAGGTTTCTCCAAAGGGGACGAGTCACTAGATTTTAACTCAAGTATACCAGGATCAAATGGGATACTCTCGCACAACTTCACACTATCAGGGGATTCATCTCTCTCGCTATCTAGCTCTGAAAACAAAAAGTTATGAACCTCTGCGTCCCACTCTTCCTCTTTCATTCTCGACATGCTTCTTGCTTCTTCTACAAATTTTGGATCATTTACTTCATCTCCCAACAAAGTTATGAAATCTTCTTCAAGCTCGTCACATTCTCCATCAAATATCCAGCTGCCTATCATGTTCACACCTTTAACTTCCTCTTCTTGAAGGTTTTTGCTTGTATCAAAGACATTAATCCATTCCTACAGTTGATTAATGCATTAGCCGTAGCGAGGAACGGCCGACCAAGAATCACAGGGATTTGCCCATTTGTGTTCTGAACAGGTTGAGTATCAAGGACCACGAAATCCACTGGGAAGTAAAATGTCTCTACCTGTATTAAAACATCTTCAATGACACCTCTAGGAAATTTAACAGATCGATCAGCAAGTTGAATTGTCATTGGTGTAGACTTCAGCTCTCCTAAACCCAATTGCTTAAAAACTGAATATGGCAATAAGTTCACACTAGCCCCCAGATCTACCAAAGCTCGCTCAATATGATGATTCCCAATCTTGCATGAGATTGTTGGACAACCAGGGTCTTTATACTTGATAGGGATCCTGCATTGAATAATGGAGCTTGCTTGTTCAGCTAAGAATGCCTTTTTCGGAACATTTGTTCTCCTCTTTTGAGTGACCAAGTCTTTGAGAAACTTGGCATAAGAAGGTACTTGTTTGATGACATCAAGCAATGGAATGTTTATCTGAACTTGTTTAAACACTTCTAAGATTTCTTCGAATTGAGTACCCTTCTTATTGTCTTTCAGCCTATGAGAAAAAGGGGCTTTAGGAACAAAATTCCTAGTCGAGGTATCTTCAATTACTTGCTTAGCATGAGGAGTTTGGTTCACAACTTGAGGTGAAGACTCAACCTCAGTTGGAATTTGCTCTTTTTCTTCTTTTTCTTCCTCCTCGCTATCTGGCATTCTCACTTTATTGTCAATTACCTTTCCCGACCTAAGTGTAGTGATGGCTTGAACTTGCCCATGTATTGGTGCATTTGGTGGGTTAGGAGCAGTCCCACTTGAGGAAACACCTTTAGGATTCGGAATTGGCTGACTCGGAAACTTACCCTTCTCTCTCTCACCCAATTGACTCGCCATTTGACCCATTTGACTCTCTAACCTAATGATGGCTTGAGTGTTCATGAGGCCGTTATTCCTAACTTCTTGCAAAAGTTGGCTTGAAGTCTGATTATTCTGGGTGGTCACTTGGATGAATTGTTTGAGAGTGTCCTCCAAAGATGAAAATTGTTGGGAAGTGACATGGGGTGATGGAGCAGGCGGAGCAGGTTGGAATGGTGGATAAGAATTGATTGGAGGGCGAAAACCAGGAGGTGGCTGCTGTCGTGGAACACTAGCTGATGGGGAACCCATATTAGGTATGGGTTGAGCTTGTGTCCACGAAAAATTGGGTGATTTCTCCAAACCGGATTATATGTCTCTGTGAATGGGCTATTGAATTGCTTATTGTATTCATTCATCGCATTTACTTGTTGTGGCATTAATTCAGAGATTCCTACCATAGAGGGGCAAGTTTGCGACATATGCATAGGGCTAGCATACACAGAACATCCTTCTGCTTGAATTTGATTGACATAATTGCTATCTAACCGCAGAGTTAACGCTTCAAGTTTCTTTGAGAGACTATCTAACTGTCTTCTAGTCTCTACATTTTCAGATAACTCATAGATGCCCTCTTTCTTAACTTCCTTCTTAACTTGAGCTGATGAATTTCTATGAGAAGAGAAATCCCATTGCTGAGAACTCTCGGAAAGATTCTCAGGGAAATTATAAGCTCCATCTTCTGTGAGACTAAGGAAAGTACCACTGTTCATCGACTCAATCATATTTCGATTGGTTTGAGTCAACCCATTGTAAAAGAACTGGACTAGTCTCCATGTTTCAAAACCATGGTGGGGACATCTCAAAAGTAGGTCTTTAAATCTTTCCCATGACTCGTAAAATTTTTCATGATCCTCTTGACAAAAATCAGATATCTGCCTTCGAAGTTCATTTGTCTTGGACATGGGAAAAAATTTAGTTAAAAATTTGGAAACTAAAGTCTCCCAACCAGTGATGGACCTAGAGGGTAGTGAATTGAGCCACGCCTTTGCTTTCCCTTTCAGGGAGAAAGGAAATAAACGTAAGCGAACAGAATCATCAGAAAAATTTTGAAACTTGAAAGTGGCACAAATTTCTAGAAAATCCTTAATATGGAGGTAAGGATCTTCTTGATCAATTCCATGAAAATTAGGAAGAAGTTGCATCACTTGCGGTTTAAGCTCGAAATGGTTTGCGGTAGTGGCAGGTAAAACAATGCAAGAAGGTGGGTTGGTAGTGATATGAGAGAAAAGCTCCTTCAAAGTTTTCGTCTCTTCATGTTCATCAACCATTGTTCCTTCCTCAAACAAAGGATTGAGTTCTAAATTCTCTATCCTATTCAATCTCTTAACACCGCGCTTCCAAACAATGCTCATACACTACTATACTCCTAAGGGGTTTTTTTTTTTTTTTTTTAAAGGGAACTAGTAGAAGGAAATAATCTAAATTAGTGAAATGATGGAAAACGAATTTTTAAGTCCCCGGCAACGGCGCCAAAAACTTGTTCTGAATGTTTTAAAAACTCGCAAGTGCACGAATCGAATACTAGTATAGCTTAGGCAAGTGCGAGGTCGAACCCTAGGGACTTAACGGATGGAACGTACGTGTCTCTCTCACTAATTTTAATTAATTCCTAATCTAGCTTAGAAATTGAATGGGATGATTTATCAACTAAGAATACGAATAAAATAATAAACTAATAAAAATACTAATGAAATAATCAATTAATAAAATACTAGGGTGGCGGAGTCATATATTTGATATCATGTTCCTAGTATTCATGCCCAACAAACTCTACTCTATGCTCGCACTAATTTGGTCTCTCGACTCTATTATATGCGGAAAATAAATTCAATTAAGCCCAATTAAATTATAAAATCCAAGTGTTAATTCTTCCATAGCCAAACAAATGTATAAAATCAAAACACTCGCTATATCCATCAAAACACACCAATATATCCGCTCTCAACAAATCATAAGGTGAATCCAACAAAACATAGTGAGAATCCAATTTTATTTTTATCAATTAAAATAGGCATTCAATAGGAAAAATATTTTTAACATTAAAGCATTAAATTGGTAGAGTCAATTGGCATGAATACGTGTAAGGGAATCAATCAAACATACTCATCCTCAACCCTAGAAAATAACCTAGCCTAGCATGTTCGTAATTGAAACACAAAACATAATTAAACAATGTATAAATAAAAAATACTTAATAAATAAATAAACTTACTTGTACGAATCAACTGATGAATGGCCTCATGATTTAATTACACTATAATATAAAGGTGGAGCTCTCGGCAGGAGAAGAAAAAAAAATAAATCCAATGTATCCTTTGTTAATCGATAAGACAGAAGAAGCAGAAAAAAAAAATTAAATTAAATTAAATAGAAGTTTGATTTCCTCGATAACCGTGTGTGCATTTAGGAGAAAAAAATAAATTGTGGCTGCTGCTGTTTATCAAAAAGCAAGAAAGAAAAGAAAGGAAAAATAAAATAAAATTAAAGCTCCTCCTCCAATTTGATTGCTCGGCTGCTATTTATATTTGATGATGATGAATGAGCTGCTGGGCTTTATTATGAATGGGCTTGTGATTTAATTGAATGGGGCTGCGGTATGAAATTAGCTGAGAAAGGCCCGCAAGAAGAATTGTGGAGTTGGCCCCCGTTTCTCTAGGCTGGAAATATATGTATTTGGCGCAACTTGATCTTATTTCGGCCATAACTTTGCGCTCCGAACTCCGATTGACGCAAGGTTTTCTCCCACGCGTAGCTAACTCAAAGGTCTAAAACTTTCGTCTCTGGAGATTTCTTCAAATTCCGTACTGATTAGTGCCCTAAATTTATTGAACTTAGGCCTTGCGCGCAGCCATTTTTTCCTTCAATTGCAAACTCTCGATTTAATTCCAAATACCTGAAAAGCTCCAAAAACACAACAAACGTAGTAATATATGCTCTTCATGATATATATTAGTGCCCTAAATTGTACCAATTTCTTGGCACATCACTTACAGCCGAAAATCCAATATGGATACTTCACGCAGATGGAGCTTCCAACTTGCAAGGCTCTGGTGCTGGTTTAATACTTATCACTCCTAAGGCCAACACCCTGGAGGTAGCTCTAAATTTCTCTTCAACACATCAAACAATGAGGCCGAGTACAAAGCAATCATATCACACTAACGTTAGCTGGTGACTTGGGGGCAAAACAGATGGTGGTCTACAATGATTCTTCAATTGTGATCATACAAATACTCGGCCATAACATGGCCAAAAAACCATCTGGCCGCTTATGTGGCTAAGGCTCAGGCTGAAGCTTAGAGGTACACGAATGTAGTCTTTGTTAAGGTCCACGAGCTTAGAATAAAAAGGCTGACCGCCTAGCTAAGCTTGCATCATAAGTAGAAGTACCTAGTGTTCATGTAGAATACCTAGAAAGAAAAGCTATTAAGGAACTTGTAAAACTAGATGTGACCCTAGTGCAGGTCTGCAAATTGACCCAGTTTTGGACTATCTTCCGAGTGAAGCTCTTCCTGAAGAAAAGAAGATGGCTTAAAGGATAAAATACATCTCCAATAAATATGTGGTCATCAAAGTTGTACAAATGTGGGTATGTTATTCCATTCCTACTTTGCCTACATTCTCACCAAGTCCAAACAGCTATGCTAGAATGTCATGAAGGGTTATGTGGAGGACATCCAATAGCTTGTTCCCTGGCCCTCAAAGTTGGGAGACAAGGCTACCTCACCCACTATCTTACAAGACGCCAAGGAGCTGGTAAAAAATGTGAAAAATGTCAGCGATTCACCACGTCCAACAACTCCCAGCAAAGCTAATGAACTCTTGTCAGCAGCCCTTGGCCTTTCTCTCAGTGGGGCATGAATATAGTTGGGTGCGCGTAATGCCTATGTTTAAGAAAAATTCTAGCTTTAATCTGTATGGAATTTGAAGAAAAGTCCAGACACAAAAGTTCTAGATCTTGAGTTAGGTACGCGTAAGTGAAAACATTGCGTTAATCGGAGTTTGGAGCGCGAAGTTATGGCCGAAATATGATAATGCGCTGAAATTAATTCCAGCAGGCCAATTAAAATAGTAAGCCCACTAAATTAATCCATCGATTCTCAGCTGCCCAATGTGCAAGGACTAAAGCCAAAGGGGAAGTTAAAGTTAATTAGCCCTCCTATGGTCCAGTATGAGATGGATGTGGTGTGGATGGTGTCAAGCCCATAAGTGGGTAGCACACAAATATAAAGCAGGCAGTAGCTGTAGGGGGGGTTTTGGGGGGGAGGGCGGGATTTTCATTTCTTTCTTTTGTTTTAATTATCGGATAAAGAGGGTGGGCAATTCATTAATAGTTTTTTTTTAATTTTTTTTTTTATTTATTTTTCTGCCTCGTGGTAGTACATGGGGGCTTTGGGAGTTTTCAATTGTTTAATTTTTTTTTGCCAAGAGCATTGT